>CM037873.1:17873416-18473416 GCA_021292105.1 Anadara kagoshimensis
ATGAACAATGTGTTCAAATGTGTGGAATGATGGCAACTAACTGTCAGTCATGTCAGATGTGGAACCGGTAGCGTGAATTTTTGAAATAACACAATTTTTGGTTTTACAGTAATAAGAAGATATCAGCTGAAACCAAAATTGGCTTACGTTTTTGTAATTACGTGATTGGAATCATGAACAATGTGTTCAAATGTTGTGGAATGATGGCGACTAACTGTCAGTCATGTCAGATGTGAACCGGTAGCGTGAATTTGAAATAACACAGCATTTTCTGTATAAACATGAAATACAGCTAAAACCAAAATTGGCTTACGTTTTGTAATTACGTGATTGGAATCATGAACAATGTGTTCAAATGTTGTGGAATGATGGCAACTAACTGTCAGTCATGTCAGATGTGGAACCGGTAGCGTGAATTTTGAAAATAACACAATTTGTGGTTTACAGTAATAATGAAGATATAGCTGAAAACCAAAATTGGCTTACGTTTTGTAATTACGTGATTGGAATCATGAACAATGTGTTCAAATGTTGTGGAATGATGGCAACTAACTGTCAGTCATGTCAGATGTGGAACGGTAGCGGAATTTTGAAATACACGGCATTTCTGTAATAAACAGAAATACAGTTTAAAACCAAAATGGCTTACGTTTTGTAATTACGTGATTGGAATCATGAAATGTGTTCAAATGTTGTGGAATGATGGCAAAACTACAGTCAGTCATGTCAGATGTAGAACCGGTAGCGTGAATTTTGAAATAACACAATTTGTGTTTTACAGTAATAATGAAGATATAGCTGAAAACCAAAATTGGCTTACGTTTTGTAATTACGTGATTGGAATCATGAACAAGTGTTCAAATGTTGTGGAATGATGGCAACTAACTGTCAGTCATGTCAGATGTGGAACCGGTAGCGTGAATTTTGAAAACACAATTTTGGTTTTACAGTAATAATGAAGATATAGCTGAAAACCAAAATTGGCTTACGTTTGTTTTTAATTACGTGATTGGAATCATGAACAATGTGTTCAAATGTTGTGGAATGATGGCAACTAACTGTCAGTCATGTCAGATGTGGAACGGTAGCGTGAATTTTGAAATAACACAATTTTTGGTTTTACAGTATAATGAAGATATAAGCTGAAAACCAAAAATTGGCTTACGTTTTGTAATTACGTGATTGGAATCATGAACAATGTGTTCAAATGTTGTGGAATGATGGCAACTAACAGTCAGTCAAGTCAGATGTGGAACCGTAGCGTGAATTTTGAAATAACACAATTTTGGTTTACAGTAATAATGAGAATAAGCTGAAAACAAAATTGGCTTACGTTTTGTAATTACGTGATTGGAATCATGAACAATGTGTTCAAATGTTGTGGAATGATGGCAACTAACTGTCAGTCATGTCAGATGTGGAACCGGTAGCGTGAATTTTGAAATAACACAGATTTCTGTAATAAACAGAAAACGTTAAAACCAAAATTGGCTTACGTTTTGTAATTACGTGATTGGAATCATGAACAATGTGTTCAAATGTTGTGGAATGATGGCAACTAACTGTCAGTCATGTCAGATGTGGAACCGGTAGCGTGAATTTTGAAATAACACAATTTGTGGTTTTACAGTAATAATGAAGATATAAGCTGAAAACCAAAATTGGCTTACGTTTTGTAATTACTGATTGGAATCATGAACAATGTGTTCAATGTTGTGGAATGATGGCAACTAACTGTCAGTCATGTCAGATGTGGAACCGGTAGCGTGAATTTTGAAATAACACAGCATTTCTGTAATAAACAGAAATACAGTTTAAAACCAAAATTGGCTTAATTTTGTAATTACGTGATTGGAATCATGAACAATGTGTTCAAATGTTGTGGAATGATGGCAACTAACAGTAAGTCAGTCAGATGGAACCGGTAGCGTGAATTTGAAATAACACAATTTGTGGTTTTACAGTAATAATGAAGATAAGCTGAAAACCAAAATTGGCTTACATTTTGTAATTACGTGATTGAATCATGAACAATGTGTTCAAATGTTGTGGAATGATGGCAACTAACTGTCGTATGTCAGATGTGGAACCGGTAGCGTGAATTTTGAAATAACACAATTTGTGGTTTTACAGTAATAATGAAGATATAAGCTGAAAACAAAATTGGCTTACGTTTTGTAATTACGTGATTGGAATCATGAACAATGTGTTCAAATGTTGTGAATGATGGCAACCTGTCAGTCATGTCAGATGTGGAACCGGTAGCGTGAATTTTGAAATACACAATTTATGGTTTTACAGTAATAATGAAGATATCAGCTGAAAACCAAAATTGGCTTACGTTTTGTAATTACTGATTGGAATCATGAACAATGTGTTCAAATGTTGTGGAATGATGGCAACTAACTGTCAGTCATGTCAGATGTGGAACGTAGCGTGAATTTGAAATAACACAATTTGTGGTTTTACAGTAATAATGAAGATATAAGCTGAAAACCAAAATTGGCTTCGTTTTGTAATTACGTGATTGGAATCATGAACAATGTGTTCAAATGTTGTGGAATGATGGCAACTAACTGTCAGTCATGTCAGATGTGGAACCGGTAGCGAATGAAATTTTGAAATAACACAATTTGTGGTTTTACAGTAATAATGAAGATATAAGCTGAAAACCAAAATTGGCTTACGTTTTGTAATTACCTGATTGGAATCATGAACAATGTGTTCAAATGTTGTGGAATGATGGCACTAACTGTCAGTCATGTCAGATGTGGAACCGGTAGCGTGAATTTTGAAATAACACAGCATTTCTGTAATAAACAGAATACAGTTAAAACCAAAATTGGCTTACGTTTTGTAATTACGTGATTGGAATGAACAATGTGTTCAAATGTTGTGGAATGATGGCAACTAACAGTAAGTCATGTCAGATGTGGAACCGGTAGCGTGAATTTTGAAATAACACAATTTGTTTTTGGTTTTACAGTAATAATGAAGATATAAGCTGAAAACCAAAATTGCTTACGTTTTGTAATTACGTGATTGGAATCATGAACAATGTGTTCAAATGTTGTGGAATGATGGCAACTAACTGTCAGTCATGTCAGATGTGGAACCGGTAGCGTGAATTTTAAAATAACACAATTTTTGGTTTTACAGTAATAATGAAGATATAAGCTGAAAACCAAAATTGGCTTATGTTTTGTAATTACGTGATTGGAATCACGAACAATGTGTTCAAATGTTGTGGAATGATGGCAACTAACTGTCAGTCATGTCAGATGTGAACCGGTAGCGTGAATTTTGAAATAACACAATTTGTGGTTTTACAGTAATAATGAAGATATCAGCTGAAAACAAAAATTGGCTTACGTTTTGTAATTACGTGATTGGAATCATGAACAATGTGTTCAAATGTTGTGGAATGATGGCAACTAACTGTCAGTCATGTCAGATGTGGAACCAGTAGCGTGAATTTTGAAATAACACAATTTGTGGTTTTACAGTAATAATGAAGATATCAGCTGAAAACCAAAATTGGCTTACGTTTGTAATTACGTATTGGAATCATGAACAATGTGTTCAAATGTTGTGGAATGATGGCAACTAACTAAGTCAAGTCAGATGTGGAACCGGTAGCGTGAATTTTGAAATAACACATTTGTGGTTTTACAGTAATAATGAAGATATAAGCTGAAAACCAAATTGGCTTACGTTTTGTAATTACGTGATTGGAATCATGAAAATGTGTTCAAATGTTGTGGAATGATGGCAACTAACTGTCAGTCATGTCAGATGTGGAAACCGGTAGCGTGAATTTTGAAATACACACAATTTTGGTTTTACAGTAATAATGAAGATATCAGCTGAAAACCAAAATTGGCTATGTTTTGTAATTACGTGATTGGAATCATGAACAATGTGTTCAAATGTTGTGGAATGATGGCAACTAACTGTCAGTCATGTCAGATGTGGAACCGGTAGCGTGAATTTTGAAATAACACAATTTTGGTTTTACAGTAATAATGAAGATATCCAGCTGAAAACAAAAATTGGCTTACGTTTTGTAATTACGTGATTGGAATCATGACAATGTGTTCAAATGTTGTGGAATCATGGCAACTAACTGTCAGTCATGTCAGATGTGGAACCGGTAGCGTGAATTTTGAAATAACACAATTTGTGGTTTTACAGTAATAATGAAGATATCAGCTGAAAACCAAAATTGGCTTACGTTTTGTAATTACGTAATTGGAATCATGAACAATGTGTTCAAATGTTGTGGAATGATGGCAACTAACAGAAGTCAAGTCAGATGTGGAACCGGTAGCGTGAATTTTGAAATAACACAATTTTTGGTTTTACAGTAATAATGAAGATATAAGCTGAAAACCAAAATTGGCTTAGTTTTTGTAATTACGTGATTGGAATCATGAACAATGTGTTCAAATGTTGTGGAATGATGGCAACTAACTGTCAGTCATGTCAATGTGGAACCGGTAGCGTGAATTTTGAAATAACACAATTTTTGGTTTTACAGTAATAATGAAGATATCAGCTGAAAACCAAATGGCTTATGTTTTGTAATTACGTGATTGGAATCATGAACAATGTGTTCAAATGTTGTGGAATGATGGCAACTAACTGTCAGTCATGTCAGATGTGGAACCGGTAGCGTGAATTTTGAAATAACACAATTTGTGGTTTTACAGTAATAATGAAGATATAAGCTGAAAACCAAAATTGGCTTACGTTTTGTAATTACTGATTGGAATCATGAACAATGTGTTCAAATGTTGTGGAATGATGGCAACTAACTGTCAGTATGTCAGATGTGGAACCGGTAGCGTGAATTTGAAATAACACAGCATTTCTGTAATAAACAGAAATACAGTTTAAAACCAAAATTGGCTTACGTTTTGTAATTACGTGATTGGAATCATGAACAATGTGTTCAAATGTTGTGGAATGATGGCAACTAACAGTAAGTCATGTCAGATGTGGAACCGGTAGCGTGAATTTTGAAATAACAATTTGTGGTTTTACAGTAATAATGAAGATAAGCTGAAAACCAAAATTGGCTTACGTTTTTGTAATTACGTGATTGGAATCATGAACAATGTGTTCAAATGTTGTGGAATGATGGCAACTAACTGTCAGTCATGTCAGATGTGGAACCGGTAGCGTGAATTTTGAAATAACACAATTTTGGTTTTACAGTAATAATGAAGATATCAGCTGAAAAACCAAATTGGCTTACGTTTTGTAATTACGTGATTGGAATCATGAACAATGTGTTCAAATGTTGTGGAATGATGGCAACTAACTGTCAGTCATGTCAGATGTGGAACCGGTAGCGTGAATTTTGAAATAACACAGCATTTCTGTAATAAAAGAAATACAGTTTAAAACCAAAATTGGCTTACGTTTTGTAATTACGTGATTGGAATCATGAACAATGTGTTCAAATGTTGTGGAATGATGGCAACTAACTGTCAGTCATGTCAGATGTGGAACCGGTAGCGTGAATTTGAAATAACACAATTTGTGGTTTACAGTAATAATGAAGATATAAGCTGAAAACCAAAATTGGCTTACGTTTTGTAATTACGTGATTGGAATCATGAACAATGTGTTCAATGTTGTGGAATGATGGCAACTAACTGTCAGTCATGTCAGATGTGGAACCGGTAGCGTGAATTTTGAAATAACACGGCATTTCTGTAATAACAAATACAGTTAAAACCAAAATTGGCTTACGTTTTGTAATTACGTGATTGGAATCATGAACAATGTGTTCAAATGTTGTGGAATGATGGCAACTAACAGTAAGTCATGTCAGATGTAGACCGGTGGCTGTGAATTTTGAAATAACACAATTTGTGGTTTTACAGTAATAATGAAGATATAAGCTGAAAACCAAAATTGGCTTACGTTTTGTAATTACGTGATTGGAATCATGAACAATGTGTTCAAATGTTGTGGAATGATGGCAAACTAACTGTCAGTCATGTCAGATGGGAACGGTAGCGTGATTTTGAAATAACACAATTTTGGTTTTACAGTAATAATGAAGATATAAGCTGAAACCAAAATTGGCTTATGTTTGTAATTACGTGATTGGAATCATGAACAATGTGTTCAAATGTTGTGGAATGATGGCAACTAACTGTCAGTCATGTCAGATGTGGAACCGGTAGCGTGAATTTGAAATAACACAATTTGTGGTTTTACAGTAATAATGAAGATATCAGCTGAAAACAAAAATTTGCTTACGTTTGTAATTACGTGAGGGAATCATGAACAATGTGTTCAAATGTTGGGAATGATGGCAACTAACTGTCAGTCATGTCAGATGTGGAACGTAGCAGTGAATTTGAAATAACACAATTTGTGGTTTTACAGTAATAATGAAGATATCAGCTGAAAACCAAAATTGGCTTACGTTTTGTAATTACGTAATTGGAATCATGAACAATGTGTTCAAATGTTGTGGAATGATGGCAACTAACAGTAAGTCAAGTCAGATGTGGAACCAGGTAGCGGTGAATTTTGAAATAACACAATTTTGGTTTTACAGTAATAATGAAGATATAAGCTGAAAACCAAAATTGGCTTACGTTTTGTAATGTAAATACGTGATTGGAATCATGAACAAGTGTTCAAATGTTGTGGAATGATGGCAACTAACTGTCAGTCATGTCAGATGTGGAACCCGTAGCGTGAATTTTGAAATAACACAGCATTTCTGTAATAAACAGAAATACAGTTTAAAACCAAAAATTGGCTTACGTTTTGTAATTACGTGATTGGAATCATGAACAATGTGTTCAAATGTTGTGGAATGATGGCAACTAACTGTCAGTCATGTCAGATGTGGAACCGGTATCGTCTTTTTTGAAATAACACAATTTGTGGTTTGTACAGTAATAATGAAGATATAAGCTGAAAACCAAAATTGGCTTACGTTTTGTAATTACGTGATTGGAATCATGAACAATGTGTTCAAATGTTGTGGAATGATGGCAACTAACTGTCAGTCATGTCAGATGTGGAACGGTAGCGTGAATTTTGAAAAACACAGCATTTCTGTAATAAACAGAAATACAGTTTAAAACCAAAAATTGGCTTACATTTTGTAATTACGTGATGGGAATCATGAACAATGTGTTCAAATGTTGTGGAATGATGGCAAACTAACAGTAAGTCATGTCAGATGTGGAACGGTAGCGTGAATTTTGAAATAACACAATTTGTGGTTTTACAGTAATAATGAAGATATAAGCTGAAAACCAAAATTGGCTTACATTTGTAATTACGTGATTGGAATCATGAACAATGTGTTCAAATGTTGTGGAATGATGGCAACTAACTGTCAGTCATGTCAGATGTGGAACGGTAGCGTGAATTTTGAAATAACACAATTGTGGTTTTACAGTAATAATGAAGATATAAGCTGAAAACCAAAATTGGCTACGTTTTGTAATTACGTGATTGGAATCATGAACAATGTGTTCAAATGTTGTGGAATGATGGCAACTACTTACTGTCAGTCATGTCAGATGTGGAAACCGGTAGCATGAATTTTGAAATAACACAATTTATGGTTTACAGTAATAATGAAGATATCAGCTGAAAACCAAATTGGCTTACGTTTTGTAATTACGTGATTGGAATCATGAACAATGTGTTAAAATGTTGTGGAATGATGGCAACTCACTGTCGGTCATGTCAGATGTAGAACCGGTAACGTGAATTTGAAATAACACAATTTTTGGTTTTCAGTAAAATGAAGATATCAGCTAAAAACCAAAATTGGCTTACGTTTTGTAATTACGTGATTGGAATCATGAACAATGTTTCAAATGTTGTGGAATGATGGCAAAACTGTCAGTCATGTCAGATGTGGAACCGGTAGCGTGAATTTTGAAATAACACAATTTGTGTTTTACAGTAATAATGAAGATATAAGCTGAAAACCAAAATTGGCTTACGTTTGTAATACGTGATTGGAATCATGAACAATGTGTTCAAATGTTGTGGAATGATGGCAACTAACTGTCAGTCATGTCAGATGTGAACCGGTAGCGTGAATTTTGAAATAACACAATTTTGGTTTTACAGTAATAATGAAGATATAAGCTGAAAACCAAAATTGGCTTATGTTTTGTAATTACGTGATTGGAATCATGAACAATGTGTTCAAATGTTGTGGAATGATGGCAACTAACTGTCAGTCATGTCAGATGTGGAACCGGTAGCATGAATTTTGAAATAACACCAATTGTGGTTTTACAGTAATAATGAAGATATCAGCTGAAAACCAAAATTGGCTTACGTTTTGTAATTACGTGATTGGAATCATGAACAATGTGTTCAAATGTTGTGGAATGATGGCAACTAACTGTCAGTCATGTCAGATGTGGAACCGGTAGCGTGAATTTTGAAATAACACAATTGTGGTTTACAGTAATAATGAAGATATCAGCTGAAAACCAAAATTGGCTTACGTTTTGTAATTACGTAATTGGAATCATGAAACAATGTGTTCAAATGTTGTGGAATGATGGCAACTAACAGTAAGTCAAGTCAGATGTGGAACCGGTAGCGTGAATTTTGAAATAACACAATTTGTGGTTTTACAGTAATAATGAAGATATAAGCTGAAAACCAAAATTGGCTTACGTTTTGTAATTACGTGATTGGAATCATGAACAATGTGTTCAAATGTTGTGGAATGATGGCAACTAACTGTCAGTCATGTCAGATGTGGAACCCGTAGCGTGAATTTTGAAATAACACAGCATTTCTGTAATAAACAGAAATACAGTTTAAAACCAAAATTGGCTTACGTTTTGTAATTACGTGATTGGAATCATGAACAATGTGTTCAAATGTTGTGGAATGATGGCAACTAACAGTAAGTCATGTCAGATGTGGAACCGGTAGCGTGAATTTTGAAATAACACAATTTGTGGTTTTACAGTAATAATGAAGATATAAGCTGAAAACCAAATTGGCTTACGTTTTGTAATTACGTGATTGGAATCATGAACAATGTGTTCAAATGTTGTGGAATGATGGCAACTAACTGTCAGTCATGTCAGATGTGGAACCGGTAGCGTGAATTTTAAATAACACAATTTTTGGTTTTTACAGTAATAATGAAGATATAAGCTGAAAACCAAAATTGGCTTGTTTTGTAATTACGTGATTGGAATCACGAACAATGTGTTCAAATGTTGTGGAATGATGGCAACTAACTGTCAGTCATGTCAGATGTGGAACCGGTAGCGTGAATTTTTGAAATAACACAATTTGTGGTTTTACAGTAATAATGAAGATATCAGCTGAAAAAAAATTGGCTTACGTTTTGTAATTACGTGATTGGAATCATGAACAATGTGTTCAAATGTTGTGGAATGATGGCAACTAACTGTCAGTCATGTCAGATGTGGAACCAGTAGCGTGAATTTTGAAATAACACAATTGTGGTTTTACAGTAATAATGAAGATATCAGCTGAAAACCAAAATTGGCTTACGTTTTGTAATTACGTATTGGAATCATGAACAATGTGTTCAAATGTTGTGGAATGATGGCAACTAACAGTAAGTCAAGTCAGATGTGGAACCGGTAGCGTGATTTTGAAATAACACAATTTGTGGTTTTACAGTAATAATGAAGATATAGCTGAAAACCAAAATTGGCTTACGTTTTGTAATTACGTGATTGGAATCATGAACAATGTGTTCAAATGTTGTGGAATGATGGCAACTAACTGTCAGTCATGTCAGATGTGGAACCGGTAGCGTGAATTTTGAAATAACACAATTTTTGGTTTTACAGTAATAATGAAGATATCAGCTGAAAACAAAAATTGGCTTATGTTTTGTAATTACGTGATTGGAATCATGAACAATGTGTTCAAATGTTGTGGAATGATGGCAACTAACTGTCAGTCATGTCAGATGTGGAACCGGTAGCGTGAATTTTGAAATAACACAATTTGTGGTTTTACAGTAATAATGAAGATATCAGCTGAAAACAAAAATTGGCTTACGTTTTGTAATTACGTGATTGGAATCATGAACAATGTGTTCAAATGTTGTGGAATCATGGCAACTAACTGTCAGTCATGTCAGATGTGGAACCGGTAGCGTGAATTTTGAAATAACACAATTTGTGGTTTTACAGTAATAATGAAGATATCAGCTGAAAACCAAAATTGGCTTACGTTTTGTAATTACGTAATTGGAATCATGAACAATGTGTTCAAATGTTGTGGAATGATGGCACTACTTACTGTCAGTCATGTCAGATGTGGAAACCGGTAGCATGAATTTGAAATAACACAATTTATGGTTTTACAGTAATAATGAAGATATCAGCTGAAAACCAAAATTGGCTTACGTTTTGTAATTACGTGATTGGAATCATGAACAATGTGTTCAAATGTGTGGAATGATGGCAACTCACTGTCGGTCAGTCAGATGTAGAACCGGTAACGTGAATTTTGAAATAACACAATTTTTGGTTTTCAGTAATAATGAAGATATCAGCTAAAACCAAAATTGGCTTACGTTTTGTAATTACGTGATTGGAATCATGAACAATGTGTTCAAATGTTGTGGAATGATGGCAACTAACTGTCAGTCATGTCAGATGTGGAACCGGTAGCGTGAATTTTGAAATAACACAATTTGTGTTTTACAGTAATAATGAAGATATAAGCTGAAAACCAAAATTGGCTTACGTTTTGTAATTACGTGATTGGAATCATGAACAATGTGTTCAAATGTTGTGGAATGATGGCAACTAACTGTCAGTCATGTCAGATGTGGAACCGGTAGCGTGAATTTTGAAATAACACAATTTTTGGTTTTACAGTAATAATGAAGATATAAGCTGAAAACCAAAATTGGCTTATGTTTTGTAATTACGTGATTGGAATCATGAACAATGTGTTCAAATGTTGTGGAATGATGGCAACTAACTGTCAGTCATGTCAGATGTGGAACCGGTAGCATGAATTTTGAAATAACACAATTTGTGGTTTTACAGTAATAATGAAGATATCAGCTGAAAACCAAAATTGGCTTACGTTTTGTAATTACGTGATTGGAATCATGAACAATGTGTTCAAATGTTGTGGAATGATGGCAACTAACTGTCAGTCATGTCAGATGTGGAACCGGTAGCGTGAATTTTGAAATAACCAATTTGTGGTTTTACAGTAATAATGAAGATATCAGCTGAAAACCAAAATTGGCTTACGTTTTGTAATTACTAATTGGAATCATGAACAATGTGTTCAAATGTTGTGGAATGATGGCAACTAACAGTAAGTCAAGTCAGATGTGGAAACCGGTAGCGTGAATTTTGAAATAACACAATTTGTGGTTTTACAGTAATAATGAAGATATAAGCTGAAAACCAAAATTGGCTTACGTTTTGTAATTACGTGATTGGAATCATGAACAATGTGTTCAAATGTTGTGGAATGATGGCAACTAACTGTCAGTCATGTCAGATGTGGAACCGGTAGCGTGAATTTTGAAATAACACAGCATTCTGTAATAAACGAAATACAGTTTAAAACCAAAATTGGCTTACGTTTTGTAATTACGTGATTGGAATCATGAACAATGTGTTCAAATGTTGTGGAATGATGGCAACTAACAGTAAGTCATGTCAGATGTGGAACCGGTAGCGTGAATTTTGAAATAACACAATTTGTGGTTTTACAGTAATAATGAAGATATAAGCTGAAAACCAAAATTGGCTTACGTTTTGTAATTACGTGATTGGAATCATGAACAATGTGTTCAAATGTTGTGGAATGATGGCAACTAACTGTCAGTCATGTCAGATGTGGAACCGGTAGCGTGAATTTTAAAATAACACAATTTTTGGTTTTACAGTAATAATGAAGATATAAGCTGAAAACCAAAATTGGCTTGTTTTGTAATTACGTGATTGGAATCACGAACAATGTGTTCAAATGTTGTGGAATGATGGCAACTAACTGTCAGTCATGTCAGATGTGGAACCGGTAGCGTGAATTTTGAAATAACACAATTTGTGGTTTTACAGTAATAATGAAGATATCAGCTGAAAACAAAAATTGGCTTACGTTTTGTAATTACGTGATTGGAATCATGAACAATGTGTTCAAATGTTGTGGAATGATGGCAACTAACTGTCAGTCATGTCAGATGTGGAACCAGTAGCGTGAATTTTGAAATAACACAATTTGTGGTTTTACAGTAATAATGAAGATATCAGCTGAAAACCAAAATTGGCTTACGTTTTGTAATTACGTAATTGGAATCATGAACAATGTGTTCAAATGTTGTGGAATGATGGCAACTAACAGTAAGTCAAGTCAGATGTGGAACCGGTAGCGTGAATTTGAAATAACACAATTTGTGGTTTTACAGTATAATGAAGATATAAGCTGAAAACCAAAATTGGCTTACGTTTTGTAATTACGTGATTGGAATCATGAACAATGTGTTCAAATGTTGTGGAATGATGGCAACTAACTGTCAGTCATGTCAGATGTGGAACCGGTAGCGTGAATTTTGAAATAACACAATTTTTGGTTTTACAGTAATAATGAAGATATCAGCTGAAAACCAAAATTGGCTTATGTTTTGTAATTACGTGATTGGAATCATGAACAATGTGTTCAAATGTTGTGGAATGATGGCAACTAACTGTCAGTCATGTCAGATGTGGAACCGGTAGCGTGAATTTTGAAATAACACAATTGTGGTTTTACAGTAATAATGAAGATATCAGCTGAAAACAAAATTGGCTTACGTTTGTAATTACGTGATTGGAATCATGAACAATGTGTTTCAAATGTTGTGGAATCATGGCAACTAACTGTCAGTCATGTCAGATGTGGAACCGGTAGCGTGAATTTTGAAATAACACAATTTGTGGTTTTACAGTAATAATGAAGATATCAGCTGAAAACCAAAATTGGCTTACGTTTTGTAATTACGTAATTGGAATCATGAACAATGTGTTCAAATGTTGTGGAATGATGGCAACTAACAGTAAGTCAAGTCAGATGTGGAACCGGTAGCGTGAATTTTGAAATAACACAATTTTTGGTTTTACAGTAATAATGAAGATATAAGCTGAAAACCAAAATTGGCTTACGTTTTGTAATTACGTGATTGGAATCATGAACAATGTGTTCAAATGTTGTGGAATGATGGCAACTAACTGTCAGTCATGTCAGATGTGGAACCGGTAGCGTGAATTTTGAAATAACACAATTTTTGGTTTTACAGTAATAATGAAGATATCAGCTGAAAACCAAAATTGGCTTATGTTTTGTAATTACGTGATTGGAATCATGAACAATGTGTTCAAATGTTGTGGAATGATGGCAACTAACTGTCAGTCATGTCAGATGTGGAACCGGTAGCGTGAATTTTGAAATAACACAATTTGTGGTTTTACAGTAATAATGAAGATATAAGCTGAAAACCAAAATTGGCTTACGTTTTGTAATTACCTGATTGGAATCATGAACAATGTGTTCAAATGTTGTGGAATGATGGCAACTAACTGTCAGTCATGTCAGATGTGGAACCGGTAGCGTGAATTTTGAAATAACACAGCATTTCTGTAATAAACAGAAATACAGTTTAAAACCAAAATTGGCTTACGTTTTGTAATTACGTGATTGGAATCATGAACAATGTGTTCAAATGTTGTGGAATGATGGCAACTAACAGTAAGTCATGTCAGATGTGGAACCGGTAGCGTGAATTTTGAAATAACACAATTTGTGGTTTTACAGTAATAATGAAGATATAAGCTGAAAACCAAAATTGGCTTACGTTTTGTAATTACGTGATTGGAATCATGAACAATGTGTTCAAATGTTGTGGAATGATGGCAACTAACTGTCAGTCATGTCAGATGTGGAACCGGTAGCGTGAATTTTGAAATAACACAATTTTTGGTTTTACAGTAATAATGAAGATATCAGCTGAAAACCAAAATTGGCTTACGTTTTGTAATTACGTGATTGGAATCATGAACAATGTGTTCAAATGTTGTGGAATGATGGCAACTAACTGTCAGTCATGTCAGATGTGGAACCGGTAGCGTGAATTTTGAAATAACACAGCATTTCTGTAATAAACAGAAATACAGTTTAAAACCAAAATTGGCTTACGTTTTGTAATTACGTGATTGGAATCATGAACAATGTGTTCAAATGTTGTGGAATGATGGCAACTAACTGTCAGTCATGTCAGATGTGGAACCGGTAGCGTGAATTTTGAAATAACACAATTTGTGGTTTTACAGTAATAATGAAGATATAAGCTGAAAACCAAAATTGGCTTACGTTTTGTAATTACGTGATTGGAATCATGAACAATGTGTTCAAATGTTGTGGAATGATGGCAACTAACTGTCAGTCATGTCAGATGTGGAACCGGTAGCGTGAATTTTGAAATAACACGGCATTTCTGTAATAAACAGAAATACAGTTTAAAACCAAAATTGGCTTACGTTTTGTAATTACGTGATTGGAATCATGAACAATGTGTTCAAATGTTGTGGAATGATGGCAACTAACAGTAAGTCATGTCAGATGTAGAACCGGTAGCGTGAATTTTGAAATAACACAATTTGTGGTTTTACAGTAATAATGAAGATATAAGCTGAAAACCAAAATTGGCTTACGTTTTGTAATTACGTGATTGGAATCATGAACAATGTGTTCAAATGTTGTGGAATGATGGCAACTAACTGTCAGTCATGTCAGATGTGGAACCGGTAGCGTGAATTTTGAAATAACACAATTTTGGTTTTACAGTAATAATGAAGATATAAGCTGAAAACCAAAATTGGCTTATGTTTTGTAATTACGTGATTGGAATCATGAACAATGTGTTCAAATGTTGTGGAATGATGGCAACTAACTGTCAGTCATGTCAGATGTGGAACCGGTAGCGTGAATTTTGAAATAACACAATTTGTGGTTTTACAGTAATAATGAAGATATCAGCTGAAAACAAAAATTTGCTTACGTTTTGTAATTACGTGATTGGAATCATGAACAATGTGTTCAAATGTTGTGGAATGATGGCAACTAACTGTCAGTCATGTCAGATGTGGAACCGGTAGCGTGAATTTTGAAATAACACAATTTGTGGTTTACAGTAATAATGAAGATATCAGCTGAAAACCAAAATTGGCTTACGTTTTGTAATTACGTAATTGGAATCATGAACAATGTGTTCAAATGTTGTGGAATGATGGCAACTAACAGTAAGTCAAGTCAGATGTGGAACCGGTAGCGTGAATTTTGAAATAACACAATTTGTGGTTTTACAGTAATATGAAGATATAAGCTGAAAACCAAAATTGGCTTACGTTTTGTAATTACGTGATTGGAATCATGAACAATGTGTTCAAATGTTGTGGAATGATGGCAACTAACTGTCAGTCATGTCAGATGTGGAACCCGTAGCGTGAATTTTGAAATAACACAGCATTTCTGTAATAAACAGAATACAGTTTAAAACCAAAATTGGCTTAGTTTTTAATTACGTGATTGGAATCATGAACAATGTGTTCAAATGTTGTGGAATGATGGCAACTAACTGTCAGTCATGTCAGATGTGGAACCGGTATCGTCTTTTTTGAAATAACACAATTTGTGGTTTTACAGTAATAATGAAGATATAAGCTGAAAACCAAAATTGGCTTACGTTTTGTAATTACGTGATTGGAATCATGAACAATGTGTTCAAATGTTGTGGAATGATGGCTAACTGTCGTCATGTCAGATGTGGAACCGGTAGCGTGAATTTTGAAATAACACAGCATTTCTGTAATAAACAGAAATACAGTTTAAAACCAAAATTGGCTTACATTTTGTAATTACGTGATTGGAATCATGAACAATGTGTTCAAATGTTGTGGAATGATGGCAACTAACAGTAAGTCATGTCAGATGTGGAACCGGTAGCGTGAATTTTGAAATAACACAATTTGTGGTTTTACAGTAATAATGAAGATATAAGCTGAAAACCAAAATTGGCTTACATTTTGTAATTACGTGATTGGAATCATGAACAATGTGTTCAAATGTTGTGGAATGATGGCAACTAACTGTCAGTCATGTCAGATGTGGAACCGGTAGCGTGAATTTTGAAATAACACAATTTGTGGTTTTACAGTAATAATGAAGATATAAGCTGAAAACCAAAATTGGCTTACGTTTTGTAATTACGTGATTGGAATCATGAACAATGTGTTCAAATGTTGTGGAATGATGGCAACTACTTACTGTCAGTCATGTCAGATGTGGAACCGGTAGCATGAATTTTGAAATAACACAATTTATGGTTTTACAGTAATAATGAAGATATCAGCTGAAAACCAAAATTGGCTTACGTTTTGTAATTACGTGATTGGAATCATGAACAATGTGTTCAAATGTTGTGGAATGATGGCAACTCACTGTCGGTCATGTCAGATGTAGAACCGGTAACGTGAATTTTGAAATAACACAATTTTTGGTTTTCAGTAATAATGAAGATATCAGCTAAAAACCAAAATTGGCTTACGTTTTGTAATTACGTGATTGGAATCATGAACAATGTGTTCAAATGTTGTGGAATGATGGCAACTAACTGTCAGTCATGTCAGATGTGGAACCGGTAGCGTGAATTTTGAAATAACACAATTTGTGTTTTACAGTAATAATGAAGATATCAGCTGAAAACCAAAATTGGCTTACGTTTTGTAATTACGTGATTGGAATCATGAACAATGTGTTCAAATGTTGTGGAATGATGGCAACTAACTGTCAGTCATGTCAGATGTGGAACCGGTAGCGTGAATTTTGAAATAACACAATTTTTGGTTTTACAGTAATAATGAAGATATAAGCTGAAAACCAAAATTGGCTTATGTTTTGTAATTACGTGATTGGAATCATGAACAATGTGTTCAAATGTTGTGGAATGATGGCAACTAACTGTCAGTCATGTCAGATGTGGAACCGGTAGCATGAATTTTGAAATAACACAATTTGTGGTTTTACAGTAATAATGAAGATATCAGCTGAAAACCAAAATTGGCTTACGTTTTGTAATTACGTGATTGGAATCATGAACAATGTGTTCAAATGTTGTGGAATGATGGCAACTAACTGTCAGTCATGTCAGATGTGGAACCGGTAGCGTGAATTTTGAAATAACACAATTTGTGGTTTTACAGTAATAATGAAGATATCAGCTGAAAACCAAAATTGGCTTACGTTTTGTAATTACGTAATTGGAATCATGAACAATGTGTTCAAATGTTGTGGAATGATGGCAACTAACAGTAAGTCAAGTCAGATGTGGAACCGGTAGCGTGAATTTTGAAATAACACAATTTGTGGTTTTACAGTAATAATGAAGATATAAGCTGAAAACCAAAATTGGCTTACGTTTTGTAATTACGTGATTGGAATCATGAACAATGTGTTCAAATGTTGTGGAATGATGGCAACTAACTGTCAGTCATGTCAGATGTGGAACCCGTAGCGTGAATTTTGAAATAACACAGCATTTCTGTAATAAACAGAAATACAGTTTAAAACCAAAATTGGCTTACGTTTTGTAATTACGTGATTGGAATCATGAACAATGTGTTCAAATGTTGTGGAATGATGGCAACTAACTGTCAGTCATGTCAGATGTGGAACCGGTATCGTCTTTTTTGAAATAACACAATTTGTGGTTTTACAGTAATAATGAAGATATAAGCTGAAAACCAAAATTGGCTTACGTTTTGTAATTACGCGATTGAAAACATGAACAATGTGTTCAAATGTTGTGGAATGATGGCAACTAACTGTCAGTCATGTCAGATGTGGAACCGGTAGCGTGAATTTTGAAATAACACAGCATTTCTGTAATAAACAGAAATACAGTTTAAAACCAAAATTGGCTTACGTTTTGTAATTACGTGATTGGAATCATGAACAATGTGTTCAAATGTTGTGGAATGATGGCAACTAACTGTCAGTCATGTCAGATGTGGAACCGGTAGCGTGAATTTTGAAATAACACAATTTGTGGTTTTACAGTAATAATGAAGATATAAGCTGAAAACCAAAATTGGCTTACGTTTTGTAATTACGTGATTGGAATCATGAACAATGTGTTCAAATGTTGTGGAATGATGGCAACTAACTGTCAGTCATGTCAGATGTGGAACCGGTAGCGTGAATTTTGAAATAACAAAATTTGAGGTTTTACAGTAATAATGAAGATATCAGCTGAAAACCAAAATTGGCTTACGTTTTGTAATTACGTGATTGGAATCATGAACAATGTGTTCAAATGTTGTGGAATGATGGGAACTAACTGTCAGTCATGTCAGATGTGGAACCGGTAGCGTGAATTTTGAAATAACACAGCATTTCTGTAATAAACAGAAATACAGTTTAAAACCAAAATTAGCTTACGTTTTGTAATTACTTGATTGAAATCATGAACAATGTGTTCAAATGTTGTGGAATGATGAGAACTAACTGTCGGTCATGTCAGATGTGGAACTGGTAGCGTGAATTTTGAAATAACACAATTTTTGGTTTTACAATAATAATGAAGATATCAGCTGAAAACCAAAATTGGCTTACGTTTTGTAATTACGTGATTGGAATCATGAACAATGTGTTCAAATGTTGTGGAATGATGGCAACTAACTGTCAGTCATGTTAGATGTGGAACCGGTAGCGTGAATTTTGAAATAACACAATTTGAGGTTTTACAGTAATAATGAAGATATCAGCTGAAAACCAAAATTGGCTAACGTTTTGTAATTACGTGATTGGAATCATGAACAATGTGTTCAAATGTTGTGGAATGATGGCAACTAACTGTCAGTCATGTCAGATGTGGAATCAGCACCACATTTTTTGAAATAACACAAAATTTTGTTTTAGAGTTAAAATGACCATTAAAGCTCAGTAGCATAAGTGACCTACATTTTGTAATTACGGCATTGGAGTCATGTACAATGTGTTTAAAAGTTGAGGATTGATAGGAACTAACTGTCTGTCATGTCAGATGTGGAACCGGCACCACATTTTTTGAAATAACACAAAATTTTGTTTTAGAGTTAAAATTACCATTAAAGCTCAGACGCATAAGTGGCCTAAGTTTTGTAATTAAGACATTGGAGTCATGTACAATGTGTTTAAAAGTTGAAGAATGATGAGAACTTACTGGCGGCGCATTTTTTGAAATAAAATATATTGTTTTACAGTTTAAATGACCATATAAGATCAGAGTTGAGGAATGATGGGAACTTACTGTCCGTTATGTCATTTTTGGGCTGACTGCCTGGTCCATAAACTGCCATTTGGCCCATAAGCCCCCTGAAATGTTTGTTAAATATATATTTTTGGGGTTTTTTTTTTCTAGCGTCCCACGTTTCCAAGTGGGAACTCTCATACAAATTCCCTCTGATGGACTTTTATATGTCCCACAATTGCCAGTCCATCAATTCAGAGGAACAACTGGCACCAAATTGTAACAAGGAGAAAAAAATGTAGGGTCGGACTGGGGATTGAACTTAGCGACCTCACGCACTATAGAGGAGTGCTCTATCAATTGATCTACCCAGACCAGTACTGTGAAGTATTTCAAAATAGTATATTCAGTTAAGTTACTAATTTCAGCGGTTTAACTAAATTTATTGTTCGGTAAGTTATTGGGAAGAGAAACTGGTTTTTAGTACAGTAATAGATGATAATGTAGGGCGTGTTTTAGGTTAATGTGTTCCTGGGGCTATATTTAGACTTGTAACTATTAGCTAAATAAATAATACAGCAACACTTGAGATTATGGTCGAAATACTTTCAGTGGTCAGTCGGTTGTCTTGGTAACTACAGGTATTGTAAACTCGTTTGGCCAGTCTACACTTGCTGCATGTATAATTGCAGAACATCGTAACTGGTTTAACAGGTTTCTAACCTGTACTTGTTGTGCCATCAAGGTATATAAGGCAACGTTTGGGGAGTTTTTGCGGGAGACGGTCAGTTGTCAAGTTGGACGGTAGACGGGATTAGTAGTCAAGTTGGACTGTGGGGGGGGGGGTGTTTGGACAAGGAGGACAGGGCCAGTTGTCAAGGGAGATCAAGAGACGGGAAAGTTGTCTCATTGTAAAACACAGAGAATTTAATAGTACAGCCAAAGTTTCACGCCTAGTAAACGCATTTTGAACAGCTATAAAACTGCCAGAATATTCACATAGTTTGCACACTTTCTCCCAATGTAAAAATATTTGAAAATTGCAATACTTCATGTGAAATTCAAATTTCTACTTTTTAGTAATAAAAAACCAAAAAAAAACTTTTGACATTCATTTCATACAAATATTTTTTCTTTTCTTTTGTATAATAATAATAATAATAATAATAATGTCACTATTACAAAATAAGTAGATTATAGTTAAACGCAGTTTCAAAAGTGATAATTTTTAAAAGAGAATAAAAGAAATAAATTTACCCGACCTTGGGAGCTTCCGCTTTGAATTAATTTGCGGAATTGAAAAAAAGTGTCCAAACGCTTTATTTAAAAATCCCGCTAGTTGTCCGTTATTTACTCAATAATTGTAAATAAAATAATCTTTAATTTTTGATTTTCTAATGCTTTCAATCAATGCAAATAGTTACCCACAAAATTATCACGCGTGAAAACTGCGGTGAGAGTTACACATGGTGTCACGTGCTACTTTTGATTTTTTAAGAAAAATGTCTTCAAACGTACTTTTAAATGAAATATTTTATAAAAAAAAAAATTAAAGTAGCACATGTGAGTGGTATAATAAACAAATGTACTTACCTTACACAGAGATGTCTTGTAAGTTGTAGATTTTTCAAATCTGCATATCCCAACGCTGTATCCGGTATGTTGATTGCACTGCTAAATCCACTATATTATAACACATGAATTGACTGCATCACTAATAAACTGCTATTTAAATCCAATATGAAACATGTGGATTTTAGAAGCACCAATAAACAGCTAAATCCAAATGCATCACGTGAATGACCCAAGACACTAACTTCATCCGACTTATCCATCCAGCTGGCACCTGGTGGAATGGCGGCTGGAGACTGTTACATCGTCACCATAGAGCAGCCCACGTGGTGCATCTTGTTCTAATTGGCTGCTTTTTAAGGGGTTCAGCTGAAGGGCAATTCAAAGATATTAACTGTCGCTAGATTTTGAACTTATTAGTAATTATAAAATAAAATAAAATAAAATAAAATAAAATAAAATAAATAAAATAAAATAAAATAAAATGAAATAAAATAAAATAAAAAATAAATTAAATTAAAAAAAACAACTGTATTTACTTTTGATAACATTTGAAATTTTAATAGGCAGTTAGGTCCTCCGCCAAGATGAAGAATGAACAAAAAATAAAAAATAAAGTTTTCCAATCAATGAACGGAAGATACTTCTAATACAAAGAATTTTCGTATTTTAACTTTATAGAAAATGGCTGGGGTTTACTACCTTTATTTCACTTTGGTCAACAAATGCTGTATCAAACTTATCAAGGGGACTCGGTGGTGGAGTTGTCTATATACTGTATTTTCAGAAAATACTATATAGTCGATGTATTCGTCCCCAAAGTTTAAATATCGGGTAAATTGAAATGAATTTCATGTTTATGTGTTCAAAAAATCTGTAACAAACCAATTTATTTTTTATTTTGTTTTACTAGCAGTCCAACCATGTTGTTTACAGAAAAAATTCCTTTTTCAGTTAATTATACCTTACATACAGCCCCGTCGGAGCCTCTATGCAAAATTAACGAAAGGAGGAAGGGCTGAATTCACCCGTGAATGATATTAGAATCTTTTACCCCAGGTGTGTACTTGTTTACTATATATAGATATCCTTTTTACAAGTAAGAATAGGGACCATTTCAAAACTAGAAACATCGCCAATTATATACATACCTATTGCAAAATACCACTGCCCCCAGCACACACACACACACATGAGAGAGAGAGAAAGTAATGGTGTTTAACGTCCCAGACAAGGATATTAAGAATATTTCACTTATATCGAGACGTCGCCAGCTTTAGGCGAAGGTGTGGAAATTTTGCCCGTGTGTTGCACTGATAGCATTATACAGCAGGGTTCTTTATCATGCCACTCCTGCCGTGACACGGGACCTCGTTTATTTTAAGTTCCGATCCGAAAGAACGGCGACTTTCATTTGGTAATGCTGAGTGCTTGGCGAAAGAGCAGTCACTACCCACTTTCAAGTCTTGGGTCTGACCCGGTCGGGGTTCGAACCCACGACCTCCCACTTACGGAGCAAGTACTCTACCAACTGAGCTACCGCAGTGGTCAGCTGAGAGAGGTAGAGAGATTATTTGATATTTGTTTTAAATATGTAAATGTTATCACGTACCTGATTATTTATTTTGTTTTTCACGACCTGGTTGTAATTTAAAATTCATCATCAGACTGGCTGTAAGAATCAACTAATATGGCAAACTTTTCAACTGCACTATAATTCAATCCACCCGATTCCCGATGATTTTAAAAATCTTCTCTTTTTTAGAACACAATTTCCCCAAATTTCTGGTGTTATCTGTGTAAATGACTGGTATATGAGGTTTTTAATGTCAGAAAGTTTACCAGTTTTATTATTCTTTGCAATAAAGTTTTTACAGTGAGCCCTCACTAATTAAATAGTGTTGAGTTCGCAGTGCCTAACGGGCATCCTGAGTATACAAAGTGACCATGCTTGTTTGCCAGAACATTATGTTTTTTTATAAATTTCTTTTCAAATCATAAAGTTCGTTTTTTTTTTGTTTTTGTTTTGTTTTTTTTTTTTTTTTTGCAAGTGGTGGAAAATTTATTTTACTGTCAAGTAACCCTTTCTCTATTCCATCTTTTCTAGAATTTGATGTTGGCCTTATAGAGTTTTCAGTTCTAACATGATATGGTGCATTATCCTGTATTATAACACTTGGGTTATTCAAGGTTGGCAGCAGTTGATGCCCAGACCAGTGTTAAAAGGCATCGCCATTCATTTCCTTGTGATAGTCGCCATCATCTGACTTTGCTTTGAATATAAGCTCACACCCTGGAATCAATTCAGTACCTTTTCTGTCAGTATGAAGAATAACATATCTCTGATCTGATCTCTGATGTGGTACATCCGAAATCCAAGTTTACTGAGTTGTATGGTTTTGATTAGCCCTGGTCTCATCTAAATATATTATATCAAACCCCAGACTACGGAATTCTTTAATTTTCCTCAAATAAAAACAGCGATCAGCCACAACAATTTGAGTTTGAAAAATACGCAACTTCTGAGCTTTCTTTTTATACCTAAAACCAACTTAAAGTAACAGCAATCAACATTTTGGAAACATTGATACTGGCTTTTATTTTCTCTTGAATTAAACTTAGAGTTGGGATTTCACTGTTATGGTAAATGTTATACACAGTCTGTTTTATAGTACTTTTGTCAAAACTGTCAAGTTTCTTTTTACACCCTCTTGGTTCATTTGAATCGGTCCCCTCTACATTACTTTTGGATATGTTATATAGTAGATTTGCAATACACCTGTGGCTTTAGCTGCCCCTTCAAAAATTTTACTAAGTTGATAAAAAGGTTAACCTCTCAATTTTTCTTGTTGAAAAAATCAAATCTTTACAAACATTTTCTTTGGGCATCATCTGACAAGATATTTGGATACTCTTTGGTCTGCCCATTGTACAGCTGAATGTATCAAATTTGCATACTAAAGACCCTATAAAAACTAGAGCTGTCTGCCTCTCCGACCAATCTTGATGAATTTCTTTCCTACATCAAACTTTTGACTCTGGACTTCTGGTTCTTGGTTTAGAAAACAATCTGGCTCGAACTTGGATGGTTCAATCCACTTCTTGTTTAATTTGTTCAGGAAATCGCTGAATAATGTCAATAGGAAGAGGGTTCCAGGAATTAACAACACGTTGATTAAAACTAAACTTTCTAATATTTCTTTTATTGTGTTTCTTTGCAAGTTTCATACTATGTCCACGGGTATGGGATACACTTGATAAAGGTAGTATATTTTTGTTTACTTTATCAATTTTATTCAATATTTTATAAACCTGGATAAAATCAGCACGTTCTCTCTCTAATATTGTAGGGTGGGCAGCCCAAGAGCTCGAAGTCTGGTCGGGTATCTTCAAATTCAAGATCAAAGATTGAGTGCATGAGTTTGTGCCTTTGCTTTTTAATGCCGTTTTTTCTGTTTAAACGATATTTAATACTTATTTGATGTTAACTGATTGTCATGACCAAATCTAGCCTTTTGCCACTGTTGCACGGCGTACACGGGGTATTGCATAAAGTGGGCCAAACAGCCCAGCCCGTGTTAACAACACCAGCGATAGTTGAAAGTTATTATTTTACTTTCCTGTTCGTTTTAATACGTGATGGTGTATTGATTCATCAATCGGACATTTAAAAATGGTAAAGTGCATCCGTATACTGTTTAAACATTGACAAATTGATAAAGCGAATGTCGCCCAATATTTCAATTTTCTGCAATATCCCGTGTACGCTATTCCAGTGTTTAATTAATAAGGCGAGGTAGCTGACATTTTGATATGGCATATCCAACCACTTCATTAATATAAGTAGTTCAAAACTAGGTTCTGATTGGCTAATGCGTTTTCACGCCTTACGGGTTTATACACATTTTTCATTTCCAAACCAAAATACGTTACAAACTATCACATTGAACAAATATCCAAAATCTTTTTGAGTTTTTAGCGTTTTGACCAAAAATCCAAAAAGTAAAATATCCAACATTGTTTCAAGTTTTTAAGTTTTTGTATTTTTAGATTATTGACTCAAAGTTTTGAAATATCACTGAAAAAATTACCAAGCCCCGATTGATCCTTACCAAGGGTAACTCAGGGACACCGTTAAAAAGTGTCACCTGCATTACAGTGCTCGCACTAGATTTTTACATTATTTGCAATATTTCTTTTCTCGCCTAATAAATAATAAATAAATAAATAAATAAATAAATAAATAAATAAAAAAAATAATAAATAAATAAATCGATTAATGAATGAATGGATGAATAAATTAATGATTAATCGATAAATAAATAGATTAATGTTTTATTATACTCATAAATCAATTGATTTAATTAATGCAAGAGTAGGTTACCTTTTTAAAACATCCAAATCTGGATCGAGGTCGTAGGTTCGATCCCTGGCCAGGTAATACATGACTTAAACATTTGAGATAATGCTCTCTCACCCGACTCTCGGAATAAAGAAGATAAAGGTGTCAACTGGTTCGCCTAATGTTATGTAATTTGAGTGTGAGACTGTTACACTTTGCTGTGCTAGTTGTATATGCCCCTCATGACACACAGTGCGCTAGCACCCTACACTAGAACCCCCTGCTTATGGGCTACCTAGTAAAATTCAGCCCATATGATAAGACTACATTTCTCACTCAAGAATTTTTCTTATATTTATAATTACTTTAGATTATTACAATACATCTAATGACTAAACCTCTTCAGTGATACGGGACCTCGGTTTGTAAGGTCTCATTCCATTGACCTCGAGTGAACAGGAAACCCCCTTAAAATTTGAACCATCTTTCTGTCCTCGTTCCTCTTCTCAAAGAGGAGAGAGAGATTTCCAACGGTTGTACATTGTGTAGAGAATGAATTGGATGTGTAATAATTATAAACTGTGGTTAATAAGATCCAGATGGAAATGATTTTCGATTTTACCTGTCTTCAACGAAGCAAAAGCTGTCAAGTTTTCAACTTTTGCTTGTTTGCAAGATCGAGCCATCATGATATTAAAAGAGGATGTAGATACCGTGTATGTATAAAATAAATTGGATACTGAATGGTATATATGAATCCGGATATTAAATGCGTGACATATATTTTTCCTCACACGTGCGTGTGTACGAAAGAGAAAGTTTGCTTCGCCGGTTTTAGGGGGTTTAGGGGCGCCCCCCGCCTGAATCCGCCCTTGCAGAACATGAAAGGTCAAATCCAACAAGCGGATCCAGTGAAAAGTTATGGCGGGAAACCGAGAGCACGTGGTGGTGGTCGTCGAGGCAATTTTAGAAAGGGTTCGTCTCAAGGTAGTCAAGTCTCGGGAAATCATGTTTCTCAAATTTTGTGTACAATATGCAATAAAAAGCACGACAAAGAAAGGTGCCTAACCCAAGCCGAGCGCTGTAGAATTTGTAATGAATTAAATCACTCTGTTGTTAGCTGCCGTTCGAATCTGCATTGAATGAGGAAAGTACTTTGTGATTGCGCTACCGAAAGTGACCGTAAATGTAAACATGTTGGTATTAGAAAATCGTTTACCCATCATATTATACTACACTGTTTTTGCTATATACTAGATATTTTGTCTCAATTGTATGACCTTTCTAAATTTCCTTCTCAGAAATCTGTTTACAAGTATAATAATAGTCAAAATCCAGGCACCCGAAACCACGCATAATTCACAGTAATTGTTCAGAAATCGTTATTATGACAGTCACTATAATTTATACAGTTTCATATAATAGCGAAATTTTCTGTTTTTTAAAGAGGCAAATGTGTCGATTGCCTTCTCAACATCTACATTCTTTTCCTGATCCCTAGACTAGAAATATGGTTTTGGTGTATTGTTGTGCGTAAGAATGTCCTTACCTTCTAAGAACACTAAATCTGTTTATACCCTGTTAATATTGACCAAATACATGGATACAGCCTAAGGTTTCAGAGAGTGTTAAAGATTTTATAGGTTGCAAACTTGTCATTAAATTAAAACACCACAGTGTCAGAGGGCAAATATATTTTGTTGTCATTTTAATGCAGGGGTGGATCCAGGATGTTTTGAAGGGGGGATTGAGAATTACTAGTATATCAATGCTAGGTGCGAGCGCCGAAGGCGCGAGCTTCCAGAGACGTGGGCTCTAGTAAACGCGATCTGGAACAACACGTATACAGAAATGGGTTGTTACATTAACATATGGGGGTCACATCAGTCAATAGCTCTCTCTCTTAAATTTTGCAAGAGGGGGGGGGGGGTTGCAACCCCCGCACCCCTCCTTAAATCCGCCGCTGTTAATGTGTACACACATGCGTTTTTACGTAAATGTAGTTATGCCACTCGTCGGTTTAGAAAATATGAAAAATTATGTTCCCCTTTAAAATCGATTTTCTGGCGACATTTCTGACAGTTGTCAGTGGCGTTATGTCAACCATCGTACAGAAACCTTAATAAAACAAGAACATTATAATTTGTATATTCTAATAAATCAAAACAAGATTTTACAGCTGAACAAAGGTCAAACATAGAATTTGGCACTGACAATGAAAAACACACAGTGGCAACAATGGTATAAAAACAATGCCATTATTTTACTTATTTTTTATCGAGGAAAGATGTCAAGCAATATTTCATAAAGAATTGCCATCACTAGTTTGCAAGTCCAGATGGTAGTCTTCGTTTTTCAGTTGAAGCTGATTCCATCTTAACGTACGAAACCAAATGTAGACCCCCAAAAAGTTACCACGTTACTATGCCATGCAGGTTTTGAGTGAAATGGCAGCCTACAAGTGTTTAGACCTATTGTTCACTGTATGGTCTCCGGATTCTACGATCGCAATTGAAGTGACAATGTCCAACAATTTGTTGAATAAATCATGAGATGAAATAATTTTGGTATACGATGTAAACAGTCACAAAAGATCAACAAACATTTCTGCATGTGTACGTGAGCATCTTTCTGATATTTTTCTGATATCTGTACATTTAAAGAGATCAGATGTGTTGTTTTTGAAGAGTTTTCGTCAATTACAAGAATTCCATCTTGGTTCTTCGATGGTTCGGTTTTATTGAAAATGCCTGTCACTGTGAAATCTTCAACGTGCATTATGTGTTTTTCATACCAAGTAACTAGTCGTCCCTAGCGCTATTGCATTGCAGGCATTATAATAAGCACGACACCAAAAACAATGAAATGTCTGAAAGAGGAATATTAATCATACATAGTATGACTTGTAAGCAACTAGGTATACTGTACAAGTACTTATTCTGAATGGTCAGAAGGGAAAATTAAAAAAATCATATAAACGGATGCCGTACTATCACTGAATGGATGCTGTACCAGACATAAATTTTGAAGGTCAGATGTCGTACCAGAAAACATAGTTCAGTAATAAAAAGATGTCTGTTCAGTTTCTTATTCTCTTACCGAGTTTTAGTAATAATGAATACTAGTTCAGGGTATTTTATCAGTTGTATGGTGGTTGAATAGTTTAATGTGCAAAACTATGTATAAGGCATTACTGATTATAGTTTAGAAAAGAAGATTTACGATTTAAGCTTTGGACTTTTCTTAAGTAGATCAGAATGGATCGAGTTGTCTTACTGAGAACGTCTTATTTGCCCCTAAACCCGCACGATTAATCTTGCTAGTGTCTGCTTTAATGTTGACGATTTTGAATCAAAGAAATAACATGATTATATAAAAATAGATTTTTTTGAAAGACTTCCATTTGTAACCACCGCTAAAATTTTATTTTCCACTGAAAAAAAACCTAAAAACGATGGAATCAAACCATTTTTAACATTTTTGTGAAAGAAATTTTTTCTTAAATTTTACATAGAATTTAATAGGTGGGATACAAAAGGAAGTCTTACCACTTTTTGTTGATGATACAGTACAGACCTATCGAAAGTTTAACACTGAGCTAACGAAAAGGGATCAAACCTCGGCAGTCGAGCGACAGGGGTGGCTGAACAGCTGTCGAGAGAAATGATAACTGTAGCAAGTACGAAAATCTGTGAAATATAGCTATTACATCAATTCGTTAGCCTAGTGTTAACATTTCTACAGGTCTGTAAAACTTTTCTGTTGAAGTCAGTTAAAGTTTTATTTTTCAGGACACAGTTGTTCAATGAATTCTGTTAATTTTATCATATACCACTATTTGAATGTATTTTATGATTAAATTAAAAAAGTGGTATATGACAACTTAGTCAATTTGTAATTAAAGTTAAAAATATTTGTTAGAGACATAAAGTTTTTAATTTATTCGCTTCTTTCGATAATAGTGGCGACTGTGTGCATTAATTTTTACACATACAATTTTTCGCAAACCGTGGCCAGGTGATTAAGCTAGTGGGCTTTAAACAACCGGGCCTCTTTGATATTTTTCTCAATGTTTTATATAACCGTGACTGGTGGAAATTTTTGATTATGATGATCCTATTAAGCTGTGTAAAGTGTGGGGAAACAACAATGTTATGTTACGTAGTTTTTTTGGATTATAAACTTTAAGTACCGATAAATGCCGATGACGTCAGTCAATATATATATATGGAGAAAACGGGAGAGGAATATAACACCTGGCTTCACAAAAAACATGTACATTGCATGTCTAGATCAACTTTAGCTTCTCAAATTTTTAGGCTTATACTTTAACAATTATGTATCAAAAAAGTTCAAATTAAATCCTCTTTCCTTTAAAAATAAAATATAACTTTTACAAACATGTCCTCATTATCCAAAATTGTTTAAACATACTACTAAAATCCAGTTGTTTTTATTATATATTTATTCAGAATCACGAGAGCCATCCTTTTGGACCTGAGGGCGTAAAGTCACCCAAAATTACATTTAATCACTAACGTGCTCATTACGTAACAGATTCAATAAAACCGATTAGATGAATGTTTCCAATAAATCTGGGGATGGAAATGGATAAAATCACGAGTGAGTTACTATTTGATTCTGGTTTGTCAGAAACATTTTATAAATAATTTTATGAATAGTATCCTGGTTTACCAAGTGTTGGCTGTTGCTATTGTCATGTGGCTGATTTTGAAAATGACACTATAAATACCGGGATGACCGCCAAGTTCCAGATAGTTGATGGAATCTTTAGCAAAGTTCAATATTGATGCAACACAATGGGAAACAGTTAAATAGGAACTATAACCACAACCATTTTGTCATTGAATGTCGTGTCCGTTTAACAGTCGTCATTAAATTAAAGCAAGGCGCTAGTTTCATTTGTGCTTTTTGTTGCCTTGGCTATTGTAAGGATCTACAAATAGTCTTCTTATATAATAAATTAGTAGAATCATAAAGATCAAAGGCGGGGCTAAGATTTTATAAAGGGGATCCTTCCTAGGGGATCATGGCCGGTGGCATGCTACCCAGTAAATAATTTTTTAACTGAAGCAAAAATCACGCATGCTAGTGCAATCGATCGGAGATGTACTGAAGATAAAAATCTTTCATTTGAACAGACACTTGTGACATATAAAACCCGTTTTATATATGTCTCTGATTCGAAGTGCCTGAATCATAGTGTGAAAAAGGTGTGTCCTCTTTTGACAGTTTAATTTTTTACTTAAGTATAAACTATAAAGATTATATAAGCTACTTTGGTGTATTAAGGTGACAACTGTTTAAACAAGTTTCGCGCCATTGATTAATTCAACACAGATAATCAGTTATCACATTTTTTGGGTAGATTGACAACATAATTAAATACTCTCATGCCCAGTCATGTTTACAAATAATGACTTGTTATGTATCTCAGTCTCGAGTATCATTGGTGTTGCGCGCGCTTTTTGAATCGTGAGTGAACTCAAATGACCTTTACTATATTTTAAAATACCACGTGTTACTGATGTTTTATAAGATATTTATTGATTTATATTGTAACCAGTATCTTTATGTTTCGAAATAAAAATGAAACAGCTAGACAAATCATCATGATAACCTTGATTTTAAAAATAAAGCATGACAAACAGAATCCGATTGTGAATGGAGTACGTTTAAAAAAATCTTCCAAAAACTGACCTTATGAACAGATATAATCCATCTTTGCCACAGTTTGGGTGCACAAATGCGGTTTTCATATGGGATAGTTATGTTTTTGAATACTGGCGACATAGTCATTTTAATCATGGCAGCAAAAGGCTAACACTCGGTGTATTGGATAGCTGATTGTTTTGAAGTGAATGAAACGAGAGAATTGCTGTATAGTTTAAAAAGAAATGGAACTGAATACTAAGACGGATTCAACCGTTTTCACGCGGGACGAAGCGTGGCCTTAAGGTGGAATCACTATTAAGTTAAATATTCCGTTTTATGGTAAAATTTAGAGTACTTGAGTAAAAAAATATTGAAATTTCGTACACACTCACATGAAAGATTTTTTGCGTGCGATTTCAGTCTCCGAGTTCCAAAGCAAACAAATAGGAACCTGGGAACGGTGTTACCGTAGTTATGTTATGTAAAACCGGTGGTCGATGGGCGCTTTTAGATTTCCGAGCATTTTTTTTTAATTCGGTTGGCAATGGCTTTTGAAAAAAGAATATTCAGTTTGCAGAAATCTAATTTTTCCCGGTGCTTAATCCTCACTGACATTTCTCAGGCTACTTTCAAAATGAACCAAAGTGTCGTGCAACATAGGCCCAATGTGCCGTATATTTCAAAAGGAATTTTACCGATTGTACAGTGTAATGCATAGGAGAGGGCTTATGAAGACAATGCCTGCTGTCCAATCTTATTCAAATATATTGAAAAATTATTCAGTATTATTATAATTTTTAATAATAATAATAATTATTCATGTTTTATAACAACATATCATGAACAATGACAAATACATTAAGTCAAGACACAAATTATACAAAATAAATAAATAAATAAATAAATAAAGTTTAATATTGAAATACTGAAATAAGACTCTTATGCCTAGGAACTATACATCCGTTCTCAATATACCGGGATACAACTTTTCTGTTCGCAAGGTGCGTTGAACTCTGGTCGTCGGTAGGTGGCGCTTTGAACTAATTAATTCAATCACATATTCATGACCATATCGAGGCAAGAAATCTTTTTGTCATGGCGGGACGCTAAGTCGCACATGTCTTCCATGAAGAACAGTTCACATTTTTCATTCACCAAGTAAGTTTATAGGTATTTTTGTCCAGACAGGACGTTTCGAAACATTGTAATCCTTCATTTTACTGCGATCTTATCTCTCGATTTTTCTACAGATTCAGCCGATTTCTTGGACCCATTGTGTTCGTTCAAAACATGGCGAAACAATGACTTGAGAAGAAATTTTTTGTATTCAGGTGTCGATCGGGTTTTGTGTCATTAGTTTTGGTAATTTTGGTTCAATAAGTTCACATTTTGTCCATCAGTTTGGTTTTTACAGTGTGTTTTCTTTGTTTTGAAACGAATTCATTGTTTTGAAATTTGTCAAGTTTCAGACATGACCGAGCATAGTTCATCTATTTCGCGATTTCTGATTGGTCGAGACAGACCCTTGTTCATTTCTGTGTCATCGTTGTTTATATTGTGTGTATCGTTACGGATTATATCATCATTTGAAAACACATTGGTCAAACTTCACAATTTGACATTATGTTGGACACACGAGTTTTCCTACCAGTAAATTGAAAAGACCAAATCCATAGCGATAATCGCCTGGTTTTGCGTAAAACCAAGGCTGTCAGTTTCCTAGGTATCCAGTTGATTCAGAAAGAGGGAGGATGAGTCAGAACTCCGCCCGTCGGTCAGTACTCGTATTTGTATAACATACATACATGTTTAAATGTATTTTGAGAGGGTGATCAGTCATCACAAACTATTTTACAACATTCATTGATTGATTGGCAGAGTTGAAATCAGGTATGATATGAGTGACAAATCATTCATGTATTTATTTAAGGAATGTTTATTTCCTGTCTTTGTTCATATGAAGTTTCTTTGTTGTGTAACTTGTGTGTGTATTGACATTGGATTTTCTTCTTGTGTTGTTTTGGTTAGTGAAGTTATTCATTTTAATGATTTGGATTTAGACTATTTCTAGTAAGTAAAATTATGTTATACAATGTGTGATTTTGATGTATTGATAATTGATATTTTGTTGAAAATTCTCCTCAATCATGTCATCTATTGCCCAGTACTAGGCCATAGCAAATGAGTTAGATGTCAAGTGGATATTTTAAAAGATATGTTTCACGTCAAAAGTTGTTTATTTCACTTTCCTATACCCAAAGTGTTTTAAGGTTACTAAAAGAATATGTTTATCTAACAGATTTTTAAAAAAATAATGTCCATGAAAAGTTGCTTGTCTGGGGTCTCATGTTTGCTGACAGGCCTAAATCCTAAATTTCAAAATCCTCAATATTTTACAACTTGTATTCATACAATGAAACATGTTACAGTACATCTCCGTTCTTTGTCTGGAAATTGTCTCAGTCCATTATAAGTCAGGAAACCCAAGATAAATATGACAATTGTTTCCATTCATATTTAATTTTTCCTTGAAAAAATAGGTGATTATGATTATAAAAAAGGGAGATCATTTATTCAAAATTACTAAATTGGTTGCAACAGTGACAAACAAATGAGTGTTGGCTCACTTGTTAGAATGTTGGTTTTGCATGTTTTATCCTTTGTGTGTTTAATAGAATACTATGCCTTGTGTACATGTAGTCCTATTAGGACTTAAAAATTGCACTGGTTTCCTTGCCAAACTTCAAACAAGGTCTGAAAGAATGTAATCTATAACTGAAGCATTGCCCAACCAAGTTTAGAGAAATTAAGTTACTATAGGAACAGGAAATCTGTGCGCATACGCAATTAGCCCAAAATATATCTGCATAGGGTAAAACGTTGGTGCTATGGGGATTTAACATGTTGAAAAACCATGCAAATGGCGGATTCTGTTGCGCATAGGATGTAAAACGTCGCCAAGGATGTCACTTCCGGTGTAAACATCGTCATTTTCGCATGTGTAAAATCACCATACCGCCAACATTTTCCTTTCTACAGACATACTTTATGACAATCGCAGATGCGCATACAGATTTCCTATTACGACTAGGTACAAGTAAGTGAAAAATATCAAACATTATTCAAATTTATTTGATTTTCTATGGATATAAAGAAAATTTCACTGTCACAGTCACAGTGGTTCCTACAGTAGGTAACCAAAGTTTAATTCATTAGTACATGTTATTGTGGCTCTCTTGTTATGGTGTATCAACTATAAGTAAAACAAACATACAAATCCATTTCTAAATGAACAAAGTGTACTAAACTTCACTGTCCTTGGAGTATATTTATGTTTTACTAATGTTTGCAGGGATTCACATAGTATAAGTTTGTCTGAAATGTACATCTGAATCTATTGAAATGTGTAATGACTATTATGACATGTGCTTGTAGTGTTGTTTTATGTGCATTGGTACTTGTTCTTTTCTGTATAATGTGTATGGTGAATTTGCTATAGAGTCCACTTTGACTTGGTTTCTTCTTTTGTTTCTTTCCCACTTGGCAAGCTTTAGGAATGAATTTGAACAATAGTCCAGTTAGACTTCCTTTTGTACCCCCATTCAATGTCAAGTTTTGTTTTCTTTGGCTAATTATTATTACAAGAAATGTATGCATCACAGTTACCTGGCTTACTATAAACCAAGGGAATTTAAAACCTAGCCTCTTCATGCAACAAACTGGAGATCCTAGGTTTTATTAAACCTAATGACAAGGTTAGTGACTTTGGATGGAAAATGTTGTTATATGTATGTTCATGCCTTTGTATAGTGAAATATTGGTGACCTCAGTTTTTGCTCAGATTTAGCTCAGCACAAGCTCAAATACAAAGCAGCATAATATCTAATATTAAGGATTAAGCTAAAGTATTTTGCATGGAGTCCCTAGCTCACTTCAGAAAAAGGTCATATAGTAACATATCTGACAACTTTTCCAATTTTGACCAAATCAATTTATTTCCAGATCAGTTTTTAGTCTTCTGATATAATTGCATTTATATTATATATAGATTTCAATCAGTTATAATGATAAGTTAAACCTGTCTCATTTGCACTAATGTCATTTAGCAACGTTTTACAATATTTTCAGTAGTTACTCGTGTTTAACTTTACCAGTTTAATGTCAAACATGTGGAACACAACCATACCTAGTTGGGTACCGTGTTAGCCGAACTGCTTTTGTTTACAACTACACAGTTGAGTCACATTAAGTTACTGTTGATTGTCAGTGTTTAACATCTACATGTGGCTTGTTAGCCAATGTACAGAGAGTTTAGTTGCATTCAAATTTGTTATTCACACCAGGGTTATATTTCAGCAGAATTGCTCAGCTGGTTATCTTTGCAGTGGCCAGGTGTATTGTTAAGGAGTTTTGTACTCGCTGCAAGCTGCTGTGCAGGGTACTTTAGTTACTGTTGAGAATTTTTTTTTTCCGCTGAAGTTCAGGTAACCATGGTTTCTACCACCAACTTAGAACTGACTGATTCAATACAACTAATCCTTTACTGGGACATAAAGCAACATTAATCCAATCCAATTTGATAACTGTAAAGAAGATATATGTAAATTCATTGTACTTACTTGCTTAATGGCCCAGAGGTGGTGCACACTTTGTATGTTAAAAGCAAACTAAGTTATTAACTTTCAATATATTAATAAATGCTGACATTAGTGATAATTGGGAGGAACTGTTAAGCTTAGGTTTTTGATTGCTGTTATCCATTATTTTTTCTCATATTAATCAAATCAATCATTGGTTCCGAAAAGGTACTGGTAATTTGGAATCCATCTTACCATTTCCATTCTAGTTTTAACATGGCCCTATCACATTCCGGTTTTCTAACAAGGATGAAGCTTATTTTGAGTTTGGGCCCAGCTCACTTAGTCACTTCAGAAAATAGTGTTATTTATAATAAATATTGGAAGTACAGTCAAATTTTATGGGCAGGTGACCCTTATATACAGGTTCAAATAATGTGAACAAAGAGCAATTTGGATAAACCTTCACTGGCCTTTTAAACCATGTGGCCCTTATATAGAAGTGGTGTTTAAGACAGGTTCGACTGTTTGTAAAATAAAGGACCCCAAATTAAATTATAGGAGCCATCAGCTACTGGGCCTCTGCTAATCTTAATTATTTTTTCAGTCAGAAATGGATGACCAATAAAATGATACTGTTTGTTGTAATAATGAGTAACTGACATAATGGAGCAATACATAGGGGCCCTTCGTTGTTTACTGATGATACTCACATGTATGCTTTTGATGAATGATATTTAGTGACGGTTATAAAGGTGTGATTTCTCACCTGCTGTATGCACAGGTGTTTTCTTAGTTGACAATGGGTGAAAACCTTTAAATAATAGTAAAGTGATATAATAAAACCATTATATATACATGGTAGGATTGCTACATGTATAATCAATATTTTATGACTTTGTTTTCAGACTGTCCAGATACCTGGTAGACCAAATATTTTCATTCATTTTATTTATATTTTCTCAGAAATTTAGTACCCCAACATAGTATCCAAGAAATTATTTTAAATTTTGACCTATTTTAAAAAAGAATTATAAACACTTGAAAATGAACTATGGTATGATTTTTAGTTGTAATGTGCAGCAAAGGGATTTTATAACACTTCTCTTGATGGACAGCCAGGTGGTCTTCAAATAGATAGTCAGAGGTTTAACAGGTTTTACTGTATGGTAAATAATATTCATTGTTATTATAAACAAGATATATTACATTTATTTTGGGTTGTAGAAATTTGGCAGTTGTAATGAGAGTATCAGACTGGTACATGTATACTATATATTATATATGGTACACATGTAGACTGGTAGTATTATGACCTTAAATGACCCCTTGTTCATCTATTGATACAGATAATCTATAGTTGTCTGCTGTTTAGCTGTTAAGATATTTTTGTGATACTTAACTGTGTACTGCTAATTTAAACATACCCAATACATTTCTTATTTGTTACCTTTAATATATATTCTGAAGTAAATGCAGTAATATCAAAAAAGTTATTTTTTCTAAATTATGTATTATACCGCATAATACATCTATTCTATCTGAGCCCTGTCTCTTTCCATTTGCTGACCACTACAATAGCTCAGTTGGTAGAGTGCTGCAGTGGAGTGTACTGCAAAGATAAAATTTTCTGCAACTTCACCTATAGGTGGTGATGTCTTGATATAAGTGAAATATTCTTGACTAGGGTGTAAAACCACATTCAATCCACCAATCATCCTTTTTATTGTCCATCTAATTGCTGTTCTTTAAGTCTTGTATTTCCTCAATAAACATGTATGTCCCGCTTATAGCCAACTTCTTATTCCAGTGTCATCTTATTAGGTCAATTTTCACAAATAAATATTTTGCTAAATCTTTGTAAGCAGATGTTATGAGAGGTTGCTTGTTCTATTTTGCAAATGCTATTGCCATCAATGAAATTACATATTTATACACCATTGTTCACTCTAGGATCGTTCGGGGTAGGGCATTTTTAAAACTTTCTTTAGGATTTTTCAGGGTAGGGCATTTTTAAAAACTTTCTTTTAAATCACCATAACATCAATATTTGTTGCATTCACATAATGTTAAAGTATGCTCACTAATGCTTTAACAAAGGAGTCATTTTAACATAATACAGAATCAAAAGGCCTAGTAGCCCCACCCCCTTTTGTTATGAACACTGATATACTAAACATATAAATTTTATTGTCTTGATCTTGTTCTCTAACTTTATAAAAATAAATCTCAAAAATGACAGAATAAAAAATCAAATGTGAATCTAAACACAAAGAAATATCAATCTTAAAGTCATTGTAACTTGCATGTACATTGTAGAATAGACTGGAAACATTGACCCTAGATTCCTTTGTCTTGCATTATGGACTTTATAGTAAGGCACTCAAATTTCATTTCTCTCACATTGTCTATGGGACAGACTTGTACAGCCTTAAGCTAGCATATTTACATCCCACTGTAATTAATTTTGCGAGTTGGTCATTGAACCTACATTGTATGTAGATCTGTAGAACACAGTTGCTGATAAGGTGGTCACTTACTAAAGGCTATCAGGTGCTACAAGGTGAACCACCTGATTTATGTGTATTTTTAAAGTAGGGGGTCGTCAAACTCTTTATTCTCACTTATTTATCCATGTATAAAAGTGTTTAGGAGGTGCTTTATACATAATGACTATTTTAATGGTCTTCTGAAGATTTAAAAAAACAATGTGACCTTGGATGTGGAGTTGCCTATACACAAGTGCCTTTTTCCGCTGGTTTAAATCACTGAGGCAGCGTTTTCCATAAGAGGCGACAACAGACAGATTTGACTGCCTAAAACTCCAAAATTGGCCCGTTAGAATTAATAAAATTGCCTTCAGAAGACTAAAAAATCATTTTCTGCCTAGGAGGCCCAGCCCCCACCCCCCCCCCCCCCCCACCCCCCCCTGAACCCTGGCCTGTGGATAAGTCAATCTTCCTCCTGCTACAAACTTTAGGAAAATAACTGCTGAGGGTACATCCTAGTGTGAAAATTTTTACCAATTAGCTGGATGAAGATGAGTGGGTTGGTTTGCTCCACCAACCCAGAACTGACCATCTTGTAAAACACTTATTACTGTACTTCACTCCCTTTGTACTACTAACCAAAATTAATATAAAAAATATGTTTAAAAATCATGGAAATTTTTAACTTGCTTGTATTCAATCATTTTAAGGTGCTTTTAGTCATAATTTCTGGATTGTGACAATAAGATATTTATGTTTCTGAAGTTGAAATTACATTTTTGTTGTCTTCATATAATTATACAGTATTCAACACTTAACTGTGACAACTTCGAAATAATTTTCTGTGTTTGTGAATTCACTTAAAATTAACTATAGGTACATGTAAAGCAGCATTGAAGTTCATTGATTTTGTTGATCTATATTAAAAAACTATATAATATAAAATCAGCTTGCTCAATGCTGGACCTAAAAAATCTGGACCTTTTAAATGATGTTAATTTTGGTTAAAATATGAACAAAAGGAGCCACAAAATAGCAGTTAAAATGATGAGCAATGGGCCCAATAAGTTTAGTTCTAGATTACTATAAACACTGCCAAGTAGAGAATGACTTGGCTGACTTAGTCACTCGCAGACACAGATTATGTTGCTAATCACCTAGATTTGTGTGAACACTGTCTATACTGTCTAAACCTTTGTGTGCTAAGACTATTGACTAAATATACATGTTTGTGACTTCATCGATGATGCAATATTGCTGTGATGATAAATAACTGTTTTCTTAATGTCATGACATTAACTTAAATTCACTTAACCTCCCCAGGATCATGCAAGTTTCTGACAACATCTATTGACTGATTGAAAAAAAATCAATATTCAACTCTCTGGTGACCATCTCTCTCTCTCTCTCTCTCTCTTTATCCTCTCATTGTCTTTACACAAATTTAAAACTATAAGTGGTGTATTTTAGAAAATTTGTGAAAATATAGTCCCTTAAAAGTTTTTTTTCAAAATTGGCTAAAATAAGTTACTTTTTGGCATAATTTCTGAGAAATTATTTGGCAATGGCAATTTTGACTACCAAGAAACATGAAAATAATCTATCTCTCTTTCTCCCTAGATCTCTTTTTAATTTGAATATTGAAACTATTAAATTTCATTACCTTGATGCATATATGAAGTAATCACTTTATGTTGAATAATTTTATATATTCATTTGATATAGATAAGCAGATTGATAATAATTTTATACACAAGCAGATAAATAAAAATATTAATAAACAATAAAAGATGTAAGAAGAACAATTTTACAATAACAAGTATTAAGCGTGTGTTATTACTACCCACCAACCGATGACCCAACCGGCTGTTACATTAACATTTAGTTCCTAGTATTATTGTAAAAAGGTGTATTATGGTATCAATGACTCATACAGTTCTAATTTCTGACGTCGCTGCTTACTACTGCAGCTACTGCTGATGCTGATACATGTATTATATCAAGGACGAGAGAACGATTGACTCATCTCTGAGCACTGCAAATATGGCATTATATTATGGATTTAAAATCCAAACCTAATTTTCTTTGATAATGTGGTGACACATTTGATCCGGAGTTTTTATCTTTTGTATTTACGATTATTAAATAGAGCTAGCATAGTTTAAAGAGAATATCATCTTGATAATTTCATTGTCCTTTCACTGTCCATCAATTATTGATAAGCACCTGTACAAAACTTAATGAATAATTTAAATACTAAGGTGTCATTATAAGATCACCTGAGATTAAAACTAAGTTTTTAAGGTCAAATTGCAAGGTCAAAATTGAAATTTTTAAGGTCAAATATCTAGGTATTATGCTACATCAGTACATGTATGGCATATTGAAATGATTTTACGAAGGTGATGTTTTTACTCGAGATAATTTGTGCACATGTATGATGTAATTGATTTGAAAATTTCACTTATAAATTGATGCAATAAAAGAAGGCTATACTGTATACCGTAAATATTTATTTTGTGACATAAAATTTTTATTTCCATGATCAATGCTTTTATTAAAATTTTGTGGAAAATAAGAGATTGTTTGATGATCTTTTGTTGAAGACTCTGTACTTGTATTTTTATTTAAAAGAAAAAAATCCAAAAAATTTAAAAAGGTGCAATGAATTTGAATTTAGGTTACCATCACTATACATGTTAATATTAAATAAAATATGATTTGAAACTTGTATCAGCATGTACATGTATTATAGATACAATGTAATAAGAAATGATTGTGAGGTGGATTGCTTTTATCAGTGTTATGAGTCAGTATGTTTACAATAAATAGCTTGATTGAACATGTTTGATATTTTTAATGTCTGCGAAAGTCATTACATAATTTTGATTAAGAGGGATGCGACAAGGCTTCAGTATTGATTTAAAAATTTACCAGCAGATAATTTATAAATAAAAATTGAAACTTTTTATTTTATCATTGCATGACAAAATGACTGTAGAAAAATTGAGCACTAGTTCTTTGTATAAAAATGTAGTGTGTGCTGTAAAATCACTTTAGCCCTGTGATTTTCTGGCATGTCAGTATACTATTATTATATAATATTTATACCCCCCTCAAACTAGTTTAAGAATTTCTGTCTGTCTGTCTGTGTAAAATCGTGTCTGGGCCATATCTCATAATTGCTTTGGACAATTGTCATGAAACTTGAGACGGATAATCTTCATAGTTCATAGGTGTGTCATGACCTTGAACCAGGGTCATATTGAAAAGGTCAAGGTCACTGGAAAACATTTAATGGGGGTTGGGGTATAAGGCTCTCAAGCGACAGTTCTAGTTAGATGTTATTTTGTTTAATTCCACCTTTTCTGAGAAAAAAAAAATCAACCTTTTTGGGAGTCATTAGTGTATAGTTTGTTCATATCTTGTAGTTTGGTTGAAAAGATGGTCATGTGTGTTTGCATTAAATTTTAAAAATTATGTAAATAGCTTCAATAATGACATGGGATTTTCAGTTCTTGAAATGACCTTCAAAAGGGATGTAAATGTCAAGATCATTACCTGTTTTTAGACCTTTGTGCTTTTACTGCTATTGTAGTGATATATGTTTTTAAGACTTGTTTCACTGCACAAGACCAAGGTCTCTTCTCACTCATGATGTACAAAGTTTTGTAAAATTGCGGTTCATGGTTTTGATGTATTACTGTTGACAAAAAAAGGTTCAGATTGAAGAACAAAACTCTGAATTTAATACTACTTGAAATGTGCAGCCCTCAATTTTGTCTACTAAAATGGTGGCCAAATTGACCTGGAATTGTGTCTGGAGACCTAAAATTTGTAAATGGTGGCAGTTTCTCCACTTTATATTTGAACTCTTGTGACCAGAGAACAGATATTATTTCTGTGTCACAAAATTTTCCTGATACTGTTACCAATCCAGGCAGTATAATGGACACTTTACATTATCATTATTATTAATAACACTGATGTAAAATGTGCTTTTTCGTTTTTCATACCTAAAAGATGCCTTAATTTTCCTTCATTTGGAAGAAAAGATTGCCTGGCCAATTGAAATTTCCACTGGCCACCTGAAAATTTAAATTGGTGGCCAGCTGGTCACTTAGTTTTGAAACCCACTTTGAGGGCTGATGTGGGGGATAGTAATCTTGACTAGGATGTAAATTGTTTACTTGTCATGACAAAATTTTATAAAAGTGCTCTTCATTAGCAGGTGCACTTAAAATTCAGGTTTAATCAAATTTAATCGAAGAATTGTATAATTTTTTCATTGTCTGTGTGAATCCATAGAATTGTCTGATTATATGATACTTGCATAAATGAGTAAAGAGATGTTCATATTAGACTGATTCTATAATGTTGTTTCCTTTCTACTTTCAGGTGCAATTTATAAACTACCAAACCAGGCAACATGGCGTCACCAACACCATCTCAGAGTGACACCGTTACTACAGCATCCACTGCATCAAACTCTTCGGATAGCGAGATGGAATCCGCCGGACCCAACACCCGTTGTTCAATATGCCATGAAACTTATACCATACCCAAAGTGTTAATGTGTTTTCATACTTTTTGTCAGCCATGTTTAGAGAAGTTACAGGAAGTAGCAGATAAAATTGCTTGCCCAGAGTGTCATCAAGATACATACCTAGGTGGTCAGGGACTTCCAGGCCTTTTGCCTGATTACGCAGTTAGTAATCTCTTAGAAACCACTGCATTAGACACCAGTGCCTTACATTGTACAGGGTGCAAAAGCAAGGATACAAATGCCGTTGCAAGGTGCTTCGACTGTGCTAACTTCCTGTGTGCAAATTGTGTCATGGCCCATCAGTTTATGCACTGTTTCGAAGGTCATCGTGTTGCCAGTTTGGTGGAATTACAGGGGAATAAGGAAGACAGCAATAAAGCAGAGAAACCTATTTACTGTCCCAGGCATAAAACAGATGTGCTCAAGTTTTACTGCAAAACATGCTCACAGCCTATCTGCAAGGAATGCACCGTTTTTGATCATGGCCGTGGACATGACTGTCAGTTTATAATGGATATCGGAGACAAGCAGATGGAAGTTCTACAAAATATGGAAGATGAGGCTAAAGTCAAAATTAATGAATTAAGATTGGCAGCCAAAGGAATAGAACATATTTCAAGCGGTTACAGGTCCAGTATCACAAAGCCCAGAATGATATGAATGACACATACAATTTTTACCGAGCAATGCTTGAAGAAAGGAAACAAGAAAGTATGAAAGAACTTGACCAAGCATTTAATGCAAAGCAAGTAGCCATTAGTTCTCTGGCACAGAAAATACAAGAAAACATTGAGCGATTGTATCAAGGTTGCGAGTTTGTTGATAAGGTCCTGAAATTTGCAAGCATTACTGAAGGCCTTATGTTCAAAACCTTGATAGAGCAGCGATTTCAGAATATGTTCAACTTTACGCCAGACATCAACAACCAGTCATACTTTGATATAGAATTTGTATCAAATTTCCAAGCAATAACAACTGGTGTCCGTAACACTTTCGGTTATGTCAGGGAAAGTGATGAAGTTACGCCAGGCATTCCAGGAAAACCACAGCCAATAGCAAGACCAAATGGAATAGTCACAACTACAGCATTGACAAACGGCCACATTTTTGATCCACCACCGTTGACAAAAGAATTTGGATCATCAAACAGCTTAATATTCCCACCTGCAGACACCAACATGTACGAAAAGTGGTCAAATGGCCTTGACATCTTCCAGAATGGCATTGATGTGTTCTCTACAAGTAGCGACCCATTGTTTGACATAACATCGAAATTGAATCTGACCAGTCTGTATCCACCGAAATCACAGATCAAACGACAGAAAATGATCTATCACTGCAAGTTTGGAGAGTTTGGTGTAATGGAAGGGCAATTTACAGAACCAAGTGGAGTTGCTGTCAATGCACAGAATGATATTATTGTAGCCGACACAAATAACCACAGGATACAAATTTTTGACAAGGAGGGAAGGTTCAAGTTTCAGTTTGGTGAATGTGGAAAACGAGATGGCCAGTTGTTGTATCCAAATCGGGTAGCTGTGGTCAAGACATCTGGAGATATTATTGTGACCGAGAGGAGTCCCACACACCAGATTCAGATTTACAATCAGTATGGACAATTTGTTCGCAAATTTGGAGCCAACATCCTACAGCATCCAAGAGGTGTCACTGTCGACAACAAAGGAAGGGTCGTTATTGTAGAGTGCAAAGTCATGAGAGTTATTATCTTTGATCAGTACGGAAATGTCGTTCAGAAGTTTGGATGTTCAAAGCATCTAGGTTTCCAAATGGCGTAGTTGTCAACGATAAAGAAATCTTCATCAGTGATAACCGAGCTCACTGTGTCAAAGTCTTCAACTATCAGGGAGTGTTCCTGCGACAGATTGGTGGAGAAGGAGTCACAAACTACCCAATCGGAGTTGGTATTAACAGTTCTGGAGAAATTCTCGTTGCTGATAACCATAACAATTTCAACTTGACCATTTTCACACAAGATGGCCAGCTCATCAATGCTCTGGAAAGTAAAGTAAACATGCTCAGTGTTTTGACGTGGCTTGATGGATGATGGGTCTGTAGTATTAGCAAGTAAGGATTACCGCTTGTATATTTACAGGTATACTCAGATTCCAGGTATTTCCATGTAAACCAGATAAAAGATTGCAAAGATGGCATTTCCAGGAGTGTTAAAGTGTTAGTAGCGGTCACAGGATTAAAGATTATATATGACATTTCCAGAATTGTCAAAGTGTTAGTAGAGGTCACAGAAAATGAGACTGGTGGAGAGAGACTGAATCTGAAAAAAGAGACATTTGATGACAAATGATGAACTCTTTATGTTTCGGAGACATTGTTAAAATGGTGGTGTTTTGATTATTTAGACACTGTTACATGATGGTGTGTCTTTTTTCTAGACATGGTTAATGGCAGTATATGTCTGTTTGGCAGTATTGTTTGTTGGAGCTTAAGCAAGCATTTTTGGTATTATTACATGTGCCTAAAATTAACATGTTTAATATTGAATTACAGGTTTTTTTGGAATTCAATTCCAAGTATTTACTCAATGTGTGCTAGTCAAAGTTGATTACGATTGCAAATTTTTTTTGTGGTCAGTTTAAATTATAAAGAGAGTTTACTAACTCTGGGTTATTTCATATCAATGTTATCAGACTATATACACCTGTTTAATATTTTAAGATATACCACAGACCACAAATGTTGTTTTTTTTCTCTCTCTTTTTTTTATTGCATGCCCTTTTTGTAAAATTAAAAGCAGTATTTGATAGATTAACTGTTGTTATTAGGGTACAAACATCTTAAATGTTTAAGTTCAAAAACATGCATGAATTCCAGTCTATTTTAACAAAAATAGACAAAAATTAAAAGCACTTAAAGGTTATTCTTTCTAAAAATTAGCTTTGAAGCAATATTGTGTTATTTGCATGTTGTGTTTGCAAGTTTCTAAATCTTTCTACAAATTTGAACATCTAACTTAGAAAGCAAATTACTTGAATGTTTTGAACTTAAATAATATTTGGATGTTTGAACCCGCAAATTATCTCTTGAATAATTCAAGAAGAATGGTATTTTTATTTCCACAAACCTTTGTTTATATATGACAATTGTGATAAATAGCTATGTTGTTGTTGTGGTGAAAAATTGTTAATATATTTCACCAAGTTATTTAATTTGCGCTTTGTCATCTGTAAGTTATTTAATTTATAGTTTGCATGTGTTATTATAAAATTTGATTTTGTCGGAGTTTATATATTATAGCTGTTTGGTTGATTAATTAGTTGTTTTTCTTATGTTTTTTAATTGTTTAATATTTTTTTGCCTTTATTGTTGGTATTTTTGAAGATATTACATAATTGCAGGTTATTGGTTTTTAAGTTCACAGTGATTTTTTGCACATGCGTGTTTCGAAGATGTGCATCCTGTGGAAGCTACCTCAATCAGTTAAGATCAAAAAATGCATTTGCAATAGTATGAACTTATGAAATATGACATGATGATACGAAAACTGTAACAGTTGATGATGAAATTAAGTCGGAAGATTTGATATTGTTTATGGAAACAAACAGTTGAATTAAATGTGAAACACCAATTGATTTTTGTTACCTTTTTGAAATCTTTTTTACTAAATCTTTGATAGGAATATGAAAATGATTCGAATGTTAAGAAAAAGTTGAAATGCAGCTCACCAACTTATCACATGGTGTTCCATAATGTTTGTGTAAATATCAAATTGCATTGTTCCAAGAGTTTCTCTTAAAAATTTATATTCTCAGGATTACAATGCAAATTTTTTTTCTATAGTTAATAGAAAAGTCAGTCATACACAAACATAATAACATCATGTGGTAAGCCAGTAACCGCTTTAAATCCATCGAAGCATGATAACAGACGAGCCATTAATAACTATTTAGTATAAAATATTGTCAGGAACAAGACAAGTAATTCCGAAAATGTTTCCTGATGATAATAAGTGCAGGCACATGGAAAGAGTTCTAGAATGTTTTTTTTTAAAAAAAAAAGAATTTATATTAATTGATATTACCAGAAGGTTTTTCAAACGATTGTATTCTTCCATTTGGAAGATCAAAATAAAATGAAATTGCTGTGTACAAAAATATACACGAAAAAAACTTTGATATGTCATTTTTGCTTTGTTTTTAAGTTAAGCGATGAACAAAAAAAAAGTGGTTATGTGTTTATTGTTATTTAAAACAAATATGCACGATGTTACTTTTGGTAAATGGCTGCCATTTTTATAAAGTATTGGACCACATGGATATTATGTCCATATTTAGCACAACTGCTGACAAATTGATGATATAATATATATAGTATATAATGCTATGAACATGAATTAATTTACAGTAATTTGTGCAATTTTCACACAAAATTACAAACTAAAACAAATTTTTTATGGTAAATGTATTTTTATACAAATTCTGTTGTTTATAATTATTATTGGTCACACAAAGTGTTTCTATTGGGTTTTGATTTAACTATTTCGTCCATTTTGTAGCACCTTTATAGTGTAAAATCTCGGAAAATTTAGTCGAAGTCTCAAGTTATTTTGTCACGAAAGTTTATAAATGAAATAAAGGTTTAATCTCTGTGTTAACTGATATTAAATTTTTGTTGTTGAAATTGTTATTACAAATATGGTGCACTATTTTTTGATTTTGAAAACCAGGAAATTGGTATAGTTATGATCCAGTTCTTTCCAATTTTTCAATAAATATTAAATATATTTTCAGCTTTGATAAATTTTTTTCTTAACTCTGCAGTTGGTGTAGTAAGCTTTATATATTTGATATTAACTGTTTGTTGTGACATAATAGATTATTTCATATCAAAATAACTTTTTGAAATGAAAGAAGAAAAAAACTCAGAAAAAAAAAAATTTCTTACTAGTGCTTATAATGTTCAATTATTATTATTATTATTATTATTATTATTATTCTCAGTTGTAGACGGGAAAGCATTCATTATTTTTATATTCCTCGTCTTCTTGCTGTTATTGTTGATGAAATAAGGAAGAAATGGTTGTGTGTTGATTACCAGTTTAAAAAAATACCACAGTGTCTTCCTTATAGTAACATTTTATATATTGGTAGTTATTTGTTATTTCTGGAACGGTTACCATGGTTACAACCAGAAATCGGTAAAACACATTTCAAAATCAGCCTTATATTTTTTTTTTATATTTACATGATTTGTGAATATTTTTTGACCAGTGTCAGCATCCGTGCGTGATCTGCTGTATGTTATAATGTTATTATAAAAACTATGTTCCCCAAGTTATGCAGCCCAATGAATTTTATTGAGTGTATATGTGCTATTTTTGACCAAGTTGAATTTTTTAATTTGTTGAGTTTATAAATAACCAGTGAATCTTGATGCAATTTTTGCACACAAAAACAAGTTACAAGGTGCTTTAAGCATCATTTTTTCATTCATTGGGTCCCATTTCTTCTCATTATCATCATCGTCATCATTGTCGTCGTTGGTCATTGAGGCTTTATACAGCTGCTCGATTCCATCCAATAGCATATTTTATAAGAGTAGTATCGTTTTGTTAATTTTAAAACTTGTTTCTACTACGATAATTTTAACACAAGTTAGTCACAAAAATTGAATTTTCTGAAATTTGTAGAGTAATGGATGGTTTTACCATAATCCATTGATTAGGCAAAGTTACACAATTGCTGTTAATTTCCCTTTTTTGAAAAAAAAATGTTTCCAACAATTTTGAAAATTATATGGAACAAAATTATTAGATTATCAGAATTGTTTGTAATTTACGAGATACAGGCAAATTTTCCATAGTGAAATAATGAAGCACGAATATATGAGAGGGGACATAATGAAAACAAGGTCAGTTAATAAGTCAAAATGTGATTGGTCTATTGTGCAATGAACCATAACATAAAGCTATCAGACATGCTTTTTTTTATAACATTCCTTTTTCTTCTCATTTTTTGTTGTTCCCTTGGGTATTCAGGCTATGTTAAACACATATTTATTGTATTATGATAGTTAATTCCTTTTTTCAATGCTCAACAAGTTCAATCCGAGATTTTTTCATGGGTTCATTTGCCTCAAATTGTTTTTAATTTATTTGAATATTTGTTGATACTGATCTTTATTTAACTTTTCTTTTTTCTAATTTAATCATGACCATTATGTAGGCATAAGTTGAAGTGATTTATTGTCGTTTAACCAATTTTTTTTTTTCTGTTTTTCCCTTATTAATATATTATTTTATGTATAATTTGTTATTTCTAAGTATCAATCAATTATTGTCGTTAAATTATATATAGTGCCATTTATATAGTTTGGTTTGTTGAGTTTGTATTTATTTTTTGAGCATTAAAACGTGGCAGGTTCCTAGAAGGTAGCCATGAAACAATCATATAAATTATGTATGTCATCATCGAAATAAGAAAATTGTTATTATTATTATTTATTTTGTGTGACCAGTTCTGTCTGAATGCAAATAATTTGTATATATGTCTGTGATTGTCTGGGCTGATCATTCTAAGTACTTCTAAGAGTGATTTGTGCGTCAATCACAAACCAGTTTTTTAAGTTTTTTTTGGATCTGCATGTCAAATGGGACATTGAATGCTTGTATAAAATTGTGTTGTAAATTGTTTATAAAAGTATCACATTTCATAACTTTTATATATTATATGAAATATCAATTTTTACAAGAACTTTTCGTCCGAGCAATATTGATTTTTAAAAAACAACTATGATATAATGTTTTGTTTTTATAGAAAAAAGTCCCATTTGTTTTGCTTGTAGTTGTTCAGAGGAAGACAAGTAATGGAGAGAGAGTATCAAATAAGATGTTATTGAATTTTAAAATTTCTCTACGGTTTTGTTATAAATTTCTTGAAGAGTAATAATAGTAATTATTGTAACTAGGACAGTTTAAAAGGAGCCCCTATCATTATATAAAAGAGTATAAATCTAAAGGAAATCACATAAAATTAACTCGGAATTGAACTTTTGACAGTTATGTTTTTATTTAATTTTCTGTAATTCAGTTAAATTTATTTTCTTTTCTCTTGTTTTATTATTATAATTATTTTGGTAAATATATCAAATTTTAAATTGATATAAAATTATATAAAAATCTGCAAATTTTGAAGTTGAATTATTCCTGTTGGTATTTTTGGAAGTTTATTCAGATGGGTGTGACTGGGTTACTTCCCTTATTTGAAAGTCAGTATATATAGGGCTGTGTTGTATGAGGTATTGGTTGTTGTGTTAAAATCAGAATGTTGGTGCAGATTTTCTATATGAAAATGATAAAATCTGGAAAAAAAATTGTTGAGAAAATTTATCTTATTATTATTCTATTTTTGTTTTTTTATGAAAAGTCCGAAGGTTTTGGTAGAGTCTACATCATAATTATGCCCCTCGAAATTGAATTAAATAGGGGAAATGGTAAAGATCTTAAGTAAAAGGAGTCCGAATTAAATACTGAAGTCATTACTGAAAAAAAAAAATTATTGAAACAAAAAAGTTGTTTGTCATTCATATGACTTAATTTATATCTGAGAGTACAGATATTTTTTTACCCATTTCTGCCAAAACCAGTCAGATCTATTCATTAATTATTATTATTATTTATTATTATTATATTGTTGAATATTTAGCCTAATTTTTTTACAAGATGGTGTCAAGTAGACATATATATATATAGCTAGTATGACAGTGTTGTGTGATTTTATATAGATTATTACTGGTCGTCTTTACCATTATAATTATTATTACTTAATATTATTATACATATAAATGTTGTTGCTTCATTCCAGTTGTTTGTTTGTGTAGGGATGCTCTTGTTGGAAGTCAGTTTGTAAGCTGAAATGTTAATATAAATAGTCAAAACTTGGCCATTTGTTTGCAGGCCAGTATTCAAGTTGGTTTAAAACCAGTATGCCAAATTGTCTAGAAAGCATTGAACCAGACTTAGGTCATTGAGATCTTTTGATTCTTTAATATTTCTTTTAGGTGCTCTGTAAAATTATAAAATTCTAAGAGTTGACCTTAAATATATGGTGGTTTTAGTCTTAAGACTTAAAACAAGACAGACTGACTTTCAAGAAAGTATGTCCCTTAGTTTTTGTCACAATATTCATTCTTGTGTAGAAGCAAACTTAGCTGAAGGGGTTTATTTTAACAAGCTTTAAGTTAAATTCATGTATAACCCTTAATTCAATGTTATTATTATTATGAACACAAGGGCAGAATTTTTTTTATTTTGTTCCCACCACCATGCTAAGATCACCAAGTCATGAATCAAAACCATTTTGTTTTACTTCATGACATTGTTAATGGTTGGCCAAAACTTAAATTACGAAAGCAACAAATCTTTGACCGCAATGAAGAGAATTGTTGTATATTTTTTGTTATGGATTAATACTATATAAGACATTGTGACAAATTTTTGTATGATCATGAAAAATAAGGAATACTCACACTTTGGATAATTTTTCTTTCAACCTTTTCATCCTCCAAGACCTGTGGTATTTTTCCCTTCTAAAAAGTTAAAATCTGATTTTTTTTCCCTCAAACTTGAATTTTCAAGAGCAGAAATCTATCAATTGGAATAGACTTTAGAATCTTGATATTTGAGAACAGAGCAGCTGTCATCTGTAAGCTGGCACTCTAGATAGACCTCTAAGCATTTAGTTTGACCACTTGGTCGTTGAAGCCCCCAGATAGGAAGGGAGATATACGATCCCTTGTGCTTCAGTCTTTTCAAGATATAATCCTGAAAATTTGTTTGTCATATAGCAAAATTTTAGAAATTTTACTAAGTGGCAACAGTTGGTGAGGCAAAGCATCATCTTTAGCAAAGATAGTAAGGTCAGGTCTAGGTAATGGGATAATATCCGCTAGATCTTGCAGGATGAAAAAGTTTAGTTGATCCAAGCAATAGGATTTTTTGTGTGTCATTTTATACTGTTAATTGTGTGGTAGTTAACATAGAATTTAAATATCTCATCTATAATATTGTAATCCATCATATAATTACATATGTTGAATTTTTAATGTTTAATTATTAACACTGAGTTCAGAAATTTTTAAGAAAAAAATATTTATGCTTTTATCTTTTTGAAGTAAGCAACTTATAAATAAATGTTTCTGTATGGTACTAGAGGTTAATCATGAATGTTAAAATGTATCGAGTTATACATGCCCATAATCTGGAAAAATAAGAGAGATCTTTATTCAGAGCCACAAGACCAAATATTCAAAGTAAAAACTTTGCCCTGTTCTAAGGTAGGCAAATATTTAATCCAATTTAAATCAATATCTTTTTGTAAAGGTATTATCAGTTCTTAGGAATCTGAACTATCAGGACTAGCAGATGACAGGAAGTTGCAAAGTAGTTTCTAGCAGTTGGTTCCTGATAGTTTGTTCGAATTAAATATGAGAAAATGAATTTGGGAAAAATCTTTAAAAATTAAAACAGAATAAGAGAGTTTGATAATTCCTTCAGTACAAGTAGCATTATTGTTTAGAAAATGAAATTAATTATCCATTCTATTTTGAGAATGCTCAGTCTCAGTTCCGTTTGACCATAAGATGTTCAAAATGGACAGAAACTTTTCTATGTACAATTTTCACAAAGAATTGCATATTAAATCCCCTAGGTTTTTGTAAGTAGGTGACAAGAGTAATCTCTGGGTTGGTTGGGGATATTTGAAAGCTTTGTTGTGGTTGTACATAGGAGTTTCAAAAAGGGTGTCATATAAATTTTGTATACATATTAAATATTTTGCCAATAATTTGCAATGTTAAATTGTTATGTTGTACAACAAAAACTGTCTGCCAGTCATTTTTCTTTGGTTTAGATTTATTCAAGGTTGATTTATATATATATAATATATTAAAAAAATATTTAAAAAAAATATAAAAAAGTTTTGCTTATATAAACTAGAGCATGCAGGGTCAAAATTTTTCTTGGAAGATTTCATGTTAAAATTAATTTTTATGTCCATATTTTTTGTATACAACTTTGATTAATTTCCATAAATTCAAAAAGAAAATGTGTTTAAGCAACTGATACAACAGTTTATTCAGTGCTCAGAATTGTTTAAAACATAAAGGACAACTAACCTCTTAAGCGTCTTGGAAGTGTTCGAGGAAAATTTTTGACATTCCATCCTCTAGTTATGTTAACAATTGGTTTTCTTCATATAAATATCTTGAATGTTAAGTTTTTATTACTTGTATCCAAAATTTGAATTATTCATATTTTGTTATTTAGCATTTAGAGTGGAATGCGTGTTTGTTGTATTTTTTATTTTTCTTAATGTTATAATTATTATATAATAAAAGTATTTGGTTTGTGTTGCTATATTAACAAAGTTTTTGCATCGGCAGTTTGCATTGAGTTTTTCGAAGACGACTCCATGTTATATTTAATATATTTCGGGAGTAAAAAACTGTTTTCAAATATGTTTTGACTAATTGTAGAGAGCATAGCCTGAAAATAAAGCCAGTCCAACAAACTGAGAATGAAAATTTTTGGCACCCTTTTTTTGAAATTGATTCATGGCATTATTTATTATTTAATTGATAGGTGTGTGTGTGTGTTTTGTATAAAAGGGGGATAATGCATGTAGTTCAAGCTAAGACAACTCATATATACATTTTAACATTGCACTTCTTGCCATTAAACAGTTCACTGCTTTGACATATAACCCAGTTTTTATACGAGTTCATGTATATTATCCGTCCAATATATTGAATATTCATTATTTATAGCACCATCTAGTATCAGAGTAACGTAAACCATGTCACTCATTAGCTCATGTAATCGGTCTGCAATTGTAAAATTTATTTAATCAAGATAAACATCTCTTTTAAGGAATGTTGGTAATATGGAACATCATCCAGTTCGAAATTTTTTAACCCTTCAGAGTAAATTTTCATAAAACTATAAGATATTTTGTGATTAAAAAAAGTAAAGTGATAGGTTTTTTTAATCATATTTAGTGTCCCCATTGAGAAACTATTAGATCAAATTGATTATGAGAATTTTTGATTGTTGTAGCAGTTGGCAATCTATGGTAAAATTCATGTATACCATTTCCACAGTTGCTGTTCTTGGCTATTTTTATGACCTTGACCTAAAGCAAAATCAAAGGGAAGGACATGTTTGATCATCCACATGCAACACCCTTAGATTGCATTCTTGCATTGCTTTTTAAAAAAAATGTTTTTTGCTTTAAATGTTAACATGATGTAGGTCACACAGCAAAAGGGAAGGTCACAATTTATATTTATAGATTGGATAAACTAGTTGTAGTGGAACAAAATTCTTCTAAAAAGTTTACGATTTCGATTTTCCGTTGTCTTCAGCAACAAAAATATTCTTGTACACAGAAAATCATTTCATTAGATAATCTTCCAAAATTTTGTTGTTAAATCACGTAAATATTCAGGGAGGCTTGAAGTGCAATAAATTTATATAAATGCTTAAAATATATAATGTGACATGGGATTAGGTGCCATACTAACGAGTCATACTGTTATTACTAATATGCTATTCAGATATTATATTGCTGTTATTCTTAAATATTTATTAGAATTGATTGACTTGGTCTTCACAAAATTGATAAAATACTGTATGAGTGGAGTCGTGAAAGCTGAGAATCATAGTTTTATTTAAGTCAGACAACGCAAATAGAGATTTTTGTAATGCATTTTCCATCTTGAAAAACTTGATTTCACAATTTTGATGATAGCTTTACTGATGAATTGTATTCCGAAACGGCTATCTAGTGCTGTAAAATTTAAACAGGTAAATAATGTACATGTAATTTACATTACATTTTTGCTAACATTTTTTTTTTAAAAAGAGCTGTTTGATCATTTGGGTATTTAGATTCCTAGAAAGATGCACCATCTGCCTATAATAAGCTTCACAAGAATATTTTGAAGTTTTGAAATCAAATGATAAATGCATGATTAGTTCTTTCTTTAAAGTAGAGTTGAATCTCTAAAATGTATACCTACATGGGTAATTCAATGAAGTATATGCAGGGTATATCTTAATATTTATTGAACACCTTATCTATATAGTAGTGTGAATGTTCAATGCCATGAATGGATTTTCCAGAAGCTGCAAAACTTAACATATATTCAAGATTATCGTACAATGATGTTAATTAAATTACAATGATATTTTTTTTCAAGAGTTGTGTCCCTTTGGCTTGCTCTCTACAATTAGTGACATTTTGGTTGTTGTTTTCCCTTTATATGTGTATTAATAAAACATCTTAAAAATGACATCTCCTTGTAACTGTTTACCAATCATCATTATGTATAAAAATATAATGAGAAACGTTTGGCGTTGGACAATAACGGACTTGATCATTTGATTACCAAGGTAATCGACCATATTTTAGAGACAAAACACAATTTCATTGAAAAAATTGAAGTAATGACATCAAAATTTCTATGGATTCTGCAGGTGTTTTTTTTTTTTTTTTTTTTTTGGGGGGGGGGGGGGGGGGGGGTTAAACATAAGTTGAACTATGTGACAAGTAAATGATCCAGTCCCGAGATTGCTACGCGCCAAATATCCCTCATTGAGATGTTAGACTTAATCTTTTTATTAGATATTCCTAATCTTCAATGTTGTAAGCTTAATACATGAAATCCATTTTCTTTAGCTGATTAAACCTCTATATCCATTTAAATCACCTTGTTGGAAAAAATCACCAAAAACAGCAGAAAAAATTATTTTAAAAAAACCACTGTACAATCTGCCATAATAAAAATGCATTTCTAAGGCAGGCTAGATTTTTTTTGAAATTTTTGTTTAAATCATTCAGTTTTGTCTGTAAAAAGTGGTTGAAATACAAAACTAGTGAGGAAAGTTTTGTTTTTGACTTTTCCTTGCATACTGATAGTTTGAAATAAAACCAAGTAAAAATTTGAAAATAAATTAAAAATGTAATGTTATCTTCAAAATTTGAGCATTTAAATATTATTAAAAGCATTTTTGATTAATAGTTCTGAAATAGATTAAAAGATTTAAAAAAAAATAAAATAATGCAAAAATTATTGAATCATTTTTCAAGAAACCATATGAAAAGCATTTTGATTAATGTTTGAGTTTTGAAAAGGAAATAATGCAAAACCTATCGAATAATCATTATTTATTAATTACTATGAAAAGCATTTTATGATATTATCATCGGCAGGCATAATTTATTTGGAATCCTTTGTTAACTGTTCCTAAGAACATATCCCAGTTGTTATTGTTATTATATACTATAGATAGAGCTGTTACTCCATTTAGACTGACTCGACATATCATCAGCTTTTAGTTTTCTATATATAAATTTTGCCTAGCATCGTCGCCGTTTCTGTTGTCATCTCCATGCCAAAGAAATCATTTCAATGTTGATTGGTGCTTACCTTATCTTGGTGTGGTTAACGTTAATATGTTGTAGTTATATATAACATGTAGTATATCATACATAGCCAGTTGAACAATCAAGATGGTTAAAAACAGGACAATGTGCATCATTATCATTAAGAGGAAAAAATTGTTAAAATATGCATTCATCTTGCCCTCATGAAATTGCAAATACTCGTTTTCAAAAAAGAAAAAAATCCTGTTCACTCTTATTAGAGTAAAATTATCTCATTTTCATTCATTATCTTTCATGCTTGTTTCCATTGAAACCTGTTAGTTTTAAAATTTATTTTAAAAAAACAAACAAAAAAACAAGTTATTATGACAACATTTTTATTTTCCTAGTTTAGTCATAACCTATTTATAAACTTGTTGACTTTATTCAATATATTTTTTAAATATATAAATATATATATATATATAGTAAATATTAGTAACTCATCTATCTTCTCACTTTCTTTATATTTCCATTTTATTTCATTCTCTCTTAGGTCAGTATTAGTTTTTTAAAGGTTAATGCAAGATATACACATTGTTTCTTGTTAGCTTTTTGTCAGTGTTTGCAATCCTTGACTCTTGTTGATGTTAAACATTTCAAAATTGGTCTCCGATTAATCGCTAAATTGTAGGGTATAATGAAATAAATTCTGATTTTCTTGGTCAAAATCCCATCATTTTCTTATTGATTCTCATGCTAGACATAAATTGATTTTGATGCAATTAATTTTTTTAACACAAGAACCGAAATTTTTTTATTAAATATACATATATTTGTCCTTGAATTCATTTAAAATTTGAGTCCTCAAGTTTACTTAAAAGAGCCTTATAAAACTTTTTTTTTCTTGTAACCTTTTAAGTGAGAATGCATGCAAAATTATTTTTTTTGGAGATGTCATTTTAAATTTGATGTTGTTAGGCTTATGTCTCGTTGAATTAGTCAGGATTTTGGGGATGAAATAAAATCATGTTTTTATTTGAACCCTACATCCGATTTGGACCAGAAATAAATATATATGTATTATATATATATTCACTATGTTATCACTGTTGCTTATATTGACACATTCCATAAAAAAACTAAAAAAAATTAAAACATGGATTGAAGATGATTGTATTTTTATTAGGTTGAGAGATTTTTTCGTTACAAACAAAAAGCGGCCTTTTTTGTAAAGGACGATGTTGAATCAAATCAAATACAAGGTGCTTTGATGTTAATTGTGTGCAGAATTCCGTGATTGGCTAGATTAACAGAGTTATTTATAGCATAGATTAGTCATATGATTGTTGTTTTTTGAATGGGTATTGGTATATGATTTTTATTCTAAATAACGTGTTCAGTGGTAGTCATATTTTTTTTGTTAATATTTAAAAAAAAAATATTTATAAAAAAAATAAAAAAATTTATAGTGATCTGATCGGAGGTTTAACCTCTGTTACTGTTATTTACCCGCCTAACAAAATAATCTGAGAAAACATTTAATACCAAAAAAACTACATATATGCATTACATGTATAAAATTGTGTTTTTGTTTTCGTAACTCTCAACTCTCCGATGCAATAGTCCTGTTTGATAGTCCTACTATATATGTATACATAGTCTAATGGTTTGTACTGTATGTTGAATTTGATCTCTTTTTATATTAATTTGAAGATTTTGACGTTTTCATGTTAACTTATATAAGCTATCATACAGATTGTAAAATGGTCAATTTTTATTGTCTATTCACACAAGTTTTGTTACGAGTGTAAACTGAATGGTATTCAATAAAGTATTTTGTTTGCTTCAGATGTTGTTGGTTTTGTTTTGTACACTGCTTTTGTCAACATGTCATTCCTTCATTATGCATTGGTCAGTACTACCTCTATATCTAGGAGGTCGTGGGTTCGATCCCTAGCCAAGGTCTAAACAAGACTTGATGACCGTTCTTTTGCCAAGGATTCTGCATTTAGAAATAAAAGTCAAGGGGTCCTTCAGAAGAGACCTTGAAACATGCCCTGTGTCACCGCAGATGTAACAGGTTAAAGAACCCTCCATGCACATTGCCCTTAAGGTACTGCAAAGGTGAAAAAATATCTGCCACTTCACCTATTGCTGGTGACTTCTCAATATAAGTGAAATACTCTTGACCGTTAAACCCCATTCAATCAATCTATCAATCTTTAACATCTTGAAGAACCACTAAAGTAGCTCATTTGGATGTAAAACTCTTGATCAATCAATCTTTTTGAAGTACCAATGAGGATATTGAAATCTTGTTAAAAGTGATTAACACGAGTGATGGTCAAGATTATTTCACTTCAACCGAAATCCTTTATTCTGGTTAGCAGAAATTTATGATGTTTGTCATATATTTAAAGCAATGAGGAAAAGAGATCATTTCTGTGCTAAACTTTGACATGGATATTGGCATTTATTTACCTATGGCATCAGTCAGACATATGTTATGTCTCTTAACATTTGCCTTTCTGCTCATACCTCGTGAATGGTTTAGTCAAACAATAAAGACCTGTTTGCTCGACCTTAAATTAAAATAACAGATGTATTGTGTGCATGTATTATCTGTGAATTCTTATATTATACCCATGTATTAAGTGGATCATTCTATAGGACTATTCCTAATGAAAGGACAAGCAGACAGGTTAATCTTGTTTCTTTATATCAAGGATTTCATAAAACTTGCCATGAATGTGTGCCACAATAAGAAGATTTGCAGAGCTGAAGACAATCTATGAAAGTTAATTTTAAAGTTGAGATCATGGCATAGAGAAAACTTAAATATGGGATGAGTCTTGCTCTCACCTCAAATACTGACAGCTGTTAGCCTTTTGGGTATTGTAATCCAACATTTTATTCATGTGTGATTAACTTTCACATATTTCCTGAGGACAAAATAATTGCGAAAGTTAATCCTCACAAACTTGTTCTTGAAAATGGTACATGTATTACATTGTATTTATACCAAATATTCTCATAAAGTCCATACATGAAAGTTATTGTCACAAAACGGGTTTGGTTAGAAAATCGCAAAAGTTAAAATCTGTGAATATAAGTTGAGTTTAAAGTTAGTTTTACCTCCAATACTTTGGGTTGTTAGTCCCCTTGGGCAATTGGTTTCATCTCAAATACTGGACATTGTTAGCCTTCTGACTATTGGTTTTGCCTAAACTACTGGGAGTATTTTTGCCATTTTGACAAATTGCTTTCGCTTCCAATATTTAGGGTTGTTATCCGTCTTGAGCAATTGGTCTTGTCTACCATTCTGACTGTTGTTAGCTTTTTGTGCCATTGGTCTTGTCTCTTATACTGGGAGTTGTTAGCCTTTTGTGCCATTGGTCTTGTCTCTTATACTGGGAGTTGTTAGCCTTTTGTGCCATTGTCTTGTCTCTTATACTGGGAGTTGTTAGCCTTTTTGCCATTGTCTTGTCTCTTATACTGGGAGTTGTTAGCCTTTTGTGCCATTGGTCTTGTCTCTTATACTGGGAGTTGTTAGCCTTTTGTGCCATTGGTCTTGTCTCTTATACTGGGAGTTGTTAGCCTTTTGTGCCATTGGTCTTGTCTCTTATACTGGGAGTTGTTAGCCTTTTGTGCCATTGGTCTTGTCTCTTATACTGGGAGTTGTTAGCCTTTTGTGCCATTGTCTTGTCTCTTATACTGGGAGTTGTTAGCCTTTTGTGCCATTCTCTTATCTCTTATACTGGGAGTTGTTAGCCTTTTGTGCCATTGGTCTTGTCTCTTATACTGGGAGTTGTTAGCCTTTTGTGCCATTGTCTTGTCTCTTATACTGGGAGTTGTTAGCCTTTTGTGCCATTCTCTTCTCTTTATACTGGGAGTTGTTAGCCTTTTGTGCCATTCTCTTGTCTCTTATACTGGGAGTTGTTAGCCTTTTGTGCCATTGTCTTGTCTCTTATACTGGGAGTTGTTAGCCTTTTGTGCCATTGGTCTTGTCTCTTATACTGGGAGTTGTTAGCCTTTTGTGCCATTGTCTTGTCTCTTATACTGGGAGTTGTTAGCCTTTTGTGCCATTGTCTTGTCTCTTATACTGGGAGTTGTTAGCCTTTTGTGCCATTGTCTTGTCTCTTATACTGGGAGTTGTTAGCCTTTTGTGCCATTGGTCTTGTCTCTTATACTGGGAGTTGTTAGCCTTTTGTGCCATTGGTCTTGTCTCTTATACTGGGAGTTGTTAGCCTTTTGTGCCATTGGTCTTGTCTCTTATACTGGGAGTTGTTAGCCTTTTGTGCCATTGGTCTTGTCTCTTATACTGGGAGTTGTTAGCCTTTTGTGCCATTGTCTTGTCTCTTATACTGGGAGTTGTTAGCCTTTTGTGCCATTGTCTTGTCTCTTATACTGGGAGTTGTTAGCCTTTTGTGCCATTGGTCTTGTCTCTTATACTGGGAGTTGTTAGCCTTTTGTGCCATTGTCTTGTCTCTTATACTGGGAGTTGTTAGCCTTTTGTGCCATTCTCTTGTCTCTTTATACTGGGAGTTGTTAGCCTTTTGTGCCATTGTCTTGTCTCTTATACTGGGAGTTGTTAGCCTTTTGTGCCATTGGTCTTGTCTCTTATACTGGGAGTTGTTAGCCTTTTGTGCCATTGGTCTTGTCTCTTATACTGGGAGTTGTTAGCCTTTTGTGCCATTGGTCTTGTCTCTTATACTGGGAGTTGTTAGCCTTTTGTGCCATTGGTCTTGTCTCTTATACTGGGAGTTGTTAGCCTTTTGTGCCATTGTCTTGTCTCTTATACTGGGAGTTGTTAGCCTTTTGTGCCATTGTCTTGTCTCTTTACTGGGAGTTGTTAGCCTTTTTGCCATTGTCTTGTCTCTTATACTGGGAGTTGTTAGCCTTTTGTGCCATTGGTCTTGTCTCTTATACTGGGAGTTGTTAGCCTTTTGTGCCATTGTCTTGTCTCTTTATACTGCTAAAGTTAAAAGTCACAAAACTGTTTTGGTTAATGAATTGTGAAAGTTAATATCTGAATAAAAGTTGGGTTACAGTTATTAGTTTTACTTCCAATGCTTGGGTTGGGTTGTTAGTCCCCTGGGGCAATTGATTTCACCTCCAATACTAGATGTTGTTAGCCTTATGGAGCAAGTCTGCTCCAATACAGAGTTGTTAGCCTTCTGAGGATTGGTTTTTCCATTTTGAGAAATTGGTTTCGCCTCCAATATTGAGGGGTTAACCATCTTGAGCAATCGCTCTTGTCCCCTATACTGGGAATTGTTAACCTTTTGTGTAATTGGTCTTGTCTCCTATACTGGGAGTTGTAAACCTTTTAGGACCATTGGTTTCACCTCTAATAATGGGTTATAACAGGAAAGTGTTAATCTTCTAGAGCACTTTGTTTTGCATTAATTACATGTACTGATGTCTATGCTAGATTTTAGCTACATGTACATAGCTATTGATAATACAACATATTTGTTTGCATAATAATGTTGAATCTAAAGATCATTCAGGGTTCTAGCCATCAAAGGTCTACATGTAAAGCACATGGTTACGGGTCACAGAGCTTGTCACTGTCTAGGTTTGAATCTAACTTGGACATATCCTATTGTGAAAAAGTTTGTAAATTTGTATACTAGAGGTTGGTGGTTTGCTCCATGCACTACAGTTCCCCTTCATCCACTGATTGTCTTGATAAAAGTGATAGAATCTTGACTGGGCCCTTAAACTCCATTTATCACCTCCTTTTATTCAAAAATTAAAACTATAAGTGTTACTAAAACTAAAAGATTTTTCTTTATTTCTCAGTGTTAATTTTGTTTGAATAAGACGTCATTGATAATAGATGTTTTGCAAATTTGTGTACAGGAAATCCCATAACGTTATAGTAATCACCATGGATACCCTCTATCAATGTAGCACCAATCGCTTGTATACCATAACCTCCAGCTTTATCCCTGTAAACAAAAATGAATAAATTCTGTATTTCTGATGTAAACAAAACAACAAAAATTGTACATGCCAGAGTGACCACCTCTACAAATAAAGACCACCTGTCCATTAAGACAAGCATTTTAAATTTCCTATGCTTAATACTGTAGATTGGGAAATTTTTGCGTCATAATTTTCACGTGAATGCACTTTAATATTTATTCCTGTCTTTAAATTTTCACGTGATTATGACTCTGTAGTTATAATTTTAATTACTGCTTTTTTTGGCGTATCTTTTATTTTTGCGACTCGTTTCACTCGCGAATTTACGGCAAAATAAAACGATTGCGAAAATTTCCCAATTTACAGTACTTTCACAAAAATTAACAAGAGGCCCATGGGCCTTAACGCTCACCTGTGATCTTTGAACCCATGAGCTTCATTCAAATATCAAAATGATAATTCGGCCAATATTCTAATATACATCCCTATACAAAAAGTTTATAGTTTTTTGAGATAAATAATCATCTCAGTACTTGTTTGTATCTGTGATCTTGACATTTGAACCCATGCTCTTCATTCATATATCAAAATGACCACTGTGCCAGTACCAAAAATATTCTAATATACATGCCTATACAAAAAGTTAATAGTTTTTAAGATAATTAACCATTTAGGTATTCATTCGCATCTGTGACCTTGACCTTTGAACCCATGACCTTCATTCATATATCAAAATGATAATTAGGATAAAACCTAAATATTCTAATATACATGCCTATACAAAAGGTTTATAGTTTTTGAGATAAATAATCATTTCAGACCTTGTTCACATCTGTGACCTTGACCTTTGAACCCATAACCTTTATTCATATATCAAAATGGTTGTTAAGCTAATACCTACAATATTCTAATATACATGCATATACAAAAAGTGAACAGTTTTCAAGATAGTTAACCATTCAGGTATTCATTCACATCTGTGACCTTGACCTTTGAACCCATGACCTTTATTCATATATCAAAATGATCGTTAGGATAACACCTAAAATATTCTAATATACATGCCTATACAAAAAGTCTATAGTTTTTGAGATAAATAATCATTTCAGTACTTGTTTACATCTGTGACCTTGACCTTTGAACTCATGACCTTTATTCATATATCAAAATGACCATTGGGTCATTACCTACAATATTCTAATATACATACCTATAGTTTTAGATATAAATAATCATTTCAGTACTTGTTTAGATCTGTGACCTTGACCTTTGAACTCATGACCTTTATTTATATATCAAAATGACCATTGGGTCATAACCTACAATATTCTAATATACATGCCTATACAAAAAGTTCATAGTTTTGCAGATAATTAAGTATTTGGTATACTTGTACATCTGTGACCTTGACCTTTGAACCCATGAACTTAATCGATATATCAAAATGATCGTCATGTCAATACCTACAATTAACTAAAAATCCTACATCATTATCACCAGAAATGTTTAAAAAATAGCATTTTTTTATCAAAGGTCAAAAACTGGGACATGACCTTGACCTTTGACCTTGACATCAATCGGAAGAAAATCGCAAGACAAGATCAACAGTGAAAACTCCATACAATTATCTACAGCCATTATGAAGTTATAACAATAAATGTCTCATTTTAAAAATTACATAATTTTACGCAAAAAACGCGTAACCTATTTTTTGTCCAATTTTCATGAAAAACACAATTTTAGTGTATCTAGGTATCCTGAATCCAAATATCCAATCAAAATTTGCCTGCACCTTTTGGTTTCAGAGAAGAAGATTTTTTTGTCTTTTGGCTATTTATAGTAATGGCAGCCATATTGTTGGGCGTGGTCAAACCCCGAACACAATTTTGAAAGCCTGTTACCAAGGCATAATAATCACTAAGTTTCATTAAATTTGGCTCAGTAGTTTTGGAGGAGAAGATTAAAATGTAAAGTTTACGCACGACGGACGACGAACGACGGACGGTGATAGATAGCAATAGCTCATCTGAGCCTTTCGGCTCAGGTGAGCTAAAAATGTAAAAGCCACTGTCTATTAAGTTCATGTTACTTAGGTCCGGTATATGGTCTTTATATACAGGTTTTACTGTGGTTATCATTTAGTTTAACATGGATTATTTTATACCTGTATTTTTTGAAAATTTGACAAGATATAGGAAACATACAAATAATCAGGACTAGGCTGGGCCAACAGACAAACTTTCCATTTAAATCTTGAGTTTCAGAGGTCAAATCAACTTTCTACAAAATTGCAGATTCAAACAATTTAAAATTTTAAGCATATCTGATTCTTTCTGGAAATCAAGAGTCAAATTCAAGAGAGTCAAAAAACAGTCTCATCCCTGTGAGTTTAATAAGGGTTCATTGTTTTCACGGATTGCACTGTACTTACATTGGTTCTTTTGTATCTATGTAAGCATTAATCACATCTGATGTTAGGTGTGACATGAATACTTCTGTACCTACTTCAAACTGCTTCTTATAATATCTTCTATCCTCTGTCATGTCATCTCCATGGAATTCTGAAACAGAAGGTAAAATATAATAAAATCTATCACTTCTTGTGGTGTCAAATAGGGAAATCTCAACCAAGTTCTAATACATGTATAATTATAGGCAAACCTCATTCTGAACCAAATATATTAAAACAAGGGTCGAGATTTACATTTCTCACACATGAGAAATGGAAATTCAGCGTTTTACCCATGTGAGATTTTCCTGTCTCACCCTAGGGATGAGATCACTTTTCTCAACCAACAATATCCCATTGTCAAAATTATGCGCTTTATTGATGATGTCATTTTACGTGAGTTTCAGATGAAACTCAAAACCAAGGTCTTGTGTTTCAGTGCTCGGAAAAACAACAGTCACTAACTACTACCAGTTTCAAGTCTTTGTCAGACCTGGCCAGGGTTTGAACCTGACCTACATATAGAGCAAGCACACTACCAACTACTATTGTTGTCCAGAAAAAAATATTGTATGATCATGTTAAAGTTATTACACATATAATGATGTTGATATAAAGTCCAACTACCTGGGTTTGAAGTGGATGCATACAAGACCACTCCTGTATATACTGTGTGACTCTTTCCACTGAAACTGTCAAATAAACAAAAACAATGAGATAAATGTAGAAACAGAAAATTAATTAATTTATTGTTAAACCACCATGCATTTTATCTGAATAAACATGAGGTCAAATGGGCCTGCTATGCTCACCTGATAAATAATTGATAGTTTACAAGCTTTAAGAAGGCATCAAAATTGAAATCCCAATGTCAAAACTTTGACTATATATGACATTTGGTAAGATGGGCTAATTTCTGTCATTTAAATAACCCAATACTGTTTTTTCTGATTTAAAAACAACTTTCATGGTATGGTCATATCATAAATCTGAAAAATCTCCTACATAAATGTTAAGAGTTTTAGTGAATTTGTTAGTGTTGTATAGGGAAGGTTGTGATGGAAAATGTGTTTGGTTTTGAAAGCAAGGAGTTTGAGATGGGTCATATTTGAATGTATGTGAGAAAGACAGTTTTCCTTATTGTGGGCCTGGTTGGTTAAAAACTAGTATAATGAAGAAAGTGGATTGTGATATTAATATGTGACAGTGTTGGGATCTGAAAGTCAGCAAAATTGACACCAGTACAAATCAGAATTGCACAAAACTCACACCACATGTCATTATAACAGATCTAAAACATCTGGGAGATAGTTTTCTTCAATTTTATTTTTATTTGTGCTGACATGTTGCAAAGTTTAGGACTCCATCATTAGAGTCTGATGAAATCCTGATGACAGAATCTTAAGACTTTGAAACATGTTTAAAAATGTTAAATGTGGGTAGATCTAAAGCTTACCACAAACTTTAAGACTTACTTTGATAACATTTGAAATGCATGGTCTCTATCTCTGGGTTTCTCAATAATTTCACCATCTTGACTTAAGACTGTGTCTGCTCCAATTATTAGATCATATACTTTCTGTAATAAAAAATTTATTATACAGTCAAACCTGTCTATAAAGGCCACCAAAGGGAACCAGTAAAAGTGGCCATTATAGGCAGGCGGCCTTTATATATAGGTTCAAATAATATGAATAAAGAATAATTTGGATACAATTTGACTGGCCTTTATAAGTAGGTGGTCCTTATATAGAGGTGACTTTTAAGGCAGGTTGGACTGTACTATATACTTTAAATATAGTGACAATCTAGACATGGTATCTGAATAGTGACAATTTCAACATACTAGTATTATCTGAATAGTGACTATCAACAACACACTAGTAAATAAATCATAAATACTCTAATTTTTTGAAAAATAGAGGGATAAGTTAAATATCCATTGTTATGGACCAATGGTTGGTTGGTTGAAAGTTGTTTTGCATTGCATCAGCAATTTTTCAGCTATTTGTGACAAAACATTTTTTTTTTAATCTCAGTGATTAATCTAGACAGATTTCATGTGGTTTATGAGTTCCAGCAAGTATTTTGGATCTATACTTTATACTAGTGCAAACCAGTGACCTTCAGAGTGCTAGTACACTCCTCCACAATGCTGCAGATAAACACTGTCCAATATACTGGTACAAAGCCAATCAGCAAAGGCCTACAACTAAGAAAATCAGTGAGACACCTATAGGGATTTGAGGGCTGATGCCTCAACCACTCTGCCACTTATGGACCAATAGATTTTTATCGGTTTTCAACTCAAAGAAGATACTGTATAACCAGAAATATTGAAAACTATTTCATGGGAAGAAACTTTCACGGTTGAGAGTGAGATTCTAGTTAAAGGGAAGTAACTCTCTTATTAAACAAAATGTATATACATACTCTTTACTGAATAAGTAAAATAAATTAAATCAACCGTGTGATTTGTATTCTATCTGTTTAAATCTGTTTAGTTATTGATATTAAAGCTTAAATACATGATGTATAAGTATTTGGTGCCTAAAAAAATTCTGAATTTTTCGGATCCAACAGCCAAACATACACCTGAAAAACAACAACTGGTTACTTTTGTTAATGACCATGTTACTTAAAACAATTCATGCTTTGTGGATCACTCACGTTTTTGACAAAATTTGCAAACAAACTTACTTAATTATATCCCCCAATTAAAAAGTGGGGGGTATATAGTGATAGGGGTGTCCGTCCATCCTTCGGTTACACCTTAGGGTACCTATCTCTTATCCGCAACTCCTCCTAAACCCTTCATTGGATTTTCATGAAACTTTCACACTATCTTTATGATATAATGTAGATGTACACCTCCTATTTAAAAATTTGATCCGATGGATTTTTTTATGCCGTTAAAAATGCCATGGATTAGACTTACATATGCAACATTATTTATGTGCACACATGCATGACCTTATAAACAAAGTGTTGGATATTCATAGTGACCAACTGAGCACTTTATATATAACTCGTTTGAAATACTAGTAGGTTATATTAATAATTTTGGATGTGTATTATTTTTTTTCCTATGTAAAAATTATTTGGATTTCATCTATTTTGTAAGTAAAGTTTTGTTTCCATATAACAGATAGCAGTATAAATGTAGTTTGTCATGATTAGAGGTTTTATCCATATTTAACTACAGCTTTCAGTATTGTCTGGGACAGAAACATTCACTTGGAATTTATATTTGCGCTTCACTGTTCACAGCAAAAATAGCGAATATTTTTTCCCAGCAAATATTTTTGGTTATACAGTAGCTGAGGTTAATGTAGACATAATTATTTCTGTTATCAATGCCCCTTTTTATTTATGAAAGGGGGCAATGGGTATAAATAGGAGACATCCCATGGCCACTACCATCAATGAAAAGGGCTGTTGAAGACAGAAATAATTTGATCCTATGTTTCCCTTCCTGGTAGCCAAAATCGCCATTGGCTACTAATTTCTGGGGAATTCTTTCAAAAAGTAACCTATTTTAGCAAATTTTTGGAAAAATACTTTAAAAAGTACTATATTTTCACAAATTTTGGCAATTTGGCTACCAATTATTTTAAATTTATGGAAACCTAGTGATCTATGTTAATGGACAATGACCAGTGGGTAAAATTAAAATTTTTCAAGCCCTGCTGACCTTTTTATCATCCAGTCTTTTGACAACATCTTGCATCTTCTGATAAGCTGTTTCTCTGACATATTCTGTTGGGGTGGAATACACAGATTTGTCCACATTTTCTTCAAATACTGATGGAAATACCTCAAACTTCAATCCCTGTTTATATGTAAAATAAAAATAGAATACAATAAGATAAAAGTTTAGGGATTTTTACCATTTTAATTGCATTATAAGAAGTAATTTTAACCATCACAGGCCTTCCTTGTTTTGCACTGCTCAAGGTAAGAAAATAGCTGAATTAATGGAATGTACCAAAAGAAAAGAAAAATTTGTGAAAACCAATATATCTTTTAAATATTCTTCATTTTTCATACATTAGTACGGTATATAATAGTTGTTCTGTTTCAATAAGATATGAAGACTTCCAATATTAAAATACTTCAACCTTTATTAAAACTTTGGACAAACCTCCAGAGAGGGTAAAATCCTACAATGGACAATTAATAACACATAATACATGTATTCAAGAACAATCAAATCATACTGAAACATGATACAAAGTAACAGGTGAGTAGACAAGCCCTAATGTAACAGGTGAGTATACATGCCCTAATGTAACAGGTGAGCAAACATGCCCTAATGTAACAGGTGAGCAAACATGCCCTAATATAACAGGTGAGTATACATGTCCTAATGTAACAGGTGAGCAAACATGCCCTAATATAACAGGTGAGTATACATGTCCTAATGTAACAGGTGAGCAAACATGCCCTAATATAACAGGTAAGTATACATGACCTAATGCAACATGTGGGTAGGCATGACAATGTTTAAACAGCATATGTGCTGCATAAAATATGATATAAATGTGCAAAATTGCTAACTGAATTATGCGACCACGTGTACCGTAAACATATAGCTAGCGTGTGCCGGACATGGTGTTCGTTATAAGACCAAAAACTGTCAGTAACAAAGTTTGCATGGCTAATCGAATGTTGACAAAATATTATTTAAACATACAGAAAGTATCAATTATGCACAAACACTTACACTTTGGTGCCATGGACTTTGCAGCGATAAAAATGATGAAGAACGCATTGCTGATGTAAGCAAAAGGAAAAACGTGATTGGGACTAAACCGCAAAACTAAAAAATGAACCAAGTATCCGATCTGGATACGTTACAATAGTAACTACTGTTTGTTAACCTCACTGAGAAAGCAAAATGAAAATATTTCGTAGATTTTCAATGGGTGGGGGGATACAAATCAATAATTCATTAACTTACATGAGCAGAATCATCAGAAATTCTGATTTCAAACTAACCCATGCATCATAACTCCTTTTATACACTAAAAATATTTTGGATAGGTGTTTATAATGGTAAAAATTTTGACAAAATTAGGTGTCTTTTGTGTGCACCAACAGATGACAGAAGAATATTTTATTTACATAGGTGTGTAAGCAGTACAATGAAGAATAGCTCAAATGTCAGGTAGAGTTTAAAAATAAGTTAATTTACGTCATTTTTCAAAGTTTAAAATGCAGAAAGTAGTTCACTTTATTAGTTTATTAAACAATTAAAGTCATCCAGGTTATGCCCAAATCAATCCATTCTTGAACTGCACTAACCTACATAAATAGTCAAATCTTCTGTCGTCACTATATGATATAAAATATCCCACCATTTTGTAAAAAAAAATAAAACCAAAACATTGTAAACACCCACCCATGTTTTATTTTGTCAATAAAATGATATAAAAAGCATTGGGATAGAAGCAAAACATGATTTTTAGACACGGCTCATGTAAGTAAATCAATTATTGATTTGTTAACCTATTGAAAATCTATGAAATATATGCATTCTTGTTTACTCTGAAATAGAGAAAACAAACAGTAGACTATAACGCAAAATTATGTCAATGATTTTAATGTAGAAGAAACAAGTACCTCCTCTTGCACAGGGACCAGTTTCATAATAAAATTTAAAAAAAACCGATAAGTATACTCTTTTTTATATACTTATCGGTATTTTTTAAATTTTATTATGAAACTGGTCCCTGTGTCCTCTTGATTTTTTATGGATCATTTCTTTTTTATTCTTTTCTTTGTTTTTAAAATTATTTTATTTTACTCATATGTAATTGTTAAAACATTATTGGTTATGGTAATCAATGTCATTGATATCACTTAATAAATTCACTGTTGTATTATTTACTGGACACAGCGGTGCTCCAAACAACGAGAGAACGCGATAGATGCCCCAGAAAACAAGAAGACACAGCAAATTATTAACGATTTACAAACTTCAAGATTGTTTAAAATTGTGTTACCTACAATTTTTTCTAAAATTTCTTTTCTTCTTGGCGAACCACTGGCCAAACAAATTTTTTGTGAGTTTAAAAAGTGAATTATTGGTTGCAACATTTCTTCTCGTTTGTGCAATACTTGTTCCTTTCTGTTCCGTTTCCTATTCAGCCACTACAATCGCTGACATACTTCCGGATAAAATTCTCAACGGCCACCGGTATGAGGTTTACGTAACACAACTTCTTAATTTCTCTTAGCAACACTAGAAATATCCTATATTTTTAATGTGATATGATTTCTAGTTTACTTACTGGTATCTGGTCGATAGAAACTTATATCTGTGTTTACTGTCCGACTCCTTAATTATTTATATCGTTTTTATGCCAATGAGTTATGTTGGAAATTATGTCTTGTACATAGATATCAATATCATTTTGGATTATCTTACTCTTGCATGCATTGTAAACCCTCTTGCTGCCTAACGGACAAGTGTCCTATACCACTAGGCAATGGAACCCTTGAGAATACAGCAGGCAACTGTACCACACAAACACGAATCTTTTGAATTACAGACGTTTCGCCCCAAAACGGTTCCACCCCATGTCATTCTGCCCCAACTAATTTTTCCATCCCAACTAAATTTTCCACCTGATACTTTCTGTCCCATCTAAAATTTCTTGGCTCCTAATACTACAAAAGTTCCAATGATTGTAATCAATAAGAGATTTTAAAAGCCAAAGTTATTGAATAAATAAGCCTTTTTGTTTGACATTTAATGTGGTTTAAAAATAAATCGTGAAACGTTGAGGAACATTCTGCATATAAAATTTCGTCAAATTCATTTTAGGTATTTCAATATTATTTCTTGAAATGATTTTGTCAAATAAATTTTCTAAATTTCAATATTATTTCAATGATTTTGTAAAATTAATTTCACTTATTTCGTCAAATTAATTTTCCATATTTCAAGATTGTTTCACTTTTTTCGTCAGATTTGATTTTCCGTTTTTCAAGATTATTTCACTTATTTCGTTGGATTATTTTTCATATGTCAAATTATTTCACTTATTTTGTTTTTTATTCAAATAAATTAATTGGGGTGTAAGGTGTTGGATCAGAAAATTTAGTTGGGGCGGAATGATAAGTTGGGGCGGAAAATAAAAATATTGGGGAGGACGACATGGGGTGGAAATGTAATGGGGCGAAACGTCCAGTACTGTGTCTTCTACCGGCATTCTGCCACACTGGCACAGGCACACATAATCACATATGTCCTTTCAGTGAAACTGACAACTCTTGGTGACATGACTAAGAGATACCTTTTTTAAAATTCATATACATGTATTCATATGATAATCAGAAAATAGTTCCATAGTTAGCATGTTCTGGTACAAGAAATATAAATATTTGTCATCCTTCAAGTAATTTTTTACATAGTGATTGCTTTACTTGCCATGGTACATGGAACTGTGTTCATAAATCTGGTACATCAGGGATTTATCAAGGGCCTATTTAGGGCCGAAATTCGGCTCCATTCCCAATGGAAAAGACATAGATTTTTTCCCAAAATGGGCTGAGAAAATTCCACATTAGAAAATCGTACCAGATACATAGCTGAAGTCTGGCCATAAATATGTCTGCTTTTCTCAATCTTCAATCAACTCAATACACTAAAAGCATTAGATTTAATCATTAATGGCATCAAATATGATGTCAAAGTTTTCCCAAAATGAGCAAAAAGTTGATAGTTTTTCCCAATTTTTAGTCTAGGGCCTTTTCCCAAAAGACCCTGATAAATCCCTGTACATACACACATACAACATAGAGGCAAAAGGAAAGTAACTCGTACATGATAGAAGTCTATAGTTACTGTGAACAGACATGGCAACACAAGTGATGCAAGTCATGCAAGTTACACAATCATAATACACAATCCTAACTAAATTTGAAGGGTGACAAAATCGTTATACAGGTTTTGGCAGATTACACAACCCAATGTTTGCTGCTCAAGGTGCTTAAAATCTTTGACATGATACATGAGGCTGTTCAACCTGCCAAAAACCTGTATAACTTATATTGTATATGTTATGGTCTAGAAATTAAATGTCATGTTTTCATTTTGTTCTATTTGATATAAGCTACATATATGTTCAAATTCAGGCATGGTCAGATTAATTCACCGAATGTGTGATATTCAGATTTTGAGATTATGTAAGCTGAGGGCAATGTCTTGACACAGCAGTCCAATAATACCAAGATGACAATAACATTTTAAAACTACCATATTGTGAAGAGGAGTGATATAATGGTCTATAAAAATGAGTAAATTTGACCAAATTTACCGAAAAATGATCCTCACCAAAACCTTTACTAAAGGTTGGGGAAATCCAGAAAATTTGAAGAGGTAAGAATCATTCAATGTGTATATGATAAATATGTTATAAATTTTTAATAATTCTTTCTTTACTAGATATATTATGAAATCATTATGGTCATTTGTAAGCTATAGAGTACAAATGGGAGGGACTGTTTATGGTTAAACAGCTGGTGATGCTGCAATATAAGTGAAAAATCTTAACTGAGACATATTAATCAATCAATCAATCAATTTTGCATAAAGGCAAAATCATTAATGACCCTTAAATCACAAGCATGCACTCTAAATGATTAAATCACTAGGTCACATGTCTCCATTCTTTTACTAATATTTGTCATTAAAGTGTCTATGGTCAGAAGAAACCAAATATGTTTATTTTGTGTGAAATAAAAGAAAAATGGTAGAACATAAGTAAAGCCTCATTATAATATCACACAGTAACTTTGCCACCTCACTTATAGCTACAGTAATTTGAAGTCCCACAATCTATTTCTTTTATGTTTTTCTCTTTAAAACTCCCACATTTCATGGTGGAAGTCTTTATAATGCTGAAATTTGACTTAACAAATGGTGGCAATTAATTGAGTTTTTACTGTTTGAATGTTATATATTTGAAAAAAACATTCTTGACTATTAGTATACAAATTGTAATTAATTGATTGGCATATTGGTAAATTTAATTTGCAGGATATTGGATTTTAAGAAGAAAATGAGAGGTAGAGATGCTTGTAGCAAACTTATTCCAAAAGATTATCCTGTACATATAGACAAGGTAAGCTAATCAAACACACATTTTGTATGGTACGCTATATATTCACAACTTTATATTTTTACAAATGTTTCAACATATTGGTAATTATGTTTATACCTACAATACTCAATAATGTAAATCAGGAAATATCTGTTTGTGTTAATTTTCATGGAAATTGTCATTCAGAGATATTTGAATACTTTTATTTTAGTGTTCTTGGAATCACCAGTGAATTACATAAAAAAAAATATATGTTATATTTTTCAAAAACAGTAATATGCTCCAAATTTTTTTTACACCTAATATGAATGTCTTTATGCTACAGGATAAAGTTCATGAAGGTGTTCGTATAATGGAGGGACATTTTTTGTCTCCATTCACAAAATTTCTACCTGGAATAATGCCGGCAGAAGTGGAGACTGCTAAGTATGAATTTTTATTTTGTATATATTGAAGTATTATGGTATGACATTGTCCATCTGTTGGTCTATAATTATGTTAACATAAATTCCTGTTCACTCCATAACTCTGTAACACTATGCAAGATTTTTATAAAACTTGTAATGAATGTTTGTCATATGAACAGAGTGCAATGCATGGAAGTCAAAGTTAAAGGTCAAGGTGACAGCATGCAGAAAACTAAATTTAGGGTTTATGTTAGCATTCAGTGTCTACTTCATTACTGTTAAATAGTACAATGGATTTTGTGATCATTCCTTGTTGGTTGTGTCCACTGACAAAAACTAGGTCAAGTTTGTATATGGGTTATGTTGGGTCGATAATCTTGATCAAAATCGCCCAGAATGATCCTTGTGACAAAAACTACTTTATATGAGTCAAGCAGTTCAATAGGTAGACAACTAGGAAAAAACTCTCATTTAGGTCCAGAAACGTATATTTTAGCAAACAAGTCAGAAAATATTCTCCATTATCGCACCTCAGATATAAATCCTTTATTCCCGTTGGCCAATTAGTAACGTAATATGGGTTTATATTAGGTCACTAGTGATTATCACTCTTAAATATTCGGTCAGTAGTGATTACGTCCCCTGTAACCTATAAAAGCTATGGCGTCGTCAAAGCTGTTTGCTGTTTCTACAGATGTACTAATGTTTTAACATCTTCAAGATCAAGATCTTTGGTGGGATTAATTAGTTACACAGTGATTTAGTGATCCAATATGGAAATATCTGGAGTTATCAAAATTCATATTGGGCTCTGCTATTGCGTCGTCCAATAAAAAATTTAATGACTCCATATATTTCCATATTAGGTCACTAAATCACTGTGTAACTAATACTGTGTTACTAATTATATTCAAACAGCTACTGTTGACATATATTAATGTAAATGTTAAAATTGGAATTGCTCAAATGGAGTTTACCCTAACATTTTAACCTGGACCCAGAGGCTGACACTCACACTAAACGTACTACAATAGATCTCACATTTTTGAAAGGCAAGCTAAAATTGTTTATTTAGGCCTGAACCAGCTAACCTATGATGCCTCACCTATCGTCTCCGTGCCTGTTGTCTGATACGGTCCAGATACACCATCTCCATCTTTGTCTGTCCTTGGCTATGATAGATGTTGCTATATTTTTTCAGCTTTCAAGTGATATTGCCAAAAACATGGAAGACTGAATTAAAACCAATATGTATACAGTTTGCAGGAACAGGGGATCATGTAATACTCTCTCTCTCTCTCTCTCTCTCACACACACACACACACACACACACACCTAATATTTCAGTTGTTGTGTGATTGTATAAATAATCACACTGGTTGATAATTTGCAGTATAAATTAAGTTTAATTTTTAATCTGCAACATAAATATTCCATACTGTTTCATGCAAATGTTACAAGGTATTGATCACATGATCATAACCTCTATATCAAAAATTTCTCTTTGTAAGGAAAAAAAGTTTTTTTGTTTATTTGTTTTTTTTTAAATGTATACATATTTTACTTTATAATAATATGTTTTGTTTGATTGTAGTTTTTCTGGAGAAGAAGAAAGTTCATGAGTGATCCACTTCTGAAAGAAAGTGGTATTGCTTCCATAATTCTGGAAAACCCTTTCTGTATCTTTTTATTAATTTTGTTTTGATTTTTCGCGGAATGACCTCAAAGTTTATCTGAAATTATGTGATTCTCTTTATGAATTATTTCATTTTTGTCTTACTAAAACAAACAGTGGAGTCTAGGTGCAGGTATTGCTATCAACATTTATTTTGAGAGTATTAGAATCCATTATGAGTATCCATGTAATATAGGGAAATCTCACTCGAGGGGTAGAACATTTCAGTCAGAGACGAGGCTTGCAGAGATCAGAAATGTTCAACACCGAAGGTGAGATTTCCATATCCTACATGGATAAACTCATAATGGATTATTTTTCTTCCATTTTAATGCCAGTATTTGGCTTCAAATACGATTAACATAGACATTGACACCATGTTTGTAAAATCTAACTTTGTTATTCAGCATTCTACTTTAAAATAAGTATGACCATCAGAAAGAATGCACCTGATTGTGGTTTATACAAAATGTATAAACTACAAAACAAAGTTATTTATCTTATACTGCTATAAAATAGTTAAAAGCCACTAAAATTTCTAAATTTTGAAGAATTGGGAGTCATTTTCTCGCAAGATGATGTCATATTCCTCACATGATGACATCATGTCATTGTCTTTTGATTATGACATCACTAAAGGTCATGTGGTCATGTGAGGTACACATATCTCACATGGTGAAAAACCCTATCTCAAGTGAGCAGATTCGGAAGAATAATCTTTCTTTGTTATATTAAAATTTTTGAAGATATCAAAGTTCCAAATTCCAAGACACTTGAAAATGAAATTAAAAATCAGAAGGATCATGATAAATAAATAGCATGATGAGGCACAGTATAGATAATTGACAGATCGCCGGCCACGCCCACAATGTTTAAACAAAGGGTCAGCATGACTGATTTACATGCAAAAAGAATGAAAACTTGGCCTGAATTGTGTCGTTTAATGACGTCACTGACACTAGTATGTCATAAGTTGCCAGGGCACTGCTTTGATACCGTGATGGCGGCTAGTGTTAGAACATAATAGGCATGGCTGGGGATACGTCATTAGTAGTACTTTTCCTTAACAAAATCAAGATGGTACAAGGAAACCAAAAGACCAGCTGTAAGTATAATACAAATTTCATACTAACACTTATCACATCATGTGAACATCATGTCCCTTGATAACTTTACCAACTCAGTTATCATCACGCTATTTTAAAGTCCTAAAAATCCATTTTTATTTGTCTTTCTTTATAGGCCTGTCTTAATTTATCGTCAAACCCTTATATGTTCAAATTGCTAAACAAAATACATGATACATTTCCTGTTTGTCATTTAAAACTTCTGTTTTTAATTATTCTGTCAGGTTTAGCTCTTGGTTAAAAAATTCTGTTCCCATTGAAATCGCCAGGTGTAAAATTTTGTCGCCAATTTCTTGCCTGCCATTGGCGACATTGGCAATGCGAAGGGTGAACCCTGTTCTGTTACTCAGAATATTTGGAGATTATGTGGACCAATGCCAACATCAATGATTCTAGTATTAAATGGAAGTATTTTTTTTTTTCACACTAAAGAATGACTAGTTGCTAAATCTATCACCTGTGGTCAACTTCTAGGTCACAATTTTCAAAATTTAGGTATCATTAGGCACAATTGCATGCTTAATTTTGAACCCTGTGTCTCGATGATAACTTTTGAACTGATAAAAGGATTTTTTAGATCTGTTTAAGACAGGTCAAATTGATTTTCAGCACAATACTGTTTTAGTTTAAAAAAAACAAATTGCAAATAAATTGTGTATAGGTAGAGAAGTTGGGAGTAAAACAATATATAAAATTGTGTTGTACTATAATATACAGAAAATAAATAAATAAATAAATGTGCATAGATTTATTTTTTCAGGCATTTTCGAGTAAAATTAAATGTTTTATTAATGCCCAATTTTTGTCTCTCCTCTAGGAGATCCAGTTTACACAATGTTAGTGATTTGTTTGTAATGGGAGGTGCCCTGATATTGGAGTCATTAGTTTTATTAAACTGGTGTGAACGCCATGGCTTAGGTCCTCTAGGATTAACTGGTATCTCAATGGGAGGACATGTAAGTACCGGTACATTCTCAGTTAAAGTTCATTAACCATTTTAGATTGTGAAAAAATGAATTAGTCAATTTCTTTGCTTCCTTTTCTAATCACAACATGACACTTCTCATACAGTCAAACCTGTCTATAAAGTTCACCAAAGCAACCAGTAAAAATGACTTTATAGGCAGGTGATCCTTATATACAGGTTCAAATAACGGGAATAAAGAGAATTTGGTATGAAATATTACTGGTTTTTATATAGAGACAGTTGTTAAGGCAGGTTTCACTGTACTTTATTTTTTTTAATTTCAGTATATATCAAGATATGTCAGTCAAAACAAATGGTTTTAAAATCAATAGGATATATAGTATTTAAGCCACTCACCTGGAAACTATATTGTATGATGCCATCTAAATTACAATTTTATGATTAATGGCCCCTGTTTGTGTTTGATGTAAGGTAGCTTCTATACAGTGAAGCCTCAGTTATTTTGCCATCTTACTTATTGCCACAGTATTTTAAAGTCCAATAGTCAATTTGTTTTATGTTTATCTTAATAAGCCTGACCTTTAACAAAACCTATACAACCCCAAAATCTGACAAAAACAAAATTATTGGTGGTGATGAATCACTATTTTATTACATTTCTTTTTTCACATTTTAAGTCTAATTATATCCCCCAATCAATGTAGGGGAACAAATAGAGTTTACTCCTTTCTTTTGCCACTTTTCTATAAAACTATTTAACAGTTTTTTATGAACTTCACAAAAAACGATGTGTGGGTAGAGTAGATTTGCATTTGGACTTTCCCATTTGGGTATTTTAGAGAAGAACTTTTAAAATGGCATCCTATTTCAGTTACCACTAGTTGTGACATATTGTTGGCATCAGCTACAACTTTTACCAGAACATGTTATTTAACTGTAGCATTTATTACCTAATTCATATTTTGGCATGACATGTAATTTGTAAATTTCTTAATTGTTAGATGGCCTCACTTGCTGCTTGTAATTGGAACAAACCTATAGTATTAGTGCCCTGTGTCACAGGGAGTACTGCATCATGTGTATTTACTGAGGTAAGTTTCAGGTGTACTTTCACAGGCTACATTTAACTATATTTACACTTGCTGCTTGTAATTGGAACAAACCTGTAGTATTAGTACCTTGTGTTACAGGGACTACTGCTTTCTTGTGTATTTGCTGAGGTAAGATTCAGGTGTGTTTACAAAGTAAAGTGTGTGTGTGTGTGTGTGTGTGTGTGCGTGCGCATGTGTGTGTGTTTGTGTGTGTGTGTGTGTGTTTGTGTGTGCGTGTCTGTGTGTGTGTGCAGGTCATGTTAGAATGTGTATTAACAGGTGAAATTCATCTATATTTACACGGTAAGATGAATGTAGAGACATTTTACATATAGTAAGCTTCATGTGTATGTTTATGGTCAGATTCATGTATATTTTCACAGTAAAATATGTGCATTTACATATTTTAGGTTCATTGAATGAGAGCAATAGCTGACTGATTTCTCTATACAACCCAGTTGGGGCCCATTAAAAGCTTTTTGAAGTACATGTACTTATTTTTACATAAAGACCCAAAAAAAGTAAAAATAAAAACATAGATTTTATCCAGTTAGGGTTCGTTTTGGAGACGCTATTGAATTGGCATTTTATTTAAGTTACAGCCTGATTATCTTGGGTTTGATACATCTGTGATACTGTAAACATAATTATTTTCGTGGTGTACTAATTTTCACTTATTTCAAGGTCGTTTGTTTTCGCGAAGATTAATATAAAGCGAAAATTATACTTATTATGTTGTAGAGCATATTTCAAAAGACGTGAATATTTAACTACGCAGATGTATGTCTAAATATCCTACGAGAACGCGAAAATGAATACATTTACACGCAAAATCAAATACATTTACAGTAATTTTTGTGTTTTACCATGTCTATTTTTAGGGTGTTATGAGTAAATCCATTCCATGGGAAGTATTAGAATCTCAGTATTATGGAGACGCTGTTTATGGTGAAGAGTTAAAACATCTAATTACCTCACATAGTAAACAGGTACTTATCTGCTTCTTATCTTCTATAAATCATCAGTCAGTTATTCAATACTTGCACTTTTCAATTCGCTTATGCGAACAATTTGTATGTCTCAACTTGGGCAAACAATAAAATTGCAACAGGTTAAACAAAAGGTATGTTCATTAATGCTTGAGCTTTCACATTGCTGATACAAGTAATTTGCGTTTCTTTTGAACGGAGCAATAACATTGTGTCCACGTCATCATAATTATCTAGGTCTCATGAAACACTTCAGCATTTCCCATACGGTCCCATTTTAAATCTGCCAGTTTTATGATGTCACTGTACGGAATAGGCATATTAAACACCATTTGAAACAGAATTTAAAACACTACAATAATCAGTTGTAAAAATGGTACCCTAACTGTTGATTTATTTGCTAAATGGAATTACATGTATTTGCAAATCACATGGTGAACACATGTTTCCTGCTTGTAATTATTTGAATCTAACATGGATTCTATCGACCAATTTACTACAGATTATGCACTTATACCTTAATCATTACCTTATTTTTGTTATAGCACATTTGTTTGATGTATCTTCCAGTTTCCAATATTTTTTATACGAATAAGATTTCAGATTTTATCAACTGTAACCCTAAATATTAGCAATCCAATTTTTTAGAGGTGCTTTTTGGAACCAGGGCAACTTGACCTTTTGTGACCCGAAAGTGTTTAACGAGACCTTAAGAATTTAATATGTTTTGTAACTTATACATTTTGAACACCATTGCAAAGTTTGGCTTATTAGAAATTAAACAAATGCTTATTTTTTCATTTCTGTTGACTTAAACCATTTTTATGCTCAAAAACAGATCACTATGATCTGGCTGAATTTAACATTGAATGCAGTTTGTAAGAGATAATGACAACAAAAATCCAAACAATCATTCCATAAATGATGTGATATATTATTTTGGCATGGCCTATTTAAAAACTTGTATTTAAATAGTTTGTTCTACCTAAAGCAAACACACGATTATTACTTACAACTTTGAAAACTCTAGTGTAAACAGTGAAAAAGCTACCTGTTGTCAAAGGGAAATAAATCTTCTTTTTTAGAAAAAAAGGATTACTATGAATCTTCAGCCAATGCTATTCAAAAATACAATTAAATAAAGGTTCAGTTCCATATGAATACGCAACATTACAATAATGCTTTCATCTATTGGCCAATTGACTGATCGCCAGCCACGCCCACAATGTTCCAACAAAGGCATGCTTGAATTACACACAAAAAGAATGAAAACTCGGCCTGAATTGTGCTATTTAATGACATCACTGACACTAGTACATCATTAGTTGTTGTGACACTGCTTTGTTACTGTAATGGCGGCCAGTGTTTGAACATAAAAGGCATAGCCAGTGATACGCCAATTGTTCAAACACAATTTGTATCAATTGTTTTTGTCTACCATCACTATGACATCATAATTGTCCATGACACCATTTTTATTATGCAGCATAGTTGCTATAGTTTCATGTAAGAGTAGTAAAATATATCGCAAAAATGCCATTATGCATAAGGCGCGTAAACAATCCTTAGAGCCATTGTTTTACAATGTGGAAAATTCATTTAACTTTCTCCCTAGAGCTGATGGAAAGAAACTTGGGCATATTAATTACTTGCACACAGGCTAAAATGCTGGATTTACGGTCATATTTCTGTGAAAATCATGTTCGAACATTGGAATTTTAGTATTTAAGTATATAAATAACTATAACTCAAACCCCATGCATGCTTTTTCATAAATTTTACCTAGGCATTGAATCTGAGATACGAACAGTCCATTTTTTTTGGAAAATAGCCAATGGTTACTCAAGGTCTCATCAAACACTTCAGCATTTCCCATAGGGTCACATTTTAAATCTGCCATTTTAATGATGTCACTGTGAGTTCCTGTACGGAATGGGCATATTAAATGATACACCATTTGAAGCGTAATTTAAAACACTATTTGGAACCAGGGCCTCAACCTTTTGTGACCTTGAAGTATTCAATGAGACCCTTATATGTGTTATCAGTTATCTCCCTTAAATCCAGACAAGGGCATTGGCTGGTGTACAAATGCCAAAAAATAGCTAATACCAGGCATATACACACAAGTTTTACATAATTTTATCATCCATAGCCCTATTTAGAGTGATATGATATACTTGCATCGATATAAGATAGAACAAATCTCTGCCAGGTAAAGACTCTTATGTAGAGTAAAAACAAGATAAGGCCAACAAAAGCCACTGTTAGCTTAACCTCTTAACAGACCGAGTATTGTAAACTAAACTAATAAAAAACATTGCATGATTTGTTTATTTTTGATTACAGAAACATGTTGATGCTTACACTCTTGGTCAGAACTTAGTGGAGAACTATCAAGGTGGTGCAGAATCTGTACAAACTGTACACAGTAACAGTACTGTGGGGGAACAGTACATGGTGAGACAGAATGACAGTAACATCACTGATATGAATAGCCAGGCTGCGGAAAACCATTCTCTTAATCAGATTTCAAACAACGCTGAATTAAATCTAACTTCAGATTCTTCCAATATACCTCAAGATAAAAGTAGGACAAATTTGAACAAACTGGGAGATGTAGTGAATTTGAAGAAGCATGCATCAGTGCTTTTTCAAGAAAATATACAAAAGAATTCTTTTATTAATGCGATTACCTCCCGTTTTAAACAGAACATTGATCCAGATGTTTTAGACTTTATGATCGGCGTGATGGACGAGTGTACATATTTAGGGAATTTCACAAAACCAGTAGATACAAGCCTGATAATTATTGTCCATGCCAAACAAGATGCCTATATACCCAGAGGAGCTGTCCCTAGTCTAGAAGATTTATGGCCAGGTTCTGAAGTTCGTTTCATTGACACAGGACATGTGATAGCATGTGCAGGTCAACATAGTGTATTTAGGTAAGTAATAGGCTTCCAATACTTTTACATGGGATTCTGTCTAAACTGAACACCTTCCAGACCAAACAGGAGAACTTGTCTAAAATGAAGACCTTCCAGACCAAACAGGAGAACCTGTCTAAAATGAAGACCTTCCAGACCAAACAGGGGGACCTGTCTAAAATGAACACCTGACAGACCAAACAGGGGGACCTGTCTAAACTGAACACCTTCCAGACCAAACAGGAGAACTTGTCTAAAATGAAGACCTTCCAGACCAAACAGGAGAACTTGTCTAAAATGAAGACCTTCCAGACCAAACAGGGGATTCTGTCTAAAATGAACACCTTCCAGACCAAACAGGGGATTCTGTCTAAAATGAACACCTTCCAGACCAAACAGGGGATTCTGTCTAAAATGAACACCTTCCAGACCAAACAGGGTATTCTGTCTAAAATGAAGACCTGACAGACCAAACAGGGTATTCTGTCTAAAATGAACACCTTCCAGACCAAACAGGGTATTCTGTCTAAAATGAACACCTTCCAGACCAAACAGGGTATTCTGTCTAAAATGAAGACCTGACAGACCAAACAGGGGATTCTGTCTAAAATGAACACCTTCCAGACCAAACAGGGTATTCTGTCTAAAATGAAGACCTTCCAGACCAAACAGGGTATTCTGTCTAAAATGAACACCTTCCAGACCAAACAGGGTATTCTGTCTAAAATGAAGACCTGACAGACCAAACAGGGGATTCTGTCTAAAATGAACACCTTCCAGACCAAACAGGGGATTCTGTCTAAAATGAACACCTTCCAGACCAAACAGGGTATTCTGTCTAAAATGAAGACCTGACAGACCAAACAGGGTATTCTGTCTAAAATGAACACCTTCCAGACCAAACAGGGTATTCTGTCTAAAATGAAGACCTGACAGACCAAACAGGGTATTCTGTCTAAAATGAACACCTTCCAGACCAAACAGGGTATTCTGTCTAAAATGAACACCTTCCAGACCAAACAGGGTATTCTGTCTAAAATGAACACCTTCCAGACCAAACAGGGGATTCTGTCTAAAATGAAGACCTGACAGACCAAACAGGGGATTCTGTCTAAAATGAATACCAGAGGATTCTGTCTAAAATGAATACCTAACAGACCAAACAGGGGATTCTGTCTAAAATGAAGACCTTCCAGACCAAACAGGGGAACCTGTCTAAAATGAAGACCTTCCAGACCAAACAGGGGGACCTGTCTAAAATGAACACCTGACAGACCAAACAGGGGATTCTGTCTAAAATGAACACAATTAAAGACACTGAATCATGAATCATTTTAATTTGTACCATTTTACTATAAGATTACATCACATAAAACAGCATCGTCTCGTTAGGTTAATAGTAGAGCCTCATTCTCTCCTGAATTTATGCAAAAATAAAACATGTACACAATGAACAATGAAAATTTTCTGATTGAAAGTATTGAACATCTTATTTTTCTTTTTCAGAAAAGCCATTAAAGATGCCTTTGACAAACAAGTTCAGAAGTATTACAGTTGACATACAACATTGTATAGAGTGACAGAACAGATTTAAATTAAAATATACACTACAAATCTGTTGAAAGTTTAACACTGAGCTAACGAATAGCTTGACTGCCGAGTGGCTGATATAGGGATAGTTAATAGCTGAAAGCTGTTGAAAGATAGATAGCAGCTACCAAAAAGCTGTTACGATGTAGTTAACGACGGACCGAGATGAGCTGCCTATTTGACACTTATTCCTTAGCTTACTGTTAAACTTTCGACAGGTCTGTAAAATAGCCAGATTTTATAAAAATTATATTTTGATGATTAATATCAATCAGAAAATTATATATCTGTAATCTGTGATTTTCATACAGTTGTGATCCATAAAACTGCGTATAATCAAAGTGTTGGGCTGAAATTGTTTTTTCTGATTTTTGAGTGATTTTGTTTACATATTTTATGTTCAAGCAATATTTGTTGCACTATACAATCCTGTGTTTGGCAAGCAAATGCGTTCGGCAGGTATTATCAGTATAAAATGGCTGTTTCTTTAATTTATTGATCAATTCCTGGGTTTTTACCTCTAGTTTAGAGTTTGTGGGTTCTTTTTCAGGATTTGATTTGAAAGGATACACTATATACATATATTGAAGTAAAATATACTTTAGTGACCACCTTTATATACAGACCACTTGTCCATTTAAGCCATTCTTGAAAACTCCCTTTCGTTTATATTTCAACAAACAATTAAATCCTCTGTATGAAGAGGACTTAGTCCATATTTCTTAGGTCTTTTGGTGGTCTTTATACACAGTTCTTGCAGTAATTATTTGTTATTGCAATTCAATCCTTGCTCTATACAAGGATTTCATTTCTTTATTAACACACTTGCATTTTTATTATATATAAATTTAAGGATTTAATGTACTATAAATGTATTAATTTTGTCAGTGTACTAATTTTTTACCATTTTAGTGATTATAAGTGCTAATTTAATCCATTGCCAAAATAAAATGCATTCTTAGTACACATGTTGATTTATGAGATTATGCTACTTGTGCTAATTCAAGTCCATGCAGTTTTAACCTTAACTGCAATTTGTGCTAAAATTTGTACACACTATAATTAATACAGTTACAGAATGTTGTTCATGAAAGAGCTTTAAATTCTTAGTTCAGCAGGACATGATATACATGGTGGTTTGTTCTTAGGGTGAAGTGTCTTTATTCCATACAGTAGAGTATCGATTCATTGCCATAATTTGTCCGGTCAAAGTTTTACATTATAAAGGGGTTTGGTAAAATCAAGACAAATGTTAACAAATGGAATTTTATTCATAACTTAAAATACGACGTTTCGTAAAATCGGAGTTTATTCTTAACTTATGTTTACGATAAAAATCTTAACTTATGAAGCTTAGTAAAACCCATGCCTGGACTTAAAATAGTGTGGAGAAAAACGGGTGTCAAAGTTACTGAGAGGTATTTTAACAAGGTTGTACTGTAAATACATGTAGTGTATGTATTCTTTGTCCTTTGCTACTACTAATCTATTCATCTATCAGACATATGGTATTGTTCAGTTGTTACAATCACATCTCTAGCTTATTTACAATTTTATATTTATTAAGTGTGGTACGCTGCTTTAAATATTGTGTTCAACAACATCAGGGCCTGGTGTCCGAAATTAAGGAAAGTTTGAGAGTTTTGTAATGTTAAAGACATCTTTAACTCAGAATGTGCATGTTTAGATCATGCATCCAAGATGTGCTTGTTTAGTATTTGGATGATATAAATTTATCAATAAATAACTATTAAGTAAAATGTATATAATAGATTTTGGAAAATATACATTGTTTGGTTTAAATTTCAAATATAAGTTATTTCAGTGAAAACATTTCTAAAATTATTTTCAAGTGAAGCTAAATCCCATTTTAATTTGAATCAATGTTGCACTATGAGAAATAACCTGATTGAACAGTGTGCACACTTAGATTCTCTAAGAACATGGAATCAATAGATTTATCTACTGTAAAAGGTTAAAAATTTTTTACATTCTTTTTCTTTAAGTATGCGGCACCAGGCACTGAAATCACACATCCCTTTACATGTGTTTTTTTTTGACACTCATAAATTTTTAAGAAAATTTTAAATGTTTTTATTTATTCATATGATTGATAAGTTGTGTACGGTACTATCATTGTAAACAGGTTTTGAAAAAAGGCAAACATAAACATTAATGCCTATATTTAAAGATATTCTTCAAACTAGTTTTTATTTATATCTCTATTTTGATAAATAGCTTCAAGTTTTTTTGGTTAAATTTCACGAATTTCTAGCGACTGAACTCTCCTTAACAACAGGTTGACAATTGAAAAAAAAATGCTTTCCTTAAAAAAATGGTCTCTCAAGGATTAAAATTTGTAGTGATTGCACTTCTTCAGGTTAGAAAAAAAGAGACTGAAGGTTGATTAAAAACAATTCTGGTTTCCAAAATGTCAAAATTCCATTACTAGTTAAAAAAAGAGGTTGGAAGGAAATGCACAAAAAATTTCTCCAAGTTAGATCCTTGACAAATGTACCAGTAATTCAAAATATAACTAGGTAAAAGTTATTTCATTAATTACTGGTACTGACATCTTTTTTAAAACAACTTGTGTTGATACTTTAAAAGTACCCATAGCACCTTGCCACTTTTTGCCATTTTATGAAGGTTTGTTTTGTTTGTTAGACTGACTATTATTATTTATACATATTCTGTATTAGAATTTACATACTTGTTAAGTGGTTGTAGTTCTGTATTTATGATAACAATATAATTGTTTGATTATAACACAGCTAAATTTTATGTTTGTTAACTTGATAGGGGTTCGCCAAGGAGCCATGTTACACACACTATTGTTTTGAGGAAAATTTATTTCTACTGGTTGTGGAAAATGTTAGCTTTGCATATTGTTGGAAAATTTGTCTCAACAACTATGATTTCAAAATATGGGCATACTATTATTTTAGCATTATCGGATGATAGTCAACATAATTGCAAGTAAATTGTATTAACATAAAGCAAATTTACATTAAAAAAAAAAAAAAATGCAAAAAAGTAAGATATAGTTTTTTAGCTCACCTGAGCCAAAGGCTCAGATGAGCTATTGCAATCTATCACCGTCCGTCGTCAGTCGTGCGTCATGTGTAAACTTTACATTTTAATCTTCTCCTCCAAAACTACTGGGCCATATTTGATGAAACTTGGTGATTATCATGCCTAGGTAACAGCCTTTCAAAATTGTGTTCGGAATTTGGCCACGCCCAACAAGATGGCCGCTGTTACTAAAAATAGCAAAAAGACAAAAAAATCTTCTTCTCTGAAACCAAAAGGTGCAGGCAAATTTTGATTGGATATTTGGATTCAGCATACCTGGGAACATTAAAATTATGTTTTTCATGAAAATTAGATGAAAAATGGGTTACGCGTTTTTTGCGTAAAATTATGTAATTTTTAAAATGAGACATTTATTGTTATAACTTCATAACGGCTGAAGATAATTGTATGGAGTTTTCACTGTTGATCTTGTCTTGCAATTTTCTTCCAATTGATGTCAAGGTCGAAGGTCAAGGTCATGTCCCAGTTTTTGACCTTTGATAAAAAAATGCTATTTTTTTAACATTTCTTGTGATAATGGCGTAGGATTTTCAGTTACTTGTAGGTATTGACATGACGATCATTTTGATACATAGATCAGGGTCATGGGTTCAAAGGTCAAGGTCACAGATGTCCAAGAATACCAAAATAGTTAATTATCTGCAAAACTATGAATTTTTTGTATAGGCATGTATATCAGAATATTGTAAGTAATGGCACAATGGTCATTTTGATATATGAATAAAGGTCATGGGTTCAAAGGTCAAGGTCACAGATGTAAACAAGTACTGAAATGGTTAATTTTCTCAAAAACTATAAACTTTTTGTATAGGCATGTATATTGGAATATTGTAGGTATTGGCCTAACGGTCATTTTGATATATGAATGAAGGTCATAGGTTCAAAGGTCAAGGTCAAAGATGCGAACAAATACTTAAATGGTTAATTATCTCAAAAACTATAAACTTTTAGCATAGGCATGTATATTGGAATATTGTAGGTATTGGCCTAATGATCATTTTGATATATGAATGAAGGTCATAGGTTCAAAGGTCAAGGTCATAGATGCAAATGAATACTTAAATGGTTAATTATCTCAAAAACTATTAACTTTTTGTATAGGCATGTATATTGGAATATTGTAGGTGTTGGCCTAATGATCATTTTGATATATGAATGAAGGTCATAGGTTCAAAGGTCAAGGTCATAGCTGCGAACGAATATATAAACGGTTAATTATCTCAAAAACTATAAACTTTTTGTATAGGCATGTATATTTAAATTATTTAAATGGTTAATTATCTCAAAAACTATAAACTTTTTGTATAGGCATGTATATTAGAATATTGTAGGCATTTGCACAAGATCATTTTGATATATGAATGAAGTTCATAGGTTCAAAGGTCAAGGTCATAGATGCAAACTACTACTTAAATGGTTAATTATCTCAGAAACTATAAACTTTTTGTTTAGGCATGTATTTTAGAATATTGTAGGTATTGGCCTATCGATCATTTTGATATATGAATGAAGGTCATAGGTTCAAAGGTCAAGGTCATAGATGCAAATGAATACTTAAATGGTTAATTATCTCAAAAACTATAAACTTTTTGTATAGGCATGTATATTGGAATATTGTAGGCATTTGCACAGCAATCATTTTGATATATGAATGAAGGTCATAGGTTCAAAGATCAAGGTCATAGATGCAAACGAATACTTAAATGGTGAATTATCTCAAAAACTATAAACTCTTTGTATAGGCATGTATATTGGAATATTGTAGGTATTGGCCTAATGCACATTTTAATATACAGATGTTTTAGCTGCTTATATTATATATTGTAGCTAGACTTTAAATATGTTATATATAGCATACTTATATAATAATTATTATAATTAATTTGCAAAAATACTTGCATATTATTGTTGGCCCTTACTGCTGAAAATTTTGATATTCTCTTTTATTAATGTCATTGACCATTGAACCTCTGCATAAGATATGTACTCTTCCTCAGGTGAGCGTTAAGGCCCATGGGCCTCTTGTCTTAAATAAAATATTTTTTTATGGGAAAATGTCAAATCATACAATGACACATATATTGGGAGTAATATATTTTATAATTCTGCACAATAGTTGAGGAGTACATGTATGATGTTATATTTGATGAACCACATTGTTAAGATGTGTCGCATTAACCAAGGAAAACCTTATTTATGGTATGCAGAATAGATTTGAAACTAGAGACTAGAGAAAACATATGGATACACAATGTAATATTCTGTGATAATGTATGAGTATTTATATCCTAGGTATAGCATGCCATATACACTATGTTATTATAGTATGTATAGAAATGTTTAGATGGATAAATTGTATACTAGCCACTAACCAAATGTCACTAAAAATTGTGATAGCTGACTCATATTGAGTTTAAACTAGATGCCCTTGTGAAATAAAAGGTTAAAACAGATTTTTTTATTCTTCTTTTTATTCATTTTATATAAAACTTAATGCTCATTGGTTAATTTCATTTTTTCATAGCCTTGTGAATTGGACATGTTGTTTAGGATCAATTTGTGTTGCAGATGTTTATATATGTTGGTCAATCGTTGACTAGAATTAAGATCGTTTCACTCATATTAGTTTAAACAATATTTATTTGAAAATCAAATCTATAACATAATGAAACAATTTAACAAATCAGGATCCTGGAACAAGAGTAAAACTCTTATATTAACCAGTTTCCTGTGCATCTAAAATATAACAATTTATACAACATGGCATTATATATAAGCAATTAAGTAAAGCATTCTGTAGAACATTATGAGAGAGAGAGAGAGAGAGAGAGAGAGATATACACACATTAAACAATGGAGTATGAATAGTTTTCAGTGAAATCGTTTGGATTGGCGAATGAATTCATGGACATGTAAGAACACTTCAGCATTTTTCGCTGGTGTTAGTGAACTATCTCCATATAACAGTGTACTCAAATTATAATGGGTTCGAGTCCCGCTCGGACCAAATGTGGGAAAGTGAATTTTCCTTACCGTTGGCCTTTACTGATTCACCTGGTATCAGTATAATGGACTGGGGGAGTGGTACGCTTGTCTGCGGCGTACTGACTCTGTGAGCTAGCACGGTAAAGTCGCCCTGAGTGCGCGCTAGTACAAGGCAGACCATACAACACACTCGCACTTCACATGCATACACAAAAATTGTTCATACATTAATCCATAGAGATTAATTAAATAGTTCTCGTCGCGAATAGCTGAAAAATTGCTGATGTGACGTTAAGCAACATTCAACCAACCAACCAACCAATCAAATTATAATGGCAATTCAAGGTTCCTATAGTACGACGTCGAATAACATGATACAAAGGGCAGTGTAATAAAAAATGTTCCGTATTCTCAATTTGACCACATAAACAATAAGGGTTTTCTATGAGATCTTTATGAAAGAGATGGGAATGTAATGAACTGCATTTTAAGCGCAATCGACAATGATGAATTTGTTCAATACGATTGCCAATATTAAAGTAGGATGGGATCTGTGATTCATTATTGTGGAATGTTTTGAATTGAGAAATAGAGCCTTCACGAATATGTCTAGGTAGATCATTCCAATCTTTGTTGCAGAAGGTAGGAAAGATTTGAAGTAAGTATCTGTTTTGCACAAGAACGTGTCTAAATTTCTAGATGTACGTGTGTTATGAGAGTGTTTACACTCATATTATATGTCTGTCCTGGAATGTTGTTGGAGAAAATTGGAGTTGGCAGAGATAACCCCTGACCTTTAACAATGAAATGGCAAAACTCTTGTACACTTGCAAGTGAAATGCAAATTTATGCCCTGAGAGATCGCTTGTCACACCTGTTATTAGAAAGAGTTTTTTCTTTTGGGCTCTAAAAAAGATTGTACAATGTATATATTGTTAGACCTATCAATAAATCAAAGAGTGGCAATGCGCCTGATAGATTTGATAAATAATGGGTAGCTCAAAAATGTTTTCGGTTTTAAACTTCAATAATAAAGCTCTTATTGCCATTCTGAAAACATATAGCAACATGCACCATGGGGTAAACTTACTCTTGTGAAGTTTCGAAGAAACCAGACAAGCCATCTTTAAGAAACATGTCGGACACGGATTGAAGAAGAAGAAATAAATGAAGAAACGCAGCAAAACCAATATTTCCCCCACTTCGTTTAGGAGACGTCTTTGCACTGAAATGGAGTTTAATTGGAAAACTTCTTAAAAACGACAATTTCATCATTTCAAAAATGATCAAGTTTGAGAAAAAAATTTGATTTTGAAGACTTTTTTAAACATGTATAGATATGAATTTTGAGCGACACTACTTGCATTTTCGAGTAGTTGTAACCTCAAAAACGCCAATAAAAACCAAAAGAGATTGAAGCGATGTACATCTACTTTAGTCATTGTTTACAAAACGTTCTAAATAATAAAAGCGTTGTTGGATCCCAAACGTGTGCATTTTTTACTCGCCCGTACAATGAGTTATTCCAATTGCCGTCCTATGGTTACTACAGAGTGGTGCCATATATATTCGGACACTTTGTAAAATTATTTTTTATTTCATATAAAATCATATAGTTTAAAAACATTCTCAAAAATTTATTTCTTGGTCAATTTCCATGATTTTTTCATCCTTTAATGCAAAATTAGTTGTAGTTTCTTCCAATAATGTTCAAAATATTGTCCGTTTTATAACAGTCAAGAAAACATAAGCTGAACAGCATTGTAGTTTTTTAACAGCCATGTGAAGCATGATTATATATAGTAGATTTCAATTTTAGAAATTTTCCGTTGAATTTTAAATAATTATCTATTAAAAACAAAGAAATTGTCTTTTTTAATTATTTTTAAGAAAAACTTCAGCAAATTTTACATTAAACGGTGAAAAAATCATTGAAATTGACCAAGAAATAAATTTTTGAGAATTTTTAAAAAATATACGGTTTTATATGAAATAAAGAAGGATTTTACAAAGTGTCCGAATATATATGGCACCACTCTGTAGTTACTTCAGTTGCCGCCCTCTAATGTCCGAGTTATTCCATTTGCCGCCCTCTGCTTATTACTAGAATATACCGAGACATTTCATTTGCCGCCCTCTGGTACCAAAGTTATTCGAATTTGTCGCCCTCTGCTTATTACGAGTATATACCGAGTTATTTAATTTACGGCGCTCTGCTTATTAAACGACCTCTGCTTATAATTACTAGTATGCACCAGAGTTATTCCATTTGCCATCCTCTAGCATGTATCCAAGTTATTACATTTGCCGCCCTCTGCTTATAATTACTAGTATGCACCAGAGTTATTCCATTTGCCATCCTCTAGCATGTATCCAAGTTATTACATTTGCCGCCCTCTGCTTATAATTACTAGTATGTACCTGCCATCCTCTAGCATGTATCCAAGTTATTACATTTGCCGCCCTCTGCTTATAATTACTAGTATGCACCAGAGTTATTCCATTTGCCATCCTCTAGCATGTATCCAAGTTATTACATTTGCCGCCCTGGTTATTACTAGAAATTCACCAGAGTTTTTCCGTTGAAAATTTCAGCAGTATAGTTAATTATTACATTAAGTACCTTTACTTTTTGTCTAATCAATTAATGTTTAATTTATCCTCCTGCTTTATTATATTGTTTTTCCAGTCTTTTCCTTCAGTACCGCTGAATCTAAGCCGCCACTAAGATCAAGTCGTCATGCTGCAACATATTCAAAGCTTGATGATCCATAATGATTGAATAGAAATGAGCATAAATTGTACCTAAAGATGTTTTTCTTTTATTAATGTATCTAAAAATGACAAAACTCAATCTTCAATCACGGAAAAGAAAGAAGAAAAAACAAAGACACAATGCAACCACTAGCCAGGAAACAAGTAACAAGTACTGGGTTAATCCGTATTGTTGACGTTATAATACGAAAAAATCTCTGTATCTCCGTCTTAATTAAAACAAAACATTTCGTTCACTAACATTAAAATAAACAGAAATAACAAATTATGAACACAAATTTAATACAATAAGCACATGTACAATGTATAGCAGTCACTTCACTTGAAAATGCTGGCAAAAATATTCGTAAAATGCTTTTAAGATAGTGAAGAACATGAGATACTTCTTTGTCTACGCAATTCAAAATAAAATTTGTCAAATTTGGACAAAGTAGCCGAGGAACCCATTGGTCGATGAATGCTACCGGATGTCGAGTCACATTTACTTCCGGTAACAGCTTTTAAAACATTTTCTTGACCAAGTAAACATCTTAGTCCAAGAAAAGCAAAAACCAACGCTTCTTTATAGCAGATGGTTTCATAATCAGCTTCTTCCAACTCGAATTCGGATTTGTTAAGTTTATTTTTCAGTGTTTCAATTAGAAATTTATTTAAAGCTCCCCCGCCTGTGACAAGAACTTTCATTCTGCGTCTGCTTGAAACTGATTTGTTTTCCACCAGCCATCTTTTGCTGTCTTTGATAGCTTCCTGTAATCTAGTGGTGATGTGTTCCACAAAGGTTCTCATAAGGTCTGGTATGCTATGTTTTGTAGTCTAAAAAAAAAAAAAGAATATTTCTGTCAGTAGATATGACAAAAATTGTGGTATACACGTTGAATTATCGAAAACTTTACATGAGTTACACCACTTACCTTTGGGCCTGAAAATTGTAAGCCAAATGACTCTTTTTATTTTATTGGTGTTTTCTTTTCTGAACTGCAACATAAATAAAAAAAAGCCGTTCAGAGAAATTAATTTTTAGTCTAACACACCGGCCTCACAACATAGACCATGTTGCAAACTACATCACTGATGCCATTGAAGACTTTAAATTCACATACTTCAGAATTAATATTGATTAAAGCAACTAATTTTGTGTCTTTTGTCAGAGCAATATCTTCCATTGGCACTTATTCAGGGTAAAATGGTCAACTTTTTGATTATCCTAGTTTTGTGTGGTACAAGTATTTTTTCATCTGGCAGTTTAGTTCACCCAGTGCTATTTAAAACTAACCAGCTCTATCCAAAAGTTTCCCATAATAGGCATATACACAGACAGGAATTTAGTCAAGATGGACATTAATTGGTGGCTGTTACCAACTCAAATTTGCTAAAAAGAATCTATCACTACTTGTGGTGCCAAGTGTTCTAGACCGACTATTAAGACCTCAGGTTGATATAATCCCCTAGGTATCTTGCACGGCAAGTAGCGATTGATCTTTTTTCAAAACCATATAAAACAATCTTTTTTCAAAACCATATAAAACAAACTGTTCAGACAGACTTTGAAGTTTCTGTTTCATTTAGTTTTATTTTTACAATTTATTTGATGTACTGAGGTATCGACAGTGATATTTGAAGGCCCAGACCAAAGTTTTAACTTAAATCAATTTTGTCAGATAAGTCTTTTGGTATTATAAACAATCCCCCAAGATGATAACCTTACTGGCAGAATGGATAACTTAGCTATCAGTTATGTAAGTCACGTATTACTAGTGTTTGATTAGCTTCCTTGTCGATAAGAACTTGATGTTTACATACAAGGGGTTCAAGCACAAGTATAATTAAATAACGAAAGGTTGACGTAATGTATACTTTTAGTTTATCACCAATCCGCGACTTAACTTGCTCTTGCGACTTTACAATCGCTGCCATTTATACATGTAACTCTGATTTACTGACATGGTTCTGGATAATCAAAACTAATTTTGTTTGCAAATAGAATTTATAAAATGCTCTTGAATAATTTAGCGATAGTTACCTTTTCCATTACATATCATATTTAGCGGTTCGGATGTTACTTTTATTTATTTATTTATTTATTTATTTATTTATTTATTTAATTTTGATTTCGCGGAATGAACGTCGATATTACGGTTCTAATTAAGTGCTACGAACTTTAGCGTTCTTTATCGTATATAGTGACACAATCTTTACCCAGATGCAATGAAGCATAAGAACAAATTTCGGAAAGACGATAAACAATAAAAAGTTCCAAATATATGACACAAGTAGATATAGCAAAAACGTATACTTTTGAACAATAATAGCAGATTATCATTTAAACATTCAAGTATTAATAAATACTAGTAATCGCAAAATAAATAAATTATCCCTGTTTTAAGTTATAGAGTTCATGTTAAATGTCAATGTTTGACCTCTATAGTAACCGGTCAGTTACATTACCGTGTACTGTTATGAGAGTGTGTTTTATACAACTGTGATTATGTATGGTCTTTTATGCAAAACCTGACTGCATTCCCCGAGAGGGTATCAGTATCACCCAGGGTATGGTGCTTTAAAAGATAGAATTGTCTGGAATACAACTTACAAAAAATATACATGTATATGTGTAAATAGAAGAGGAAGGTTTGCAACTTAAAAATGTATACAACACGCACAGCCAACGCAACCAAAAACAAGAAACAATATCAGTAAATGATAAGCAAACCAAACAGTAGGAGAAGAAAAGACAATTATATAATGGACCAATAAAACAAAATTACTGACTCTAGAGGGAGCCTTAACCGGCCATTCCACTTGATTTTACGACCAGCATTCCAAAAGTACACGCATTTTGAAATTAGAAATAAGCTATATGTTGCCAACCAATGAACAAAACCATTGCATGTAAATGTCATCCATAAAAAAATCAAGAAACTATGTAAACTTACATCAAGTTTGGGTATCACATTTGTTTCTATCCATTCAGCTCCAAGTGATTTCGGAGGTTCTTGTGTGTAAAATGGAAGGGATTCTAGCTGTTTAAATATTTCTTGAATTATCTGCCCTTGTTTGGCAATTTCTCCGTCGTTATCGAATTCACTGTCATCATCATACAGTTTTGCTAGCCGGTTCATAACAAAATTACATGGACAAATATCATATCCTATTTCTCCTTTCAATCCTATATTTGCAATACCTCCTAAATTTATACATATATCATTTGGACTAAACAAATATTTCTCACCCCCGGGAACCAATGGTGCGCCTTGGCCTCCGAGGGCCACATCCTTGTTTCTGAAGTTGCTTACAAACGGAAAATTAAAGTATGATGCCGTTGTTTCGCCGTCCCCTAGCTGAAATGTATAGCCGTCATCTGGTTGGTGGAGAATCGTGTGACCATGAGAAGCAGCAAAGTCCACTGATAATATTTCCTTAGCATTTATGAACTCCATAACTTGTTGACCTATAAAATGACCATAATCTATGTGTAATTTTATTAAGTCCCCGGCATTCATTGTAGCAGCGTGACGTAATCGATCCTCCATAACCTTGTCGTATTTTATGGTATCCGATTCAAGAACATGGTAACTCCAAATATCCGTGTCTTTGTCACCCGTGAATTCCACGAAACAAATGTCCATCCCATCCAGAGAAGATCCTGACATACAGCCAATCCCGCGGAAAGATGCCATGTTAAGTTAGTCTAGACTGTCAGATCGACCACCACTCTTATCAAACATTTAATTTCCACTTATACTGATAACGTGATAATTACAATTCGTGCTCAACAATAATTACGTGAAATATGACAAACAATCCTCATCTAATTATGTTCCACGGTGACAGGAGCATGTTATATTGCGTTCCTTCAAGTATTTAAACACGTTATCTTATGTTTTAACATTATCTTCGAGGTCAAGGCCACGTGATGAATTATCAACTTACCTAATACTCACAGCTATAAATAGTAAAAACAAGAGAATTTAAATACCAAAAACAATTTATTAAAAGTTCATAAAGCTATTGAGTAATTGCATTGATTATTTAAATTATATTTTATTTTTAAGTTAAATGAAAATGCAACTTCACATTTTTGGCATGCCCTTAATTTCAATAGGTCACATTTAAAACGGATACAGATAATTATAACTTTACCTGTACTTAAAGATAGAATGAACCTTATATAAAAACAAATAATGTAGATAAGCTATAAGTACCAATGCACTATATATAATACACTTAAATCATTACAGATTTGTCAAAGTTTAATACTGAGCTAACGAAAAAAGGTCTCGGATCCCGAGTGGATTGGTGGTGGCCGAAAGCTGCGCCAGTATAAGTACTCATAGGAGCTGTCGAAAAGCTATCGAGATATAGCCGATTATGAAGTGTTTTAAATTTCGACAAAGTTGCCATGTGCTGTTTTTGAATGCATTATTTTAATAGAAATTCAAAAGCCCTGCCTTTTGAGTTTTAATTAAAAGGAGCATTAATTTGGCTTTAAAGAAAATAATATTCAATTTTTGTCATGTGATGTTTTTGAATGCATTATTTTAATAGAAATTCAAAAACAGCACATAACAAATCTGAACAGTAGTATAAATGTCACCAATCAGATCGACCGATTTATCTTTTTTTCAATAATTTTTTAAGAGTCTGCTTAATAACCTAATGTTACATACATGTATGCAATAGTCCCGTTTCTCGATAAAATGGAAGAGAAAACGTTCTCGAAAATGAGCTTATAGCAGAACGTGTTACGGAAATATCGACCATAAATTACATATTATACCAGTATTAATGTTGCAGAACTAGACGGCCGTTTCGGAATACAAACCTTAATCATCTCCAGTTTGATTAGATGTATTCATATACCGGTATTAAATATCACAATTTAGAAGCACATTTCATTACAAGTTACAAGACGCCCGCTACTGCATTTAATGCGATATTATAAATGACAAAGAAGAAATAAATGTCCATACGCCTTAAATGTTTTCTGAACGCCACCTGTGGTATAGCTACTAAAGAATGAATGTGAAAGCATGTTGCCATAGACACCACATGCGCCATAGGCCCCTCCACCCTAGGAGTGTCGGGTACATGATCTCCCGGAAAATAGAGTAATTTCTTGCGATTTTCTGCATTCTAAAACAACATTTATAGTCAGGGGGCAGATCTCAAAAAGTAGCCTCTTTATTGACCCCCCCTAAACTTTTTTGTTAAAAGCAGGAAACATGGTGGATCTTATTGCCCTATATGTACTTAGTCACGCTAGGTATGTTTCCACCTTGACTTTTTCCGTTTAATGAAAATATGGCTGACAATCCAAGATGGCCGCCAAAAAAGATAATTTAAGTATAAAAATTCAATATCAAATCAACCACTTAACCTTTTAAGTTGAAATTTAGTATTTGATCAATTAAATATTTATACTTATTTTCCATGGATAAACATTGGTTGTAAAATTCAAAATGGCCGCCAGTTCCAAGATGGCCGACTTATAATCATCGTGCTGCATTTTAAATCAAATACAACAAAGGGCATCATTATTTTATGACATAAAACCTATGAATTGTTTTTAATATATATGCACTTAGTTAGGCTAAGTATGTTTCCACCTGACTTTTTCCATTAAATGAAAAATGGCTGCCAAGTCCAAGATGGCCACCAAAAAAGATAATTTTAAAATTAGAATTGAATAACAAATCAACCGATTAACCGTTTGAGTTGAAATTTGGTATTTGATCAATTAAATATTTATACTAATTTTTCATGAACAAACTGTGGTTGTATAATTCAAAATGGCCGCTGTTTTCAAGATGGCCGACTTATAATCATCGCGTTGCATTGTTTTTATACAATAAACCAATATTTTGAATTTGTTAATATATATACTAGTTAACTGGCTCCTTCAAAAGCTTTTACACCAACTTGATTTACATCCACAAACAACTGTGTAGTAGAGTGTGTTTTCACAATAATTAAACTGCACAATCATCACAAGGATTCAACAGTTCCACATTCATAAATATTGAAGGTCAATTTCCCAACTACTAACAAGAGTTAATGGTTGTTTTTACTGAGGAAATAAACACAGAATCCAAACCATTTTCTGATAATTTATGTGTTTAATGTGCATGGCCCGTGGCAATGACGGAACATATGACAGTGAAGTCCACGAAGGATTTTGTTGAGGATTGAAATGGATTACAAACAAAGGAATCTACCCTTGATAACAGCATTACCGACTTTATCGTATATTCATAAGCTTTTAGTTCCGAGTTTTCAAGCTGTTATTTGTTTTAACACTTCCCATGCTGGAACACAGGCATTTGTTTCTATGAATGAAAAAAAAATCGAGAAATTACTATATAATAACACAAGGTGGTCATCTCTTTTTCAGGAGAATTACCACCAGTCCGCTTCAAACTGATTATTTCCATTTTTGCACGATAAAAATTCAAACAAACCTGGTACCGTTCGATTCAAAACACTTTTATCTTTACGGTAATACACATTTTTGTATCCCTCGATAACCCCTCGCTTGAATAATTGACATATTTCTCAGCTATTCCAACGACTACGACAAATATCACACTTCCACTATATTCACTTCCGGTCCGCTGCGCAGGGAATATGATGACCATATTTGATTGGTCGGTGAATAAATAGAATCACAAATCGAAAGTAGAAATTGTAAAACAGGTAAAACGACAAGAATGCAAGACGATATTGTTCAAAAGGCGGTAAATGGCCATTCCTTGTTAATTTTAGGCCAGAGTGGCACTGGAAAGAGTTTTGTTTGTAAAGAAATTGCCCGTAAACTTAAAGAAAAGTGTATAAATGTAAGGCTTACAGCCACTACAGGGATAGCATCCCTTAATATAGGGGGACAAACTGTTCATTCGTGGTGTGGTATTGGCGATGGTAGATATTCGAACGAAAATTTACTGGACAAAATTTCTAACAATGAACATTTTTTAATATATAAGAACAATATTTTAACAACAGACTGCTTAATCATTGATGAAATTTCTATGTTGTCAAAACGCTTATTCGAACAATTAGAATATATTTGCAGGAAAACAAGAAAAAGTGAGAAAATATTTGGGGGAATTCAGGTACTGGGGGTTGGTGATTTTTTTCAGTTAGCCCCAGTTCCTGACATCCTAAAGGATGACCCAGGAGAATATTGTTTTGTCTCGGATATTTTTAAAACCTATTTTATTCATAAATTTGTATTAACTGATGTCATGCGTCAAAATCAGCCAGACTTTATTAAGGCTGTGAATGATGTGTCGAGAGGAAATTTACCTGATGACACTCTTAATTTAATTAAGCGCTTGAGTCGTCCTTTACCACCTGGCGAGGAACCTATCCATCTATGTGCACGGAATTTTGATTGTTTTATTTTTAATGCTTGTAAATTAATGGAAATTGAAGGTGATGACCATGTGTTTCATTCAGTTGACGAGGGTGATACAAACAAACTTGAGAGAATGCCTGTTCCTAAAACACTGCACCTTAAGATTGGCTGTTCTATTCTACTGCTAAAAAATTAGTTATTTGTTGATTTCAATTGGGGATCACTAAATTTTTTTTCACAGAATTCTGAATATGAAACTTTGACCACTAAAATGAAATTGTTACGACGTAAACGTTTAGCTACATAAGTACAGATATCTGCATTTGACTTTATTTAATCAATTAGGCCGCAGTGGCCGAGTGGTTAGGCAGGGCGCCAACAATCATGTGGTCTCTCAGCAATGAGGTCGCAGGTTCGAATCCGCACAGCGCGGCCTTATCTGAGAAAGGGTTTGTTCAGTTCCCTTACCGCAGGTCGGTGGTTCTACCTGGCGTCTCCTCGTGAAACCAGGGTCTTCCTCCACCATGGAAAACTGGACGCCTCGTATAAGTGAAATATTCTTGAGTAGGCGTAAAACACCTTACCCTATTTAATCAATGCATAAACATGAAATATAGATATCTCTATTTCAAATACAGAAATCTATATTTGAATTAGAGATATCTGTATTAAAGCATTAATTTTTGGAAAATGTAGATATCTGTATTTGAAAGAGATATCTTTATTTGAAATAAAGATATCTGTATTTAAATGTAGATAACTCCATTTTTTGAATAAAAACCCATTTGGTCTGCCATAGAATTGCATATCAACTAAATATATATTGACAATCAAAAATTTCTCGATAATTTTTTTTATTCATGAAACAAGTGCCTGTGAGAAATATGCACTCTCATGAACATATAGAACATAATAAACTTTGAACATTTTTTTTTTAATCTTTTTTTTTTTTTACTGCATAAATGTTGTGCCAGTCCATAAATCTGATCCCCCCCCCCCCCCGTACAAATGTAGGTACCGTCATTTTTTTTTAACTCTATGCTGCATTCTCCATGTTTACAGAAACACAAATTTGACTAGGTACTAGTACCATAGAAAGCCTCATTTGGTACTATCTCCTTTATATATTTCCCCAAAACGTCAATATAATTGGCTGTATTACAAATTGAGAGTTCTCTCATTATACTTACCAAAAAGTAATTGCAAAATTATTTCTGCATTCACTCATTTTGAAAAGTATCAAAATTGTCCGTTTTAAATTTCCCACCAAATGTCAATTTGATTTCATCGGGAGTTATCGTTCTTATTTGGAAACCCTCTTGACTTGTCATGGCGTACATGTTGAGAACATAAATATAGTCAAAATAATAAAACACAGATTTTAAATTAAGATATGTATTATTTTGTTTGTGTAAAAATATAAATGTTAAAACTGTTATACGTTTATATTTTTTAAACAACTCATTTTATTTACTCAAAATAATATTAACTGCGGACCGGAAGTGAATATAGTGGAAGTGTGATATTTGTCGTAGTCGTTGGAATAGCTGAGAAATATGTCAATTATTCAAGCGAGGGGTTATCGAGGGATACAAAAATGTGTATTACCGTAAAGATAAAAGTGTTTTGAATCGAACGGTACCAGGTTTGTTTGAATTTTTATCGTGCAAAAATGGAAATAATCAGTTTGAAGCGGACTGGTGGTAATTCTCCTGAAAAAGAGATGACCACCTTGTGTTATTATATAGTAATTTCTCGATTTTTTTTTCATTCATAGAAACAAATGCCTGTGTGCTGGAAGCTTAATCACTGTCTGTTGATCAAATACCAACAGATCTAAATGTTTTTCTTCTGATATTTCTTATTGACTCCTGGAAATTTCGGTTTCTTATTTGTTCTAGTACTCACTTAAACCTTACTGTTTAGTTATGAAACAAAACCAAGAGAATACAAACATCTGGTCATTATACGTCATTCTATCCACCTCGCTCGGCATAAGGAACAAGTTTGAGTCTGCCTAGTTATGGTTTGCACAAAGACCTCATGTATCCCGCCCTGTACTCGAGAATGTAGTATTTGGATTCGCAACCCGCCACTAACCACCGACTCCTTGCCTAGTACTTTCTTGCTCAACTCATTTGATATAAAACTAGTCTGTGAAGCCTTATTCTCTCCCTTAATTATAAAATTGTTTAAATTCTCAGGCAACATAGAATTCTATCTCTCTTCTGCATTCTTTAAATCTGTTTATACAACGGTGCAAACTGCTGCAAATGAATTGTTGATGCAGGGATAGTGCAAGCCGTGGCTTATCAAGGCCCTCATAAAGTTTTATGGCTGTCATCACAATATAGTGTGGTAACTCTGTATCCGAAAATACCATGGATAGTGGCGTCCCAAAGTTCCATGTTCATTGAGTGTGGGGTGCTTAATTACCCTTCCAGGTCACTTGTTCTCAATTCCCTGGTGGATGTTACTGTGTTAAACTTCATTTGAAAGTTTTTTACTTTGCTTCATAATTGTGATTTTGACATAGATTGGTGTGTTTGTTTTAAATTTTTTTTGTCTGGCTCAAGCCTTTATAAAAGCAAACAATCTACTCTAACAATATTTTCTAAAACGATACTTTGTGGTTGCTGCGAGACAATCTTCAAAGTGCATATTGTGGTTTCCCAATGCTGTTAACCATTGTCGTGCCATATATTATCGTAAAGGTCTTTATATTTTTCGGTAGCATTATGGAGTTTAAAAAATCAAAACAATAATAGCTAAATGATATCATTGTGCCAGTGAAAGCAGGAAGAGGTAATGGTAATAGTGATATACTGGACAAAAAGAAGTAACTGTATTCTAAGTAGGTAGTTTACGACCAATCAAAAAACATCTAATGTAGCAACAGATAAATTATGTCATCCAGATATGTTCAGAAAAGGGTATAAAGATTTGTACCATGTAACAGCATTCGGAAAGCACCAATAAACAAACCTTTGAGAACTTTGTAGATTTACAGAGAGCACAAAGTATCATTTCAGGAATAGTGATAGAGTAGATGTTTTGTGATGTTTTGTTTGATTGATATTTTGAGCATTCTATAAAGTCTGACAAAAAAAATCAAAAACAAACACAACAATCCATCCACAAATCACAATCATAGAGCATTAAAACCATTAAGAACTGGTAAGAATAATTCGATTTAAAGAATAATACATGTTCTGCAGAATAAAGACGCAAAGTTGAAAATTGGAATAATTCAATATACATATGGACGAGAAGAATGAATCTGATTTTCTTTAGGTTTATATCAAATGAGTTGAACAAAAAGAGTGTATGGTAAGCAGTTGGTGGTTAGGTTAGGGTTTTTTTTTGGATGCAAATACTACACTCAAGAGTACATGTACATGGCGAGGTAAATCAGGTCTTTGAGGAAACCATAAAGAGGCAGACACAAGAATTGTTCTTTGTGCCAAAAAAAGCCAAAGAAACAGATAATGGTCAGACGCTTATTCTTTGTAGCGATGCAGATGTTTTTTGTTATGGTCTTGGTTTTTGTTTTACAATTAATATTTTGGAAATATAAGATTGTTATTAAATCCTATATTTATAGCTGTTGAATTGTTGAACCGGGGTAATATGTTATATTCTGATCATACTTTAAGTTATATAATAAATATAAGGGATATACGTATAGAATATATTGTTGCAAGGTGCTTGTGGTTGTTAATCGTGTTGCTGTTGGACCTCTTTGAATGTTGAATGAGCGAGATGACTATTTTTTACTGCACACATCAAAAGTCATAGCTATTAAATTCATTCAAATGAACTTTATTGAAAACTTGAAAAAAATTTCAAGCTTCGTTTCGGCTTCGTTGTTTAAATTATATGAAATAAGTTTAAAGAACTTTTATGTTATATTTTCTCTGCAATATTTTCACATATGTGTGTGTGTTTGTGTGTGTAGATAGATATATTAAATAAATTACATAGGATTTATATCATAAAATAATGAAATCCTTTGATGATTATAAGTCGGCCATCTTTAAAATAGCGGCCATTTTGAATTTACAACCACAGTTTGTTCATGAGAAGTTAGTATAAATATTTAATTGATCAAATACCAAATTTCAACTCAAAAGCTTAAGCGGTCGATTTGTTATTGAATTTTAATTTTAAAATTATCTTTTTTGGTGGCCATCTTGGATTTGGCACCCATAATTTCATTAAACGGAAAAAGTCAAGGTGGAAACATACTTAGCCTAACTAAGTACATATATATTAAATACTATTTATTGGTTTTATGTCATAAAAAATTGACATCCTTTGTTGTATTTGATTTAAAATGCAGCACGATGATTATAAGTCGGCCATCTTAAAAATGGCGGCCATTTTGAATTTTACAACCAATGTTTATCCATGAAAAATAAGTATAAATATTAAATTGATCAAATACTAAGTTTCAACTTAAAAGGTTAAGTGGTTGATTTGATATTGAATTTTTATACTTAAATTATCTTTTTTGGCGGCCATCTTGGATTGTCAGCCATATTTTCATTAAACGGAAAAAGTCAAGGTGGAAACATACCTAGCGTGACTAAGTACATATAGGGCAATAAGATCCACCATGTTTCCTGCTTTTAACAAAAAAGTTTAGGGTATGTCACTTTTTTGGGATCTGCCCCCTGACTATTACATGAGTATAAAGAGAATTAAAGTAAAATGTTTTGTCAGTTTTTATTCAAATAAAATCACGGTAATACTGGGAATATATACTTTAAATAGCTCTAGTCACCAAGATCACACAAGCACAAAAACAATGATATAAACATTTTCATTTGTTATTTTTTAAAATTGTATTCCATAGCACTTGTTAAGTAAGCAAATGACGATACTATTATGTTAATGTCTTAGGCGGGGCGTGCTAGAGACAGCTGATGGTTGCAGGGCGATCCTTGAATAATTAAACTTGAAAAGTTTTTGATATACATTTTTGTGGTCCGTTCTCCAAAGCCCATTTTACAGAGGTTTTTCTTTCTCTGTATTTTACTGTAAAATCTCCACCTTTTTTATGAAAAAACATGTACAAGCACAGGATTATTGACTTATATGCACGCTACGCCACTGACCACCATATAATAAACTGTTGGCAATACAGAAATCCTTCAAAATGCTAAAACATAAGTGTTGTGTACATGTAAGTACTGTTCATTAACATTGACTGTAAATTAAGTAGAATGTTATTTACATATTTATTAAACGATAAATAAGTAATTTAACTGAACTACACAAACGCACTTTATCAAAACGTTTTGGTGCCATTTGGCATTTATTATATGCACTGCTTTTCTAAAGCTGGGAGCTGGCCACTAATTACTATTATGCATGTCCAAGTTGAGTTGTCTTTTGTTCGTCACACACACACACACACACACACACACACACACACACACACACACACACACACACGATGGGTGCAAAGTGCAATTGGAAGCTGTAGCAATTGAAATTCGGCTGTAACTTTTTATACTCCGGTTATCCTTTTGTAAACATGTTTCATCATTTGTAGCTTTTCATTAAGGTATTTCAAACACCTAAAAGGTGCTATACGTAGTCTTAGGAAAAGCGCATTAAAGGTGCCATTTTCGTTCAGGTTTTGCAATTTCTATAGCTCAAGACGGAAAGCGTTTGAGTACGAGACAATTGCTGAATTTGATCCAGAGGAGGTCGTAAGTGTTTCCTTCAAAACAGCTGCGAAGGCACAGTATTTTAATAACATAAATAATGTCAATTACTAAATAAAGCCATTTTTGTTGCACACTTTACCATACCAGATACCCATTTTCTTATAAGATAATGTGACAGGTGATGTTAGAGTCATGTTACCATACCCGCTCTCTTTTACTTGATTTTGAAGTTTATCCTCTCAGAACGTCGCTGCTTACGAAACATGTCAGCTTCACTGAACTCAAAGGCAAATGCAACCAATGAAAGCAATATACATAGATTGACCAACTTAGAATATTTGATCGACTACAATGAGCTGTATTTTAAAAAACTCATTGATTAATAGGTTCAGTTGATCACATTACGTTTGGATCTTAGAAAATCCCGGCCCCACTCCACACTTCCATTCTTAAGTTTGATTACGTAACAGGTATAGCTAGTTATACAAGAGGTGTTTACCCTTCTGGAGCACCTGGCCTCGCTTCTCTTCTGAAAGTTCACGTGTTTTACTAAATTTGCCAGTTTTTAAAGCTTTTACCGTGATTGTTTTTTGGATTATAATTTGAACATGGACCTGTATGTTTGTTTTTGATTTGGATAACACATTGCTCGCTTGCGTTGTAACGTTCTAGACATCAAATATTTTTCGCAATCTATATGATGTTATTCCATCTATGACAGAATGTTCAAAGATCAATTTCAATTAGCGTTATACCCGTTGCCATGGAAAATGTTTTGCAATTATCATCAATTGAAAAGACCAAAATACCAACAGCAACCACAGATAAGATAATTGTATATAAAAAGGTTTTAGATATTATTCCTCGTGGTTCAGACACAAAAAGATACATGTGGTTAAATATCAGGATCAATATAATAACAAGCCAAAATGTCAATAATTATTACGTCAAATCACAAATACGAGAAATAATGTTATTGAAATCGACAAGATGCTAGGAAATATACATGTACTGTATTTTGGTAACACACACACACATATGTATATGTGTGTGTGTTTCCGGGACGTGTCATAAAGCGCGGTAAATTGGGCGCTCTCCGTTCTCGACCATTATTAAGTTTTGCAAGTCATAGGCGGTGTCTACAATCATATTACGTCTTAGCCAATACAAATCATGGAACTGAGTATTATAAACGTAACGTGGGAAAATGACAGTTACGTTACATCATCTTTTCGCGTGATGAAGCACAATAAATCTTGAGCTATTTGTGAAACATTGCTGATCGTAGACAGTGTCTACAAAAATGCATTTAACATACAATCATCATTCTTAAAGAGAGGAAATCACGGTAGAGAATCAGCGTGTTAAATTGGCACTAGATATAAGATGTTTCCTGTATCCAATGATGCAGCTACATGGTTTATTATGACCAAGTACATCCCGGAAATCAACGTTCGAATGAAATGACACACAAACGTATAACTGTCTAGTAGGGATTTCAGAATAACTTGATGTTTAATTTAACACCGTTATAGAAAATATGTTGTCGATCTTTAATATATAACTCTGAACTATTTGATGACACTGTACTACTAGTACAATGTGAATTTTGTATTACTTGTAGTAGCTCTCAGCCTCTCAAATCACCCAAACAAATCACGATACACAAAGCTTTGTAAATGGCTTATATTATCATTAGCCTTGCGTATTTCCTACATTTTCTAGTCTGAAACTTTTGGCATTCGTAGGACCATAAATGCCAAACGATCGCATCAATGCGTTTCAATATTAATATCGCACATTATTCAGTTTGTCGTGCGAATGTTTGGCATTCATATTGATCATAAACACCATTTCAAAACATTTCAATATTGTTATATCACAGCATATTATCGACATATTAATTACTTATATCTAATGTTAATGAGCATAGAGGGATTTTGTTGATGTCATCTTTACTCTGACAATGCCATCTTAGATCTTCTCCCGCGAGTTTCATTATTGGTAACCATATTCACCAAAAAAAGTTCAGAACTTTGTTTATGGCTGCCTGCAAATAAATTGTTGACCCTGGGATATAGCAAGCCTAGCTTATCAAGGCCCTCAGAAAGTTTTATGGCCGTCATCACAGTATTGTTGATAAGTTTGATATCTTTCCTGGATATATTTGACGTAGTCCCATAGTTCCATGTTCCTTTCACACAATTTTGATTACACACGTGACGGGTGTAGGTAACTATACAGAAGGCGATTACCATTCCGGAGCACCCAACCTCATTTTCACGGTGGAAGTTCACGTGTCTAACCTAACTTGTCGGTTCCAAATGTTTTACTTTGCTTGTGAATTGTGCTTCGGACATGGATTAGTATGCTTGCTTTTTATTTTAATTGAAGAATTACCAATGCCATTGAATTATAATTTTAATATCATTTCATCATCCGTACAGTTTTGGTAGATATAAAAATATAGCATATTGAGTACAGGCTGTACCACCACAAAAATTAATAAAAAGAAGCCACAATTACATGATGTGGCAAACAAAGTCTGAAAATATTTCATATAATGTGATACAACTGATCTTTTCTGTTATTATTATTCTGTTTACACAGCTTCTTGCTAGCAAAAATCAATACTTAAAAAATATTACAAAGTCATTGTTGTGACTCTGTAATTGAAGAAGATTCCAGTATCAGCAAAACAGAGTCAATCATTTTAATGATCTCAGGCGAGCCGGTGTGAACAGTAGTTGTAATTTGAAATATAAATGATGGTAGTTGTGCGTGTAAGAGTGCATGTCGACAACGTGTACTGAACACAAATCACATCAACAAACCAAACTGATACAAGGGGTTCCAACACATTTGAAAAAAAATCTATATCGATTTAACGTCGCCTCACAATATACCAACTAGTCAATGTTGTTTATATTTAAAAGAATTCTCATTTGTTTGTTAATCTCGACTTATTTAGTTTAGATCATCCCAGACAGCACCAAGTTGCCAACTTCATATTGTCATTATATTAAGCTCCTTTGGTTTTCAAAAATATTTTTTTGTATTGCGTCTTTTCGTCTTTATATATTACAGTGTATACTTACATTGTCCAAATCACTTAACAGTATTTCTCAATTAGTCTGTTAGCGCTATAAGGCTTCAATCCAAAGTACAGTTGACTAAAAGCAGCCAAACAACAACTGCACCACGAAGATACTGTGAAATGTTAATGTCAGTAGTTTTTATCTCCAATTAGGTGCCTCAGTCCTCGTCATAATAACTCATAGATAATGACCTCTGGCGCCTCAACTGGAAGAAAAATTTCTCAAATTTTGTTGGCGTGTTTCCAGATAGCAATGGACGATGGATACTTCCGGAGACAGAATTACTACGACTTCCGGTGATTCCACTGTAGATATTTTCCTCGCCAAGAAGGCACCTTAGTCCTAAAAACCCGAATATTAAAGCTTCTTTAAAATTAATGGTATCGCTGTCGGCTTCTTCTATCTCCATTTTGTTTTCCTTGAGTTTCTGTCTCAGAAGTTCCATGAGAGTTTTATTAAATGCTCCGCCGCCGGTAACCAAAACGTTAGCCGTCTCTTGGTGATATCTGTCATGCTTTCGCATTCGGACATGGTTATCTGAACAGGAAGTTGATATTCTATTGGCTACATGCTCAACAAATGTCCTCATCAAATTAGGGATGCTGTGGGTTTTAGTCTGAAATGAATAGAAATTTAGATAATGTTATATCTCCATCACATACATTCATATCACAATCCCAATGTAAAGTTTTTGAGAACTGGCAAATTAAGTTAATTAACACATGACCTCCCATCAAGAAAGTAAGGCCAGGTGCCAGAAGGATAGGCACTTCCTGTCTAGTTAACTACACCCGTCATGTGAAATCTTGAGATTGAAAGGAACATGAGGCTTTGAAGACGTCAACTACACCAACTACACCCAGGGTAAGTTTGGATACAAACACGGCAATAACACTTTTTGAGGACTTTGATAGGCTTAAGCTTGCAATATCCCGAAATGTCAGAAATTGTAAAAATCTAATAACAATTAAGAATTGTCTTTCTTTTTATTCCGGGACATCAAGTGATGACCCATATTTTCAAACTAGCAAATCTTAAATGAACTGCTTCTTATATTTACAATATTTTTCCTAGTATTCTTTTTACAAACTTCTCGACTGTATCATACAATTAAGAAAAAACCGGTAAATATCGAATTTGTCGGCAATGTAAACATTCTGGGAACAGCCAATATGTCAATCAAGATAATTCCCTATGATGTGACGCAATAGGCGGCTTAAGAAATAGTGCGCTGAAAATAACAGAACATTTCATAAAATTTTATTCGAATCGACAAAAAATAGTACAAATTCATATTAATTGTCAAATTAAAACTGTTAAATGTTGATTTGTTAAAATCCCGATTGTATATATGACAGGTTATTCGAACCATCAATGCGCATTAATGGTTTTTTGGACTGGGTAGTGCATTAATACGCACAATGTATGTGAAAAAGCGTGGGTTATTGCCTAATGTCCCAAATTTTCTACAATGAGTTCATCATAGGCATTCAATAGATATTGTAAATATTTAATCAACGGTGAACATGTAATAGAAAATGAAAAACAGCCACTACTACCAATTTTACCAACAACACGCTACAACAAACCGCGTTTAAGAAAACAATCAACCCATACATCATACACTTGCTCATTAAAATTTTGACCACCTTTTTTAAAAGGGCAAAACCTGTAAACAAACGATTGCATTCGTTGATTTACTTCCTGCAACAATGACACCAAAATAAACAGTTTCTCTTTACTTTTATACAAGGACATAATGAATTGAAAATGATGAATCTTGTAACATTGGTAATGATCGATGAAGAATTGTAAAATAGAGCATTGTCCGTGGGGACATATTTATCACCGACAATGATGAGCCTTGTAACATCCTTAACGACATGAGACCATTTTCCGTGGGGATAAATCCGTCACTGGTAAATAACTATTACGGAGATTATAATGCTGGGCGGCATTGATTTTTTGTCTATTAAGTAGGATAGATGATAAATGACAAACTAATTTACAACAAATTGCAGTGAATAAGTAAATGTTTAAAAAGAAAATTAGTATCAATAATGTAGAGTTTTGCTGCTAAGCCAACAGATTGTAAGGATTGTCATAAAACAAAAGTTAAAAAGACATCTCAAAATTACTATTATAACCAATCACAGCATACGTGTTTTGCTTATTTGCACAAAATAGATTGCTACTCATTTACGAAAATGTCGGTCGCATGGAAACAGTAAAAAATCCAAGGTTAGAGAATTTATAACAACGTGGATATGTTACATAATGTTTCTAAATCATAGTTTTATTCGGAATATATGGCATGTCTGAACACATCGTCAAGTAATACCAAAAACATGTTTTTATTTAACCGGGAAGAAGAAGGAATCAACAGCATACAACAAGTTCATTCCTAAATGATTAAATTATACTGTGGTAGTTTGTTGAAATAGTATGAACAGTTCAGTACATTATGGAAGACAAATGCTGATGTCACATACCGTTTTGTATTTTATGATTAAATTCAAAAAATTGTATATGACACCGAGATACGGGCACTTTAGGAGATAACTAGAGCAATTAAGAACGCATGTGATTAACACATAATTATAAGGTTTAAATGTTTAATGTTGGGTACCGAGCATTAACAAAATGGTACCCAGTGACATTGTGCAAAGTACTCTGCACAATCTTAAACATATACAATTACATGTAGTTATATATACAAACAAACGAGGCACCATAGTGGACCAAACGTAGAATACTACATGTACTATAAACATGTCCTTGATTTAGTCAATACAAGAACAAAAAATCAGTATAATATATATTGTACGTGTGTATTGATATAGCAGCTGTTGCTTCATATCTACATTATAAGTATGCAGATTGAATTGATAATATTAAACTACTATTTTGATATGGATTGGTTGGTTGTTTTGATTTGTAAATGCAAATAACGCATAAATAAAATAGGCATTGGCGCTTTGGGGAAATTTTTATTGTCGTATGGGGCTTTTTTTTGCTAAGCAATCTTGCAAACTGGCTCCAAGAATTCACCCAAGAAGATTCTTTGTCAAATCAAATTTAATAATGACCTATCATGTAACACTCAGACAGTAAACTGTACAATCCAAAACAAACATAACATGCTCAAATGACATAAAAAACCAAACTTAAGTTTACGATTTTTAAAAAAACTGGTAAATTTAGTCGAATACATGACCTTCCGACCAAGTGATCCGGAAGGCTTCCCTTGTTTAGGTAGTAACACCCGTGTGAAATTAAACTTGAAAATTAAAGGAACATGAAACTATTGGATGTCAAATATCCTCAAGATAGTTTTGACAATATATATTTATATACTAGGTTTCCATAAATTCAAAATAATTAGTAGCTAAATTTCCAAAATTTGTGAAAATATAGTCCTTTTTAAAGTATTTTTCCACAAATTTGCTAAAATAGGTTACTTTTAAAAGAATTCCTCAGAAATTAGTAGCCAATGGCGATTTTGGCTACCAGGAATGGAAACATAGTATATATATATGTTTAGTCAAAACACCATACACGTTGTATCCATCATTCGCTGTTACAGGTCGTTTATTGACCTTGATTTAATATGTTTTAACACACCTCAAGTGGGTCACATCAGGGCGGAAAGCAATGACTGAATCGACTTTTGACATAGTTATACTGATGGCCTAGCAACTGTAGCTATATTAAAAAAAATAAAAATCCAGTGATATTGAAAAAGGTTTTCCACATTTAGTCCTTAAAATATTTAATACTCTTCTTAACTTAGTGTTAGGAAACTTTACTGATTTTATCTGTGAAACGAATTATATGCTACATTAAATTACATTACTAGTACACAACCTCTTTATACTAAATAAGATGTCACATTTCATCGTTATATATCATTTACTGGAGCAGAACTTTTATAAATTATATACATACGTTAAGTAAAGGTATGATATTGGTGTTGATCCAGTCCGGACCTAAAGACTTCGGTGGACCTTCCTGGTAAAACGGCAAGGCTTCTAACTTGTCATAAACATCCTGTATAACATTCCCTTGAGCAGCTATTTTTCCGTCTTTGTCAAACTCCAAGTCTTTGTTGTACTGTTTAGCTAGCCTATTTGTGACATAGTTACATGGACACACGTCCTCCCCAATACCTCCTCCAGTTTTTAGTCCTATGTTTGCAATACCTCCCAAGTTTATACATATATCGTGGGGGTTGAACAGGTACTTCTCTCCCACAGGAACAAGTGGAGCCCCTTGACCACCTAATGCTACATCCTTTGTTCTAAAATTACAAACAAAAGGCCAACTTAAATATGATGAAGTGGTTTCTCCGTCCCCTAATTGGAAGGTATATCCTTCTTTAGGATTGTGGAACACTGTGTGTCCGTGGGACGCAACAAAATCTACCGATGAAGCAGGAATTTCATTGTTTTCAAGAAATTTAAGCACAGTTTTTCCAATGAACTTGCCATATTCCATATGTAATTTAATCAACGATTCACCTACAAGTTTGGAAGCGTTTCGTAATTTATCTCCCCATTCTGATGGATAGGGGAACGTTTCCGCCTTCAGTATCCGGTATCCCCATATATCCGTATCCTTGTCCCCTGTATACTCCGCAAAGCAAACATCTAACCCGTCCAGGGAGGATCCTGACATACATCCTATTCCACTGTACGAAGACATCTCAATGTCATATTATTAATATCAGTTATAAAAACACTCTATACAACGTTTTATGCTACAGTTAAATGTGAGAAAAATTGTTATCCTGAACTTCCTGTGTAATATATTAAATATTGATCCTATGAGCGAGGCTTTGAGATATTACTCCAACACTATAGCTGTGTACAAAAGTAACAGGAAAATCTATTATAAATATGACTGTATATACTGACTGCTTGGTCAAGGTTAAAACGTGTGTATATTTATTTATAGTAACATTTTAATTTTTAACTTTCATGGCGGGTTTTTATTGTTATTTGCATGATATATGATAAGTACTTTTAATGAGACTTAGTCAAATATGAAGTACAAGATTGATGTTATTTATCATTGCACACAATTTATAAGATGCACGTGTTTATCATGTTAAAAAAGTTAAATATCTTAAACAAATGAGATGTCACGCTATATAAAATACGTGTAGAGGTTAAGGACATAAATTGTGATGTACGGTTGTTTACAGTTTTATATTTAACTACAATATGCATAATGTTATAACTATTCGTATAATGACAACCGTATGCACATATTGTTGGTGGAAATTATAAATTTCGGACATATTTCTGCATCAGGACACATTAATTTGCAGTATCAACAGGTCTATAAACATGCAGTGTCCTTGGGACTAGCCAGAATCCCTACAAACTCACGACGCCAAATCAAAACACATGAAATCAGTAATATGACATGTGATACACATGTATATAATTGTGATTACCTGTCGAATCAGCATTCTTAAACACAAGGCTTCGCGGGTTTAGACTGTATCCGACCAAATGACAAGTTACCGAGGTTAAAATGTTTGGTAAGACTCTAACCATGTTTTCTATGGATCTTAAAGCAAAACAAAGCCCGAGGACGAAATTAATGCAATCAGTCTATATTTCGTCCTGAGATGTTTAACTTATATTTTTTTCGTTCATTTGAATCAACTATCAAATCAAAAATAAACATACCAATCCATGTCCGAATCACAATTCAAAAGCAAATAAAAACTTTAAAACTGACAAGTTAGGTTAAACACGTGAACTTCCACCAGGGAAGCGAGATAAGGTGTTCCGGAAGGATAAGCACTCCCTGTTTAGCTGGCTACACTCGCCAAATGTGTTATCAAATTCTGGACACTTATCAACAATACTGTAATTTGTACATAATCGATAGATTTTGATATTCATAAACCAGACAAAGTTAACACTTTTGTTTCTTTTTTTGTATGATTTATATATTGTACATGGAACTGATAATAGCACAGTCTCTAAAGGTTTATATAAAAGATGAATATAATATCTAGATGTTTTCTGGACGTGTTGTAATCATTGTTGTTATAAAAATGTTTGGCATCTGACATAGCTGAAGATCGGACGGATCTTATATACAAGTTTCGTTTGTAACCTCAAGTCAATTAATACCGGCAATTTTGTCTGTGATATTTCTTCAATATAATGTCTGTCAGTGAGTAACTGTTGTGCCAAAAACACGAGTGTTAAAGATATTGCGGAATTTTGTTTATTTGTTTTTCTCATATCATTATCTTCAATGTGGGGGAACCCACGTGACTTTTTGTTATCGTACAAGTGGAAAGAAGGAAAATACGCACGCTTCGGATACGTTTTACTGTCGTGTAATCTCACCATAAAACATAACCTAAATATACCCCTTTAATTCGGCGTTTTAATTCCTTCTTTGTGGGATTGATAAATATTGTCGTCTTTTAAATGCGATGCCTTAACAACAAAATTAAATGGTAGCTTACACGTACACGTTTTGAATTCCAAATAATTTCGTCGCACATTCCATTTGACATCAATGATAATTAGGATTTTGACATTTTTTAAATTTTGAAGGACATTTCAAGAAAATGTCAAAACTGAAACCCCCATACCATTATATGTTCAGTAGTATAGTTATAACAACTCGTAGCCAAATTGTGAAATTTTCGACCAAATTCACGAAATGTACAATAGACTTAATTTAATTAAGACTCTAGAAAAGCCAAATATCACATCAGACTCTTTTACATCAAGGTCACTGTGACCTAGTTATGGTAGTCATTATAATAGCATGTACAAACCTGAATTGCATCAGTCTTTTACATCAAGGTCACTTTGACCTAGTTATGGTTGTCATTATAACAGCATGTACAAACCTGAATTGCATCAGTCTTTTACATCAAGGTCACTGTGACCTAGTTATGGTACTACCATAATGGTAGTCATTATAACAGCATGTACAAACCCGAATTGCATCAGACTCTTTTACATCAAGGTCACTGTGACCTGGTTATGGTAGTCATTATAACAGCATGTACAAACCTGAATTGCATCGACTTATAATGCTTTTAACCAAGTTTCATTGAAATGTGTCCAGTAGTGTTGAGAAAGTCAAAAAGGTGTTAACGACGATGCACGCATGCATGTTTAATTAATTATACACACGTTGTGCCATAAGCTCGCATGATGTATAGTCAGGTAGCTTACGCCTTAATTTGTAAATTTGAGTTGCATTTAAGGGTCATCTAAGTTGACGTTGAATATATTAATATCTTTTCATGTTTTAAATTAGAACGTGTAATTTTGCACAATTTCCATAAAACAATGCAACAAATATTTTTAAAATTCTTAAATTATCAATTCCTGCTTTATTTTTATTTATAAATTTTCACACTTGTGTAGGTGATTTCATAATTATACCCCTCCTTCACGTTTTTCAACCAAATGGTTTTTACTTGAATTTTCCTACTTAGATTACCCTTAAGCTTACTTCAATTAATTAAGAGTCCGCTTGTCGTCGATGTCGGGCTCTACTTAGTTGGAGTACATTTAGGCTATGTCTTGAATAGATGTTTCGAATTAAGAACACTACAGGTTAACAAACATGAAGCAAATACATTTCTGTACGACACTAAAAGTGATTTTCAATGCATTAGGAGTTCACTCCTCGTGAACAACGATATCTAGAACTGAGTAAAATGTCTTATTACGCATTGAGTTTAACAGCCCGAAACATTTGTATTTTTCTAGAGGGCACTATTTTTTTTAATTATTTACAATTCCTGTTAAAATTTCAAGTTTAATCATTAGTTGCCTCGGTGTTTCCTGTTTTCAAGTTTTTTGTTTTGCAGCATGTTCTTAAAATTACTAAAATCGTGTTCATTTATTTATTTATAGTACATCTGAGTTAACTGAATGGTTGCCTGCAATATCGCCAGAAGCCAAATCTTGTTCACTTAGCAACCCCTAAGTATGCATGCAAACGTATATTTACCATTAAAACTTTGCAATCAAATAATTGTGGATATGTTATTAAATCTGACAATTTAATAATGCAATACTAGCAAAATACATTGAAAACATTCACACCAACTTTTGTTCATATTCCATTTGGGCCACTTGACAAAAGATAATTGGAATAGTAAGGGTTCTATGTAAGCACTTGAATCACATCACTGAATATCATTATCTGTCTGATGACCATTATGTCAGGAATTTTTATTTTGGTTCAATTATATTGGTGACATAGTTGATGATATAAACAAACAACATTAGAAAGATGTATTTTTTGTTCAAAATATTCTGTTACTAAGTGGTGTAAAGTTTGTGCCTATAAGTTCAAATCTCACTAAGGACAGATCCTAGAATGAAAAAGTTTGCTTGCTGAAGATTGGTGATTTTCTCTGGGTCTGTGGCCAAGTGGTGTAAAGTGTTTGCTAATGTGCCTAAGTTCAAATCTCACTAAGGACAGATCCTAGTGTGAGAAAGTTTGCTTGCTGAAGATTGGTGATTTTCTCTGGGTACTCAAGTTTCCTCTATCATCCTGAACTGATAATTTGATATAAGTGAAATAATCTTGACTGGAGCAAAAAGCTCCATTTCTCCACTCCATTCTATATGGAAGAAATATCTAAGTAAAATCACAACACACCCAAGTGTCAAAAGCTTTACTGAGGCCTATCAGTTGACGTTTTGGGAATATTAAATATCTCCATCATTTCTAATAACACTTACAAATGACAATTTTGAAGGCTGTACAGCAAACCTTCATCATAATGCTTCTCAATAACTTTGCCACCTAACTACTATTGCTTCATCATTGTGTTCCTAAATCTATTTCTTCCTTTTCTTTATAATAACCTTCAAATTCCTTGCCAAATCCCTTTATAACAATAAAAACAAACATACTAATCCATGTCCGAATCACAATCCAGAAGCAAAGTATAAAACTTTGGAAGTTAGGTTAGACACATGAACTTTCACCAGGGAAGTGAGGCAGGATGCTGCGGAAGAGCAAATGGATATTGTACTGTGCCAATGAATCTAGGTTTTATTGTTATATGCAATCATTAATGTTGTAACACCAACAACAAAATACATATTTTATAATGTAACAATTTTATTTAACTTGAAAAAAAAATGAAATTAAACAGTTACATAGTTTAATGTGTGAAATCAACAAGTTATCATGCATTATGAGTATTGGTTATATAATTATTCATGTAGCATAAATATCAGTAACGTTGCTTCAGATATTACAACATAGCTTGTACTCATCTTCCTCATCATCATCAAAGAATGTCTTCACTTAACACAGAATAAAATACATGTATATAATGATGATGATGCATATTTACAGCTATGGATACAATCTTAAAAATTTACATGGCTTTAAAACTGGCTTTATTATAACATAAATATGATAAATAGTAGTTAAATATTAACATATTTTAAGTTTTGTTTTATACATGTAAAATATGCAAGATGGGTTTCAGATATAGTAAATTGCAAAATAAAAATATTGAATAATTTAATGACATGCGAGGATTTTCTTATCAAAACAAAACCAGTAAATCAATCATGCACTGAATTCGTTGACATGGTTGTAATGAAATGTTGTCAATATCAAACTGGATTTACCATCTTGTTTGAAATAAAAGTTTTAAACTAGTTCATATTCGTTGCTTATCCATATTTCATGTGTTTACATGACTTCAGGATGAAATGTCTTCATCGGAAAAAGATGTTATAAAAATTCTATATTGATGATAAATAATGATTGATGAGTCAAAAGGTGCAAAGCTAATATCAATTTACAACTTCTACTGAAGTGAATCTTATAAATCTACATAAAACAATGCTGTAGTCACATTTTTAAACCAATTCTATTATATGATTTTTACTTTTTTTGTAATTGTTAAAATTTCAATTTCAGCACATACAAATATGAACATACACATTTGTTCGTTTCAGAATTAAACCCTGCACTTATTCTATACCCTGAAATTAATTGTGACCCCTGTTGATTCTGAATCTCTTTAAAACAGTTCAGGAAAGGTTTAGCTTGTTAATGGTCAAAGTTGTCTGGAACATAAATAGTTGTGATTTGTTTTCTTAATAATTGTGATTAAAATACAATGCCAAAATGAAGTTGTAACAATGTGCAAGAAAGCATACTTTTTACTTAAATATGATTCACTTAGATACTTGAATAGCAAAAACAAAATTGTCCCAATGGTGTCCATCATAGGTTTTATCTAACATTAAACTAGTTTTTCTATCTTATTTGACGAAATACAAGTTTTATTGATCACGTATGATACAGAATCTTGTATCACCACAGTGTGGTGATACAACATTGGCGGTAAAGTACACGTGCATTTCTCATTGTGACATCATTGGGGAATCTCCGATTTGTCAAATGGAAACGACGTCATTACTACAGAACATGTCATAACATAGTTCAGTGGTTTTCTGTGGTAAAATGTATTTTTTTCACATAAAGTATTTTTTTTATATTTTTTAAATAACCTAATTGGAAATGTTAGATAAAAATATCATATACACAGTGTGTATGTACAACCCTTCATATCAGGTCTCGTCCTTTTTTTCGTAGCTGTATCACTACTCTGCAAGCGCGACTCGTAGTGATACGACTACGAAAAAAGGACGAGACCTGATACTGAGGGTTATACATACACACTGTGTATATAATATGTATTTACCAATGGTCAGTCTTAATATCACCAATACATGTACAACTTCGGTCAATGGAATGTACTTAGTGCATAAGTATTTGTAATTTTAATATTTTAAGTAAAATCAAAATCAATATAAATTCAAATAAATGAAAATAATAACCTGTAAAGTTTTTTTTAAATATATCAGATTGTTTGGAAACTTTAAAAAACAAGTAAACATATTAAAGAAATAAGTTCTGGATTTAAAAAATTCTAAAGCTAAATAAAGGCAGACAACTTAAGCTACAGACCAATTTTTAGTACCAATAATGTTTCATGAAATTTAAACAAATTTACCTATAGATAAAAACAAATAAATTTTCAATACATCAGAAAAATAAAACTTGCACCATCTAAAAATGGTAAAATCTATAAAGTTATGGTTGGTTTATGAATGAGAGCAGCAGAGTTATGACACAACCAGCATGATGAATGTTATGAAGATAAAAAATAAATAATAATGAGTAAAATATGTATAGAAGAGCTATATATAGTAGATAAATATCAGGTTTGTTTGTACATTAGTTAGCAGATCTAAATGTATAAAAGTATTAAAAATAATAAATAAAATGTTATAATGAAAATTACACTGACACAATTCTTAATACTCAGCAAATACTACATCTTAGTTATCTATCTATCTATATATGGTTAAAAGCATATATCTACTAAAAATCATTAAAATAATTAACAATCACAAATATTCCAGCATTTTCCATCTATCATGAACTTTGCATCTTTAAAACAAGATTCGGATCTAGAAATAAGATATTTTTTGGAAGTATAGTTTACAAATTGTTTACAGTCACAACATAATTATGATGAAAACTGTAACAGAACAAGATATAAAATTGAGTAAAGATTCTTTGCATAGTGATATTACAGATGATGTATAACACATTTTTATCAGCCATTTGCCACTTTATAATATGACGTATAGGAACATCATTTACTTCATGCAAATTTGTAAAATCTACTTCCAGCATTGAAAACTACAAATAACCAAAACGTTTTTCATAATGTTATAAATCAATCAATAATGTATCACAAACTAATATGAGTATGAAATGAAAGACTGAATGTAAGAAATATTCAAATAAAGAGCATATAGTAAATACCATGAAAAATTTTGATCGTTTTCGGCATATTAGTGGGGTATTCGACTTCTATATACAGTTATAGAACATGAAGATTGTCAGCACTTTTATGATATGACATTTCAGAAAACAAACAAAAACTATCAGAAATAAAAGACAAAATTATAGCACATTTTTCTGGCTTACATGAAACTTTCTTCTTTTCTCCATTTCTGTATGTTTAATAATTACATAATAACAATACACTGACTGTAAACATTTTTTTGTTAAATTATCCAGTCTCAAAATGGTAGTGAAATGTTAAAAAATAAAAAAACTGTAATCATTTACACTGTCTGTTGCATAAAGACAACTTAACTGTCGTTACCGTATGTTATGTACAAGATGTTACTATGGTCCGACACGAGTCCACATCCAACTAGAATCTAGTTAACTATAGTGGAACTAATGGACTTTTATGCCAAAATTTTAAACTCTAATCTAGTATATTGTATCAACCCAAAGTACAAACAATTTAAAGATTGTTTTTCCTTTGAATTTTAAGAAAAGAAATAAAAATTCACCAAGCCAGATAAAATGAAACCAAAACTATCCTGAGATAAACTAAACTCAACATATAAAATATTAATAATTAATGTAATAAAATATAATACAGAGGAAGAACATGGTCATGATTTACTAAAACTACCAATTAATTGGTATATTAAGATATACCAACTGACAGGTATATTGATAATAAAGAAACTCCTGTTATACCAACTGATCGGTATATAAAGATATACCAACTGCCAGGTATATTGATAATAAAGAAACTCCTGTTATACCAATTAATTGGTATATTAAGATATACCAACTGCCAGGTATATTGATAATAAAGAAACTCCTGTTATACCAATTAATTGGTATATTAAGATATACCAACTGCCAGGTATATTGATAATAAAGAAACTCCTGTTATACCAACTGATCGGTATATAAAGATATACCAACTGCCAGGTATCTAAATCTACCAACTGACCGGTATATAAATAATAATAAAAAACTCCTGTTGTACTAACTGACCGGTATATAAATAATAAAGAAACTCCTGTTATACCAACTGATCGGTATATAAAGATATACCAACTGCCAGGTATCTAAATCTACCAACTGACCGGTATATAAATAATAATAAAAAACTCCTGTTGTACTAACTGACCGGTATATAAATAATAAAGAAACTCCTGTTATACCAACTGACCGGTTTATACGGTAAAAAAAACCAACTTAACATTAAAGAAACCCCTGTAATAATCATCAAACAAATAAAACTCCGTCATACATGTACATGTACCTAACTAAACAAAAACCAAAACATAATCAACATCCAATTTATCTTTTTAAAACTTTATATGTAAACAAAAACTTGTCCAATAAAAAAATCATAAATAATGCCATTTATTGAAAGCATATATAAACAGACATGACAGTGATATGTCCTGAACAAAGAGAAATAACTCCTATAAACTAATAAGGTTTAACCATGGGAATACACATCATGAACTTTCAAACATAAAATCATTAGCTTTCAGCTAGATAACACACACTTGAGTTTGCCTAATATCGTATTCAGACAGACCATGTTTAATCACACAGAAATCTGGAAATGAAGGGAATTCAATTGAATTTAGCATTCAACTGTGTTTGTATACATAATGTATACAATATATACATCCAATAAGTATTGAATTTAACTTAACAGTCAATACTCATCTCTCTCTCTCTCTCTCCTACATTAATGGTTATGGTTATAAATATCATGCTTATATACTGTGTACATATTTAATTATTAATATACCAAGTTATGTTTTCAATGAGACATTGATATTTTTTGTAAATACAGAATATATATATTGATAATGATCAACTTGCAGATTATTTTGATTTTCAATAAGTACTTTGGATATTTATTGGGATTCATAAGCTTGCAACAAAATATCCAAAATCATAATTGCACAGATGTGTGATAAATTGTTACAGTGGGTAAACTTGGTAAATTAGTTACAGGTACCAGTATCTATTAATTTTAGGTTAAATTGTTAGAGGTAAAATAAACTGTGAATCTACAAATATTTTCAGATGGTTTACAAATACGATTTGATGTGTAATTCTTATTGCACCTTATCATATGTAACTCTAAAACAGTGGATCCATGCAGCTGAGTGGATATCAAAAATAATAATGCCAAAAAGTAACTGATACGAAGCAATATTCAAAATAACTCCATGATATAAGTATATGACAAATTTCTGCAGAACTGTAATACTAGTATTCTAGATTGATTAGCAATATTTGAAAAAATACCTAATTTCAACCAGTTCTTGTCTCTACATTTTCTCCATTTTCTATTGTGGTTTATGTAAAAGACTTTAGAAAATAATCAGTCTTTTCAAAAATTAAGTCTCAGGTTGTGAGACTGGCTGTTATTTTGAACACTGTTATTTGGTATTTTCATTACAGTTAATTTCTAAACTTGAGTACTAGTTCCAAATACTTAAATTCTACTTGAGTATTCTGTCAACCTATTTGTTAACAAGAGGCCCATGGGCCTTAACGCTCACCTGAGGAAGAGTACATATCTTATGCAGAGGTTCAATGGTCAATGACATTAATAAAAGAGAATATTAAAACTTTTAGCAGTAAGGGCCAATAATATGCAAGTATTTTTGCAAAGTAATTATAATAATTATTATATAAGTATGCTATATATAACATATTTAAAGTCAGGCTACAATATATTATTTATAAACAGCTAAAACATCTGTATATTAAAATGTGCATTAGGCCAATACCTACAATATTCCAATATACATGCCAATACAAAAAGTTTATAGTTTTTGAGATAATTAACCATTTAAATATTTGTTCGCAGCTATGACCTTGACCTTTGAACCTATGGCCTTTATTCATATATCAAAATGATTGTTAGGCCAATACCTACAATATTCTAATATACATGCCTATACAAAAAGTTTATAGTTTTTGAGATAATTAACCATTTAAGTATTCGTTCAATTCTATGACCTTGACCTTTGAACCTATGACCTTCATTCATATATCAAAATGATCATTAGGCCAATACCTACAATATTCCAATATACATGCCTACACAAAAAGTTTATAGTTTTTGAGATAATTAACCATTTAAGTATTCGTTTGCGTCTTTGTCTTTGACCTTTGAACCTATGACCTTTATTCATATATCAAAATGATCGTTAGGCCAATACCTACAATATTCCAATATACATGCCTATACAAAAAGTTTATAGTTTTTAAGATAATTAACCATATAAGTATTTGTTCAATTCTATGACCTTGACCTTTGAACCTATGACCTTTATTCATATATCAAAATGATCATTAGGCCAATACCTACAATATTCCAATATACATGCCTATACAAAAAGTTTATAGTTTTTGAGATAATTAACCATTTAAGTATTCGTTTGCGTCTTTGACCTTGACCTTTGAACCTATGACCTTCATTCATATATCAAAATGATCGTTAGGCCAATACCTACAATATTCCAATATACATGCCTATACAAAAAGTTTATAGTTTTTGAGATAATTAACCATTTCAGTACTTGTTTACATCTGTGACCTTGACCTTTGAACCCATGACCTTTATTCATATATCAAAATGACCATTGTGCCATTACCTACAAAATTCTGATATACATGCCTATACATAAAATTCATAGTTTTGCAGATAGTTAACTATTTTGGTATTCTTGGACATCTGTGACCTTGACCTTTAAACCCATGACCTTGATCTATGTATCAAAATGATTGTCATGTCAATACCTACAAATAACTGAAAATCCTACGCCATTATCACAAGAAATGTTAAAAAAATAGCATTTTTTATCAAAGGTCAAAAACTGGGACATGACCTTGACCTTCGACCTTGACATCAATTGGAAGAAAATTGCAAGACAAGATCAACAGTGAAAACTTCATACAATTATCTTCAGCCGTTGTGAAGTTATAACAATAAATGTCTCATTTTAAAAATTACGTAACTTTACGCAAAAAACACGTAACCTATTTTTCGTTCAATTTTCATGAAAAACACAATTTTAATGTTCCCAGGTATGCTGAATCCAAATATCCAATCAAAATTTGCCTGCACCTTTTGGTTTCAGAGAAGAAGATTTTTTTGTCTTTTTGCTATTTTTAGTAACAGCGGCCATCTTGTTGGGCGTGGCCAAACCCCGAACACAATTTTAAAAGGCTGTTACCTAGGCATGATAATCACTAAGTTTCATCAAATATGGCTTAGTGGTTTTGGAGGAGAAGATTAAAATGTAAAGTTTATACACGATGCACGACGGACGGTGATAGATTGCAATAGCTCATCTGAGCCTTTGGCTCAGGTGAGCTAAAAAAAGTTATTTATGTATTTAATATTTAAACTGAGGTTCCAATGCCACTTAACTTAGTCTATTTTTAAACTAGCAATGATTCAAACAATAACTTTTCCACTGTTCAAGGCACTAATTATAAGTGCAGGAACTAATGATGAATTATAAATAAAATCTACTAAATCTAACAAATTATCAGCTGCCATTTTGCTGAAAATCAGGGCTAGCTTCTGTGTTGTCCAACTCCTCTTCCTCCAGTGCTAGTATCTGATCATAACTCATTTTCTCACAGCTGCCTCCTCGTTTCATCTGAATCAATGCACATATTTTATCCCAATGACGTCTGTTATCTTCCACGACCTGTCTTACAGATTCAGCCTGGGGGAAGATATCATTAAGTACCCTGCAAAGAAAATATTTGTAAATAACTACTATACAAATGTACAAGTCCACTTTCTATTCATAAATTAATAATAACCAGATTAACTGTGATTAGTTATTACATTTTTACAGAATCTGTCAAAATTAATCATGCTTATTTTATCCTTGCTGAGTTTTGGACTAAATAAATCTTAGCATGTTGATGCAGATGTTTTGTCACATTTCTGGTAAATTTGATGTCTGAAGATACAATTCTACTGTGCCCTAACCAGTAGTCTTATATTTTTTTTATTATTTAGATTGGTCATGTCATTTCAAAAGCAGTTCATAAACCTATCTATAGTCTTATCTATGACAACAAGCAATGTGCATACGATTAAATTCTCAAATTGTGAAAATATGATTGCTTTATAAATGGTATTTACATGCATATATTACATTTCCATAGTCAAAATAAATTAGATGTACATAGTGGTGCAATATACTTCAGCAGTATTTAAAAAAATCTTTCTGTATATGTTCTTACCTGTAGACTGGTAAAGCTATGTTATCCAGAAAGCTAATCTGCAATGTCGGGATACGGGCACGTTCTCTATCCATCATTTCTGGTGGCTCTTTGCCCAATGACTTTTCCAGATCACCTTGGGAGAAGAATTCTCTGTATATAAGATCCTGAAATTAAATTAAAGTACATTGTACATGTTGTATTTAAGCAACACAATGCATGGTTTGATATGAAATGCTGTCAAATTATGATTCAAAGTTGTGGATAGTATCGTATTCAGATGGCATGGTTTGTTCTTGAGCAATACACATAATTTTCAAAATTGATCCATTCTATCCAGATGCATGAGTTGCTAGATGAAGGGATACTAGGAAAAATTACTTGGGATTTAACCTTGAATTGATCAGCATCCTATTCATAACTGTCGTGTACTGTATGTGGCTTCAAGCCAAGCCACTGAAACTGGAATCAGCACTGTCTTAAAGTTTACAAATTTACTATTCATACTTTTGACAAAAATTCCAGTGTTGCTTAAAACCATATGATAGAGATACATAAAATTGGAATGTAAATTGTCTGTATTTGTTCTTTTACACATTATAAGATGGACATAACACCTGTATTAATTAAAATATCTTTTTTTAGTGTTTTTACAATATACTTACTGCGATATGTTTAGTTTTGTCCCATGGTTTTGTTTGATCTGATAAATCAGCAGCAGTCATCAATAAACAAAGTAACAGTTTATGGTTTTTATCACTGGTTTTGTCATAGCCCTCTGAAATTTACATGATATAAGTTTAATGTGAGAAACTCGAAACAAGTAATATGCTATAAATATATTTCCTATTATATTCTTGATGTGAACCATTTTGTCAAGGATTTAAAAGTTTAAGACACAGTTGTTACATTGATTGGAGTAAACCTTTTAATTATTCTTTGAATTTTAAACAAGATAGGTCGTGTGGCAAAGTGGTCAAAAGTGTGGGATTACCTTACTTCACTGACTAGATCTGAATCCCATTTAGACAGGGTCTAGTGCAAAATGTTTTTAATTCGCTTGAAATTTGTATGGTTTTTCTTTGGATACTTCAGTTTGCTCCACCATTCTAGAACCCACTGCTTTGATTCAAGTGAAAGAATCCCGACAAGGGTACAAAAACAACATTACTCTACTCTACTTGGCTCAACAGTACAAGATTGAAAAGTGAAAATTGAACATACTATAGATATTACAGAAGATTGAAAACAGAACACTGTAAGGCTGGTCAAAGTTTTACAAATAGGTCTTATCAACAGTTGTTTTTAGTCAAAACTTTCGATATACAGATCTATTTTGGGTATTATTTATTTACTTTACAATTACGCTACATCTTGAAATGTATGTAACTCCATGGAACAGCTACAATTTATTTAATTTAAATCTGTTAATGGACATGCATTTTAGAGATTTTTTACCTTTTGCCATGGTTTGAATATTGCCAAGTATCTTGAAGTGATGTGCCAAATCTGTTGCAAGGATAATATCTCTAACCAGATCAAGTGCTTTTTGATAGTGCTGAAAAGATACACAAAAAACATTGTTAAATATCAATAACCTTCATATCGCCATCTGGAACCACTTATATCACCCACTGGATCCTCATCTTATTACCCTCTGATTTTTGGGAATTCTTTGAATATGTATTGCAATAATTAACTGTTCTGGGGTGGTCCCAGTTGTATCTATGTACAACAAAAAAAGCGGCATCAAGCGGGTATCGTCTCAATGACAAATGCAGAAATGAAGTGTATTCTACAGGAAAAGGAATCAAAGAATACCAGACCTGTCATGGCAAACACCATTGATGTCTTTTAGACATTTTCTTGTTACCAAAGGACAAGATCAGCAGTTTAAATAGTTCCACATTGAAATGTTGGACTGCAGGCTAGCAGAATTTTATGCTTGTGTGCAGTAAGAAATTTTTTTCAGATAAGTCAGAAATTTTCTTCGGTGCAATAAAGCAATTGTTGCCCTTGATTTTGGTGTGATAGAAAAATTTGACAACTCTAATGAATCTTGTCAGAGCCCTCAGTTGATATAACTATACTATATAAGACACCTCTAGTATGCCTAAGGCTTGTATGGAGTCATTTTAATCTTTGCATTGCTGTAAAATGTCAGCCAGATTACACTAGGCTTCCCGATGAAACCTTGACTGACAGTGTGTTTTATACATATGTCTGCATTGCAATAGGGTACACTAAGGGCAACTTTTAGGTGCTAGCTAATCTTGACAGCAATTGGAGAGGTTGCTGTCCCACTGATTCATTAACCTGACACCAGGTAAGTCAGCAGCAATGTGAAATTAAGTAACTTAATTAAGGTCACAACATGCTCCTGTTGGGATTCAAACTCACGATCTTTGGATCCCTAGTCCAATGCTCTACCAAATGAGCTACATTTTAGATGCAAAAAGAAATTCTGCTGTTCATTAAGAAGCAGGCCCAATAGGGCCTATATCTCTCAACTTGCCCATCAGTTTCAGAGCAGTAAATTTTTCAAAGAATCAGATTAAAATTACACCACTGTACACCTCATCTGAAAAATTCGCAAAAGTTGAAATTTGTTTTTGCTTCTTTCCTTATCCTAAAAGGTACATGAAAAAAGTATTTAAACTTACTTTGGCAGTTAAATTTTCAAATATGTTACAGCCCTCTGTGTTCATAATACACATAGTTTGAGCAAAGTGATGTCTCTGAAAGAATAAAGATTTTGTTAAATTCAATGTTTATACCCCATCTAAAGTATACAATTTATCCATTTTATATCTCGTATGTTAAAATATTACAAGTAATTAGCTATTTCACTTTCAATATCTAATTGCACATTATGAAGTTCAGTAGACAAGTCTTCACAATGTGCAAAAGAAGATTAAACTTTATTAAATAAAATAACAATGATTACATAGCTAACCATTAAGTTAAACAAGACAAAACAATTATTAATTAAAAATTCAAGGAACAGTGTGGAAAAATTTCAAGATTTCTGATTAAATAATATTTAAATATATTACCTCTAACACAGATCCTTCTGAACTATACAGAGCAGCAAGTACAGATTTCTGAAAAAGACAAATTATAACCAGAGTTTCAGATCAACAGCAAACATGATAAAGGAAATACAATTAGCCATCAGACCCATATTAGAATTATCACAAATCTTATTATAAATACATGTACTTCTAACAGAGCTCCAGATAATAATTGGGCATAGTGGGTCATAGTTGAATTGTCTGATATTATGGGCCACTTTGGATTTGTTGGTATAGTAAATATTACAAATGCTGTCTCCTTGTACATGTAACGACTTTTTTTCACATCAGAAAACATTTTTGTTTTTGTAATTAAACATCAAAAGATAAGATAAAGATAAAGATATAAGAATTTGTCTTCATTCCCTTGTTTCATTACAGTTACTTATCATCTGACATTTACTGAAGTAGGAATAAATATTCTAAAACAATATTTATGACTGTGTTATGCTTTCCCAAGGTTGTAGATCTTCTGTACACTGATTTTTCAAGATATAATTTGTTTTTTAAAACCCCCAAATATCACATCTGTAATATGAATTAAGGCACAGAATAATATACTTATAATAAGACAAATTACTTACTGATGATGTTTGGAAAGAGTTGTTGGTACCTCTGTGATCAATATCATGACATAAACAGGAAACAAATAATGCAAATAATTCAATATCTCTGAAAACAGAAAACAAAACATGTAAATAAGTCTAATTATCTCCCTTTCTTCCACTTGCTGCATGAAAGTTATTTGTCATCTGACTTTAGGATAAGTATTTTCAAACAATTTTGAATTGTGTTAAGCTTTCCAAACCTAGGCTAATCTACAACCACCTATTAGCAATTTCATTTTCTATTTTGTGTGAAAATAACAGCAGTTGACAAATTACAGCGTATATTGTATTCATTGTGTGATAACATCATTACCCATCTTTAATAATAATCAAAATTATTGGTAAATATATAATACAGTATAGTATAATACATAAAGATTGTAAAAAAGTTGTAAAAAGATAGATTAATTTTATAATACATGTACATATATTTCTTCAAATCTTTTGTGTTGAATTCTGTTTTTACTCTGACTTTCTGTTGTGGCTAATAGCTAGGGTACATTTCAAAATCAAACCTATAGAATCTTTAACGAGTTTAATTGTATTCAAGCTTGATAATTTTGACATGTAAAATATACATAAAAAGTGACTTACTCTAGACACTGGGTAAGATTACAATTCTTAATACAAAGATAACAAAAATGAGCTACTGCAAAAGCATGCATCCAATTATGATATGGTGGACTTCTGTAACCTTTCTTTACCATCAATACAAATCTGTAAAACATCAAGAAAAATAAATAATTTTTTTGTTTGATTCCATTTCATTCATTGTAAAAATTATTGTAACTAATATATATGTTTTTAAACACAAACAGTAATGTATTCACACAAGAGCTGTTAGAACTTTTGCACATCTACGAGTAGTACATCAACATTTTCTACCAAAATCCTGTACTGTGTTTTATGCAAGTGCAGCATGAAAAATGCATCATCTTCAGACAAGATTTATTTATTGATATGTACATCAAATTTTAGGAGGGTACTGAGAAAATACAGCACAGCTTTCAATGGGCGCAGGACATTTGAGTGAAAATTTAAAAACTCCTTGAGGACATTTGAGCAACGACTTTAGTGGACATTTGAGCGACAGACTTTAAATATTATCTGTATTTTATGATAGACATTTGAGCAACAGTTTTAATCTACCCACCCGTATACTTATCATGTATCTGTTAAGTAATCAGCTTGGCAAAGGAGTTGGGAGTATAAGGGCCGATTTCGGCCCCATCTCAGAATTGATTATTATGTTTACATTTTGAAGTTCCCCATTTACTTTAATCAAAAACAGTTCATTTTAAATATCATGACGTCATGGGTGTCAATAGCGAGGCCCCAAAAGGGGGCACTTATTTACGGCGAAATAGAATTTTTTCCGTATTTCAGGGCTACATAAAAATTAATTACAATAAAACCAGTATTGAAAATCAAACAATCAAAATACATTTGTAGCACTGTACCTTGCTAAAGTGTATTTCTAACCTATTAAGGATTATGAATATTAGAGAAACAATGTTGTGTTAATTTAAGTCAGATTTTCACAATTTCCCCTTAATAGTGCCCCAAGGGGACATAATCCTTTCATTTGTGCAAATCTGAAAGGCCCTCATATAGACATTACTGCCAAATATTTGTAGTTTTGGAGGAGTTGATTAAAATGTGAAAAGTTTACACACGACGGACGACGAAGATAGGGCGACGGACGAAGATAGATGACAAAAGCTCAGATGAGCTAAAAAAAAATGGTCCAAATTCACAACCGCAACTGGGGGGGGGGGGGGGGGGGGGCTGCCGAAATATTCATGTAGTTTCGTGTTTCTTCGCTATTGGTTTAAGAATTTTATATTGTTTTGTTTTCTAACACTTACACCCACTCTTTCAATCCATATACTTGTTTTTTTTCTTACCTTGCAAAACGCAAAAATGGAAGGTTGATTTCAGTCATAAATGACAACAAGAGGCCCAATGGGCCTGTATCGCTCACCTGGTAAGCATGCGCCTGAAGACACTCAGAGGATTAAGTTTATCAATATTTCATTTATACTTTTCACTGAAAATGGAAACATATTTGACAGCAAATCCCGTTACATATGTTAAATGGCTATCTATCTAGTTTCTTTGTACCAAATTTGAACAAAATGGGCCGATAAATAAATCCACACTGACTAATAATAGGTTTTTGCTTTTTTTAGTAACAGCGGCCATATTGGATATTGGTGGATTATGCCGGAAATAATTCTTTATCTTTATCCAGCAAGAACCTTTCACACCAAATTTGGTTTAAATTGGTTCAGTTGTTTCAGAGGAGAAGATTTTTAAAGAAAAAGTCTTAACACCCATCTATTTGCATATTACTCTAATATTGGTTAAACGAAAAATTTGACAGCAAATCCCATATCATATGTTAAGTGGCTATCTATCTAGTTTCTGTGTACCAACAAAATCGGCCCATAAATAAATCCACATTGACTAATAATAGGTTTTTGATATGTTTAGTAACAACGGCCATATTGGATATTGGTCAATTATGCCGGACACAATTTTAAATATTTGTCTTGCAAGGACCTCTCACACCGAATTGGTTTAAATTGGTTCCGTAGTTTCAGAGGAGAAAATCCAAGTTTACGCACAGACGGACACACACACGGACGCACGCTTTGTCATACCATAAGCTCACGTGGCTTTGCCAGGTGAGCTAAAATGACCTTATAACGAAATCCTGTCACTGGCCTGGATTATACAATTTTGTTTGTAATGATGCACATCCAGTGGCGAGTCAAAATTATTTCGCTCGTATCGATATATTCAGTTCTGGTACTAAATCTGAGTATCAAAAGAAAACCAACTAACTTTGAAACCAAGCATTTTCACATCAGGTCCTCGAGATTCAACCAAATGCTGAGAGAAGTAAGCCGTTGGATATGCGATTAATCGACCGCCTAACGAATCACAACTTCAAATGATAATAATAAAAGTGTTATTTAACGGCATTGTTAGTTGGTTCATTGATTAAATAGTGTTTGAAATCCAGTCAAAATCATCTAACTGATATAGAGAATTTTAGTTTTGGGAGGGAAAGTGGGTTTCTTCATGAGACGGCCGCAACAGCAATTCGCATGTTGGTATCTTTAGCCGTGACACGGGGTATAGGTTTCAAGGTCTCCTTGGGACCCAACATTTCTTAATGGTGAGTGTTTGGCGAAATAATAGTCACTACATAGTCAGACTTGATAGGTTTCGAACCCCGAATTCTCATATACGGAGTGACCACCGAGATACCGTATTTGTCTTCTTATAAAGACTAGTGACATCTTAAAAATCATATTTCAAGTTTACGATGGCCGCTTGTATATGAGGACCACTTTTGCAAGTTATATGAAGTGGTCTTTACATTCGGGTTTGATTTTATAAATACCATGTGTATGTAGTTACTTCCTGTGGCAGTTGACTGGTGAATTTTGTTTTATGGAATCCATTTGGTACAATAAAGACTGAATCGCCCTTTCATTCTTAAAATCATCATTACATGTTTTCACTTTTTTACTTCTAATACTATTGCAAAACTGATAAGCAAAATACTTTACCTGATCACATTATTCGAGTGGAGTGAAGTAATGTTGCATTACGCCCAAGAAATGTTTATTTTGCTTTTAGCAAGGTAATACGTTCTGGGATGTTTGGGGAAACCGGAATGTCCGGAGAAAGCAAATACCTTCGCCAAGCGAACTGAAAACGTTACGAGTTTGATTCTAAAATTTTGGGTGAAAAACGTTGCAAGTCCACTCGACCCCTGATCACCAACGCAACATCGATCATAAGCACATTGCACACTGAAACTGATGAACACTTTGTATAACAGCTCGACTGAAAGTCAGAAAATACTGAACACAAAATATCTAATTAAAACATTTTTATACACCCCCGGGGGACATTTGAGCAAATATTCAGCTTTTTCTTTTTCCGCCCTCCATACTGGAACAGAAAATAGATTTAAAATATTCAAACTGTCGCTCAAATGTTCTCTATGAGTTTTTTTTTAATTTGCGCTCAAATGTCCTGCGCCCATACGGGTCCCGAACCGAAGGGGTTATACTGGAATCACATGTCTGTCTGTATGTCCGTCCGTGGACAAAACTTCCTTCCGGAGGTTAATTTAAATACGTTAAATCTAAATTTTCTGAAACTATACACACATATAAGGCTCATAAGAACCTGTGCATTTATGATTATAAATTGAGTTGTCCTGATATTATGCACAGATCAGTTAAGTATTATAAAAGCATGTGTACCAGAGATTATCCGTTTGTTCGCATATATTTTATTGAATTATGAATTATTTGCAAATTCCAGGCATTGAACTCCTGAAAAATAATTTTAACATAATTTATCACAAACATCATAAAAACCCATCAAAGACGATCAAATTTCTCCATCAACAATTGGGAGGCGTATTAGTCGAGTTTGCAGACAGTTCTAGTTCTTTCAAACACCGGTCTAATATTTGACCCCAGTTTTGTATATTTAGAAAGATGTTACGGACGTAGTAGAAGACATGCGATCGACACATTCACACTGAATATAAACACGTTTTTCCGGTTTTTATAGAACCTGTCATCACAACGATATTTTGCTTGTAATTATTTAAGGAATTTATTATTTTTTATTGGATTGCATTAATTTTATTACAATTCACATCTCTTGAAAGGCACACGTCTAGGATTCATTTCTTAGTCGAATCCAACTGTGCATCGAACACTTTTTTAATACTGAAAATGGTACATTTTCGTTTCAACAGAACTGTCTCAAAAGTGATCGAAGATCGACATTTTCTTTACATAAAATGATAATATAAGAAATATTTAGTCTATTTTAGTACGGATTTTGCCAAAATTTATAGATAATTACTGAATTGCGGTAATCTTAAGGTACAAGAAAGTTGCGTAACGATATTTAAAGATCTATTCTAAAAAATATTTACACGGCGATTAAAAACAATCTTCATTTTTAAACAATGTGAAACCTATTCAAAAAAATAAAAAAAACATGTATTTTAAATAAATAAGAAAATGGTGGATTTTTGGTAGATAGATACATGTAACTTGATTGCGTTATTCGTGGGCTACTCTGGGTTTTATTTTTTAACACAATTCTACATAGGGAATAAGAAAATGTTGTCATGTTCCGACAGAGACCTAAAATTTCAACCTTGGAAAATATAACCGTTCTATCATTTTGGTTGCGATATTCGTGACCCGGTTGTTGAAAACCTTATATTCCGTGAATACCGTGATATACAAATTTTTTTTAATATCTGTTACTTAATTATATTAGGTATAATAACAAAGTGAATAATCTCTTTCTAATAAATCTACTTTTCAAAGTATGACCTTTCACGAAAAGTAAAGGAAATGCTTTATTGTCGGCGTATAGATTTGAAAACTGTGCATCGTTATCTTCTACAAGTTGAGATATCCTGCGAGAAAACTTCTTCAACAATATCCGAGTTATCACAGTTTTCCCATAATTGTGTTGGATAGGCTGATTGTATGCTTGCCGCTACTATTATGTACCAATAGGAACAGAAAGGAGTTCAGTAACTTGTTGTTTTCAGTCACAATGTTCCCTTTTTCTGACTATTTTTACCTTTTTTCATATCGAGCGCACGCAACAACCAAAACCATATTTATATATGTTGAAGTTATTCACGAAACGCATCTATGTTGAAAATATCTTTTTGGTTGTTGCCTGCGCTGGGTATGAAATATTGAAAAATATTCTCAAAATACGACAAATACACGATAAAACCGCCATTACGTCACCGTTGGCAACGTCGTCGTGACATCATCAGACATAAAGTGACAAAAATTAAATTGGAAATTAACAGTTCATATCAAGGTTGTGTTTTAACATAATTATTACAAGTCCATGTCGCATTTTAATTTTTGTGATTTTTTGGGGCCGAATATGCCTCCTATCGTACTATCTCCTTTAGTACATTTTCCATCATTCAGGTGCATTGGGCATGTAACCTTCAGCAAAGGAATCTTCAACCTTGTTTGGACACAGAAAAGCAATAGTAGATACATGTAATGACTTTAGCCAGTTTCCTACTTCAGACTCTTGATTCTTATATTTGGTATCACCAATGTGTTAGTTATGTATATCTTATTATTTAATCATATTTTATAATTCCTGTATGATCACATACCTGGCAAGTGTATCTTTCTTAATTCTCCATCTTGAGATAAATCCCAAATCTTCAAACATACTAAAACATGCCTGTAGTAAGAACAAATAGTTTTTAATTGCCAAGAATATTAAACATTATACATGTACCTCATTTTATTAATGAAGGTCTTGGTTTTTTTTTAAACCAAGATGTCAGGTTAGCATTTTGAAAAGTGTTTAAATATGTACTGGTAAATGTTCATATATAACACATGTATGGCTTAGATTAGAGTTGAAATAATTGCTAGTGTTTAGTACCATGATTTGAAGACTACTATGACATTAGAACATTGCTAAAAATGTACTTTGGACAAAAAATACTACACCAGGGAAATTGGACTGTAAAAAGGTAAATTTGATTTATATTACTGAATTAATTTACAGGTGCATTCACCAATATATTCCATCACCCATATATAATTCCAGTGATGAAACTTACCAGGGCTGTATCATTGTCAGATATCTCTCTAGGTGGATAGTTAAACTTGTCAAAGTATGAACTCCAAAACTCTGAAGGTGGGATGTCACTTTGTATAAGCATCTGGACATCTTCTGGCATTACCTACATCATGGAGACAATAATATCAAAATGAACAAATATATAAAAATAATTGTTTAAATTAATTCCCTTCTAGACTTTGGTTGCATTAGAATGTATATTTTTCTATCTTACATTATGAATTTGCTTTATTATATTCTTTTAGGTTTCTAAGCAGGTAAAAAGTTGATAAAATATACTCATTGCATTTATATATAATTATATATTTATTTTATTTTGCAAACATCACCCCTTTTTTTAAAAGCAAAAATGTAGAACATTTTATGCAACTTGTATACACTTTGTTTCTGATTACAATCATATAAAGCAGAAGAGTACTTTTTTATTTTTTTTATTTTACTCCAAGGAAAATCAACCTTTTGCTGTAGGTGTTACAATAAGAAGTCTGAAGTTAAGGAGATGGCTAACCTAGTTAATTTCTCCTAAAAATTGTCAGTAATGCCCGTCTGATATTCCTACAGACAAAATATATAGACCCACTCACAGGGTCCTTGGGAAGAACCCTTATAAACAAATGAACTGTTCCATGGTAGATAGGACATTCTAAAGAAACCTCCCTGCTCATTGCTCAAAGTGCACTGCAAGGGTAAATATTTCTGCCACTTCACTTATAGCTGGTGACAACTTAATACTTTTGAAATCCCATTCAATCAATCCAGCTTTAATGGACATTTTTACACATTTTACTTGATTGTTTATCATAACAAGAAACACAGACAATCTAACTATTGGTATATACCCTGCTTATTGTTGTAACATGTACAAGGCTTAACATGCATTTAAAACAGCCCTGATCTTCAGAGTAATTGCTTGCATGGAGTGTTGTGTCACAAATTTCAAACACATTCACAAACAACAGGATAGTGGTGGTTATGCATTATCAATGGTTATTCAATGTTAGAACAGTCTCTATCTGACTACTGACTAAGTGTGATGTGCATTAAAATGTCTTGAAGTAAAACTAGTTAAAATTAACATTGTTCTAATTTAATGTTACAAGAAAAAATGTTAACTGATAGAAGCAGGTTGTATTATGCATTAAGAAATAAATTTGATTAATCATTGCAGAAAGATTAAAATTATAAATATCACACAAGAATTAATAGAAATAGAAACACACAAGTGTATTTTAGAAAAGTGCAAATGGATGGGATTAATGCTAAGAATTAGTTTCTCTAAAGAGTTGAACATCTTTTAAATGCAGTTATAAATTAGTGTGCACAAAGAAGAATAATTGAATCACAGATTTAGATATTTGAAATCTTATGCAGTGAAAAGTTTTTTGTTTGTGTCTTTTATTATCAAGAGCAGATTCTTTCACAGCATTTAGAGCTGCTGTAAAACAACTCATTTAAACAAGAATTATTATCAGTTTAATAAAGGATTGAATTTTAATAGTTGAAATCAAAATACTGTGTAATGTATATATTGTAAAAATATCAATGTGGAATTGCTTCTTAATGAATTCATCTGTATACCATGCCTTATTGTAATATCACTTAATGTTTTTTGCACAATAAGCACAATATTTTTCTTTTTGGAAATGGAATCCTGTCATCTTAAATTTTCCTGTCAAAATAAGATAATCACAGGGAATAACAGCAGGGACGCTTTACATAACCGATAGTAACAAAAGTTTTGTTGTTGGATATACCAGGTTCAAAGGTTAAACACTACTGAACATAAACTAATCATCGACATTTCAGATATTCTATCTTAATAAGAAATCATAATAACTTGAAAACATTGATCATGCAATTTAACATACTTAACAACTTTGTAAACAATAACCATGCATGAGAGCAATTCAAAATAATTGACAACAAAACATTTATACACGTAACCATGGTAACATAAATTTGAAATTATGACAAGAGTGAAGAATCTAACTAAGACAAACCTGCATGTGATAAATCATAAGTTCATTAGCTAGTCTATTACGATGCTGTGAATCTTGTAACTTCTTGTACATAAGACACTGTAAAAATAAAGCCATCAGAACCAAAAACATTACAGAAAACCAAATAAAAGATATAGATTGAATTTTACTGTAAAACTAAAGCAAAAACAAAAGGTTAGGTACAATGCTTTCAATTTCAAGAAAATTTCAAATTGAAAGTGAAAGCATTAGAAGAAAACTAATATGTCTAATAAAAACTAAATAAAAGTACCAAAATGTAGTGTTGAAAGAACCTTTCTAATTTTAAAACTAAATTATGTTCAAACTCCCAAAAATAAGTATTTATATAACCAAAAAATAACCATTAAGGCTTCTTATTTTGGTGGCTTTTCTCCATGGTGACCATTTAAGATCTTTTTGTGAAAGAATGAGATTCAGTTTCTCTCAAACAGACACCACCAAATAATTCTAGCTACAATTTGAAAGTTATTTCAACACTGTCAGAATAAGAAGATGTTTTAAAACAGATTACTACATCCATCTATACACATATTTACTACTTCAGCAGTACCTTCATATGATACATCATTAATTCATTAGCCAAACTGCTACGGGTTTGAGCTGCTATAACCTTCTGGTACATCAATGACTGCAATAGTCACCAATTAAGTCATAAAATATATAAAACAAAACTGTCCACATGAAAAAATTGTGTTCTTAAAATCGTGCAATATACATATATTAATGAATTTTTATTTAAAATAAATAGAAAACTTTTTCAGATGAATACATGTTCTTATATTTATGAAAACAGGTCTGTGTTTTATGTAAATAACAAATGTAAACATGCATAAAGATTGCATCCTGTAAATCAAATCATAATTATATATGACTTTTGACAAACAACTCTCAATTAATAACCACCTAACAGAAAATGGAAAGAAAAATGAAGCAAAGATATATATTTATTGAAATACAGCATATACTGGTATATTTTCAATCCCCTTCATGTGTACATATATGCATTTGGATCTTTAGTATTAAAGTATGTTGAATTATAGAGAAGCAAAATTTAAATGTAATTTTAAGGCAAAACTTTATGACTTCTTATTAATAAGTATAACTTGATTTCAGTTGGTAAGACACTGCAATAAAAAATTTAACATTTATACAAAGAATCCTTCTATTGAAATACACAAGATATGTTCTTGGTGGAAATAAAATGCCATGCATATATAACCAGGCATATTTTTTTCTCTTTTCCCCAAAGTTTTCTTATTGGTTTTGGTTACTGCTAACTGCAATGTACATTTTCTCAGCTTCATTTTAAATTATATCTTATCTTGCTAAGTCTGTTTCAATGCCTTCTAGTTACAAGCATCCTCTATAGCGGATATAGGTGGCCTACTCTTTTTCTAACTCTAGAGAGGTGTTTTTAGCTTGCAGTGAGACATAGGATCTCGGTTTTGAGTTTCATCCATAAGACTTCTTTAATATTGAACCTTGTATGGATCAAGTGTTGAGAAGAGATGAAAATAATCTCAAAAAATTTTCAAGTCCCGAGTGAAGTTCGAACCCACAACCCTTAACTTCGAAAGCCAGTGACAGTACCAATTGGCCATGTCAACCCAGTCATATAGATAGTCATATTGTTGAAAACTATTAAAATTGGTACACTTACATACTAACTTTGTTGGTAAACCAGTCCATCTTAAATTATTTGAGTAACTTTGTTCTTGTAAAGTGTGATATGTTCATGTGTTTACAATACAGTAAAATGCCTTAGAGAGCACATGTTCACAGTGGCTTAAATCGGTAGATTCCTTTTGGAAGCTAAAGTAGACACGTTTGACTGTAATATGGTAATATATATTATCATAATGTACCCCTAGACTTACATGACTGATACTAATACAACAGTACACAGCAAATGCTGAAGCTACATCTTCATCAAACTGTGTAAAACATTGAGCTGTCTTTTTATTACAAAGCTGAGAAACTCCCATTACCACACCTAAAGAAACAAATAAATTATACAGGCTAATTAGTCATATATCAAAAAGTCACAACACTGAACATGTTATGTTGAAGACATAAAAAAAAAGTTGAAATATATATGTAACTTAAGTTTAAAATAGATATATTCCTTTATTCCTTCAATCCAACCTATATACTTTATAAACATATGTATTTTCATTAAGATTTGGTTTTACAATACAGTACGGGAAAATGTTCATGTGTATCCAAGCATCTTTGAATGTCTATGTCTTAATTTTCAAGGCAAGCTTTCTTTTTGACATTTTGGTTGTAAGGAAGACAAAATAGAGCACTACGAATATTTGCTTAAACCTAAAGTACAAAGGGAAGTAATTCTTAACAATAACCATCCCTGTTCCCAGGCTAATGTTTTACTATTGATCATTTTAATTATTTCCTTTTTAATATTACTTAATCATTTAAGTTTATTATTTTACTTCTTTCTTACCTTTTTCATCTTTGATTGGGAAACACAAAATATTTCTGAAAATTAGAATAGAAAACAAAAAATTATTACATAAAATGTGATAATTACAAAACTGTTAAACATATTTTACTAGATTATAATTCCCTCTTTATGTAAATGCATGTTTAAAGCCCTGACCTGAGGGAAATCTGACTCTTAAATCTGCCTCTTTATTGACTGACTTGATATTTTGAGTATCTTAAATTGTAATGACTTAAACCATGCAATATAACATGACACAAACAATTTTTGTAATGCTATACTGTAGTCAAGAAAAATCTAACTTAACAGTCTATATAATGATGACAAATCTCTTTATCTTTAATCAATATTCAATCCTCTTGTATCTTTTCACTTCTCTGCATGGCACATAACTGTAGATGTGATAGACCGTGACTTTTCAAATTAAACAAGGAAATTCAGTGAATTGGAATACTCTGCCAGTGGGTCATCTGTTGCGTTTTTACCAAGTATATTCAAAGGGTCATATTGCTCAGCAAAATGAGCAAACCAATTCGGATTAATGATATGCGCATCACTATCAATGTTGACATGATCGTGGCTTTGCACCTAGTTTCATAAAACAGTACTTCATAGTTTTAGAGAATAATTCTGGACAAGAAATGTCTGGATAGATGGAAGGACAGATGGTTGTTCAAATTTCATATGCCTCTCGTTTTTCTAAACTTCATCATTACAATTCATACCTAGTTCTAAACCCTGTTGAATCATCTATACCTCTGTAAAACAATGGATGTGAGTATGCATCTTTTATGTTCAGTAATTCTCCTAAAACAAATATATAGACAAATTATGTATCATACACTTGACATTTTCTAAGATTAGTATAAACTTAATGTTCTTGTTCCTCAACAATAAAAGGAAAGCAATGAAATTACCTATGGAAAGTAAGTGCTTTGCCATGGAAGTGGCTTTGTTGTCATTCCACAAGTTTTTTATTCTTGAATTAAAATAATCGTTGATAGTCCAATTAACTGTTAGTATTTGTACATGTTGTACGAGTTTGAACAATTTTTTAATTTTTGAAATGAAAATATTAAAGTTGGCCCATTTGATTGCAAGAATATTCATGATGTTCCACAACTTTTAATTTTTGGCATTAAAATACCAAAATTTGATGCAGGTTGATGACCCATTTTATTGCTAGAATTTTAATGAGGTAAATGGAGTTACCAATACAACTGTACATTTGTACTTACCTGTAGTTGCTACATGACCAGCTATTCCCTGAGTAATTGGCATTCTGATTTCAGTTTGTACCTACAAATAATGTTTACACCGGTTACACTGTTATCTACTGTACTTATATTTGAGATTTTGTGTACATTATTTCTAAATGTTTTCTCAATAAATTTTCAGATAGGATAACAAGTTTTCATTCTTAATTTGATAGGTAATCAGTTAAACCAATGACCTATGATTCATTTAAAACTTACTTCACTGGAATCTGTTGTAATTCCATCAAATACTTTAGCTACCAATTCCTCAGTTTCTGTGTCAATCAAAAACACTGAACATCTGAAAATAAAACATTGTGTAATTTACAATTATATTTTCAAATGATTGCTTATATGAGCACAATAAACTTCAAACTGAAGTGATATGGTTCAAACCTTATAGAGTAGGATCTAAATGGTCGTCAGTTATGATAAAAATTGAAAATTGTAAGGTTCTATCTAGAAAATGGCTGCAAAAACCTTTAAGGTTGGCAAGTAAATTTTAGAGTAAAGCAGGTAAGACTTATTTAAGACCTTATACTGAAATATCACCAACTACAGCCACAACTGAGCTAATGGTCAGAGATGTGTATATACGGTAACAGAGAGAGAGAGAGAGAGAGAGAGAGAGAGAGAGAGAGAGAGAGAGAGGGGGGGGTAGTAATACCTTTCAGCTTGTGTTAGGTTTCTTGCTTCTTGCATAATTTCTCGTAGGAGTTTTGTTAGGTCATCTGTAAAATGGAAACATTAAGGACTTTAATACCCAGTCAAATTGACATGTATACCCATACAAATCAATTAATAATATTTATTTTACAATCTGAAATTTTCTCACATATAAAGGTGAAAATCAAATTCAAACATATCTTTTTAAAATTAATATATCAGTAATTTCATATTTGTGTTCCGATTCATTTTTGAACTAAAAAGTTAAGCAAACAAATTTTCTCCATTAAAAAATAGCAACAAGTTTATCATAAATAATTACTTGTGTATTTATTATAAACTCATATATGAATAGTCCTGTAGTGAAAAAAAAAACACTTTTAAAGTATGATCTTTTCTTTGTGTTTGTTTGTATTTATTTCAAGAAAAGCATTGATCAAATTTAAATATGCAGTAAAAGAACAAATGAACAAAACAAAAAACAAACAACGTGTGTTAACAATAATTCCAAATGAATGTAACAGCAGAAATAAACAATAATAAATTGTTAATGCAAAAGGTATATTCAAGAAACAACAAGTCCAAAAATATAACCATATATCAACTAGAAATGACAAATACCTGATAACAAAAAGCAGAATATGAAACCAAACTGAAGAACAACTATCAACAATTATGACCTACTTTGTACTTGGAAAGGGACAGCTTCCGTACAAGGAACTTGCATATTGTGATAAGCTAAATTCTCAAGTGTAGAATTATATTTGTCTACATTTTGTATTGAACTCAAAGATGAAACATTAGGAGTGGATGTGATGATATGATGTGAAGACATTACATGTTGATGATGTGACTCTGTATCTTCTACTATTACCATAGGATTAACTTGAATTACACTGGGCATATCACAGCAGTTATCCGTCTCACTGGTCACACTCGTTTCATGATCACTACTTAAAAATTCTGCACTGGAATCCGATTCTGATTTCTTATCTGTGTATTTCTTTTCATATTGTTTTATAAATGCATAATTTAATTCTGGTTTACTCTCTGTATAGTTTTCTGATTTGTGATAGTCTGGTAAGTATGATGCACTCTTGGAAATACTGGTTTTGCAATAATTTTCAAAATTCTCTCTCTCCAATATAACGTCTATGCTGCTATTTAAACGTGTATAGGAGCTACTTCTATTGCCATAACTCACTTTATCATACTCTCCACTACTAAATGGATCATCACTGCCTGTGTTGGAATCAGTAATTGTAGACACATCAGATACAGAATCATTAGCAGTAACAAATGATGCTGGCGTTTCATAACTTGTTTCATCACTAATTGGAGTGAGAAATGGTCTGTCTAAATATTTGATGTAATTTTCTGCCACTTCGCTGCAGTAATTTTCTCTTGCATATTCATCAAGCTGTTTCAGTTTTTCATCCAGATCTTTTTCTGTATTACTTTCAGGACTACTAGTTACATCAGTTACCACTTTATCTGGACTGTAGTTATTATGGCTCAAATTTGGTGTTACACCACTTCCATCATCTGAACAAGGCTGTTTCTTTGATTTATTTTCTCTGGTGCTTCCAGTGTAATTTTGCTCAGATAATTCTTTCTCTCCATTCAATAATTGAGGAGATACAAGTTGGCCATTGATAAAAACATTATGATTTAATTCTTTATAGAATCTCTCATCTCTCTGAGGATCAAAATCTCCACAAGGTCTACAATGGCTAAAGGGACCATGTTTCCCTAGTAGAAGATAGTCAGCATATGTATGACCTACTACATCTACCATGAAATAACCACTTTTGATGGATGGATGATCAATGGGACACTCTCCATGCTCTTTTGAAAACTCACCTAAATGTTGGAAAAGATTTCTTGCAACTTGAAGCATAGCCTGTAAAATTGAAATAATTATCAAATTACACATCATGCAATTCACTTGTACAATGAAAAACTTCTATGGATTTATTGAATGAGATTTTATGTCATTTTACACATTATTTCACTTGTATTGTGATATCATCAGCATTACTGGTTTAGGTAAAGTTGTATACACCCATGGTAATGACTGATTGATTGAATGAATGCAGTTTTAAATCGGAGACAAGACTATTTCACTTAAAACCACATTATCACTTTTTAACTTTGCATCTTTTTTTTAAGTCTTGTCAGACCTGGCAGGGGTTAAAACCCCATCTCTCACATACAAAATGACCACTGAACCACTTAATTAAGCTACTGTATTTGTCATTTATGTTTATGAACAGTGGGGGGTTCTATATCACGGAATGCAATGCATACCCGAGACACTGGTTTTCTAGCTAATTTATCTTTAAAAGCTGAATAGCATGGGAGAGAATTTTTAAGACTAGGTTGAAAGTGGCCAGAGTTAAAAACAAAAATCTAAAATTTGGAAATTGCACTATACCAAATAATATATATTGTAGTGAATTACAAACAGTATAATGTCATACTTGTGTTTGTATTTTGAGTTTCCTTTCATTCTGAAATGCCAAGGTGCTGGTTAAAACAGTTGCAGTATACTGGAAGCACTGACGTATTGAATACACATCACTGTTGGTAAATCTAAATAAGAAAAAACATAGATTATTACATAATGTTACTTCTTTAATCACACCCAAACAGATGTAACTCCCAATACATTTCTTCAGTAATATATTTTATATGAAGTGGAATCTGTCTAAACTGAATGCTTTCAAGACCAAAGAGTTTGCTCAGATAATACATGTATTTGGTTTAAACTAGTTAATCTAACAAATATCATTAAAAGTATCCCTTAAAGTTTAGACAGGTATTTGGGTCAAGGTCAAAGTTTTCATAGACTCAATTTTACTACAAATATCACTAACTTGAAGCCCTAAATTTTAAATTGTGTTCTATGTACATCATGGATGGCATGATAAGTTATACTTGTAAAAAAATGTCTTTTTTCCAATTCCAAGGGTTAGTCTCTGTGTACAGATTGCAATACAAGTACCTAAAAAGTGGTTTGAATTCTATTATCTTAATATGCATCTTGACTAATGAATGCTGAATATTTGCATCATGTAACCATAACATTCTCTAATTAAATATTCTGATAGATATTGGTACTCACTTTTCATTATTCTTTTTGTTGACTACACATGCCAGGGCAATAAGATTGTTGCTATTCCGACTTGTTACTGGCACACAGAGAAAGGACTGTAGTGGTTTTATTCCCAATTCTTCTTCCAGTTCTTTCCTTTTGTCCTGTAATTCAATTGCAAAAGGTTCTTGTACAGAAAGTGCATGTATTCATACATGGGAACAAAATATTTTTGTGTGGTGGCTTCTATTGATATCCATGGTACTTTAAGCCAATATGACTTTGAAAGAGGTCAAAATCAAACACCTTTGCAAATTTTCCATTTATGACAAAAATATTTTAAATACTTTAGGTTACTGTGGCCTTGGATGTGGGTCAAGGTCAACTAGCTTAACAAATTTCATAAAGCTTCATGTGACTTTTCAAGCTTCTAAGCCTTTAAGGTCATGATAAAAGTATATTTAACTGTGACATTTTGGGTTCATTAGTAAAAAAGATTTGCAAAACTAGTAGAGCTTTATGGCCCAAGAATATATTAAAAAGTTTTACTACTTAAGGCCACTGTGACCTTAGATTGGGGTTGAGGTCCATCAGGTCTGGTCTGTCAAATTTACTGCCATTAATTTAAAAGTTCTAGAGAAGTAATTGTTGCACAATGGACGGCAGACCACAGGCAATGGACAAAAGAGGTTTGAACAGATAACACTGTACAAGAAAGCACCATTGTCCATCTTCAAACAGAGAACAATGCAGTCTGCAATAGGTCAAAAGGCCAAATCAAATGAAATAATTTATAATTAAAACTTTGTAATAAAGTAATCCTTAAAGATTATGAACTAAAATTTAGTTGCTGTGCAATTTCTATCTCCAAAATTCTATAGCTACACATGACATGAATTATATTGATGAAAATGGAGAAAATTGGCCCATTCTGATTTTTAAGATCCATTATCAGATTTAATGGGAAAGCTATGTCTAAAAAGAAATAACATTCCCAAATTATTGGAGAGCAGATTAAGTAGAAATTTGTGTGTGTAGATCCAAATTTGATTTACCCAATATTATTATCAGTGTAGCTTATTTCTATCTCAGCTCAAATTATACACCAGCCATGCTGCATACTACTGTACATTTAACCATAATCTTATTCAGCCATTGTTAGCAGCACACACACACAGAGTGTAATATAACATCTTTTTGCATTAATAAAATTGGATTATTGTGTTAGCATTCATCAGATTAGAACTAATACAAACAATTTCCCTGACAAATTGTTTATCTTCATTAATTGCAATCACATTACAAAGAGAGAGAACATAATCACCTTACAATAAAATAATTATCAGAATACTAACCAGTGGAATATCTTGTAAATGTATTGGTTCTTTGGTTTCCAAGGCAACAGCAAATCCACTGCTTTGTCCCTGTAAAACATAAAACTTTATTACACAGAAGAATGTTTTCACTTCAAACAAAGACATTCAAATGGCAAAATGACAGATTTAGTAGAGGATCAAATTGAAAACAATGAAAAATTTTGATGAGGAAGAAATGTTTTAACAAAGATATGAATGTCAATGAAGCTCTAATGGTGATAAAAAGTGATATTAGCATTAAAGCTAAAACACTGGAATAAGTCATATTGGGTTCTTTGTTATATTGAAACCAGGGTAATTGATATATATTGCCTGTAGTTGCATTAGAATTTTATTTTTTCCTTCAAAGATATGATTGACATCAAGCAATCCTTTCATTAATTATAAAACAAGGAAAAATCATTGACAAAAATCTATAGATAATTGAATTGTTTAATGCCACAACAGCAATTTTTCTGCTATCTGTGATGCAAAAAAATTTATTTATCTCCAAGGATTAGCCAAAGAACAGGTTCATGTATGTGTAAGATATGCAAGTTTGTTTTATGGTCTAGTACTAGCACACTTGGGGTGAGTTTAAGGTGTTAGCTCACAGAGTATGTATACCAAAAACAGGCATATAACTCCAACAGTTGCATTATACTGACAACAGGTGAACTAGTCAATACTCTGTCCAAATATTATCAGCACCAAGAAAGGAAGCAGTATCTCAAATTTTAAAGTTTATGTAGGACCTTCTAAATGTTTAACCCAAGACTTTCAAGGCTCAGGGCTGATGCCCCACCACTGAGCCAACGAGACAATAAATTATTAGACCGAACTACAAAATGTTTTTAATACAAATATAAACTATCATGGGGAAATAAAGGGTTTATAATCCTTTACCTAAAGTTTTGAGTGGTAAACAGTTGCAAAAACTTGTAAACAACTGAATGCTTTCTGGCCCAATGAACCTATCATTATATAATTTTCTAAAAAAGTCTCCAAATATTGTATTTATAGCCAGTTACAGTGAGCCATCCTTAGTTTCTTCCTACATACACACATTGCTCATTAAAGCAGCTCACAGCCAGATTGTATAGCAACAGCTTGCAATTGACATGATGCAAAGTTTTTACCTTACAAAAGTTTAGAATGACATCACAATGTTTAGTTGCCATAACTACTTATTATTTAAGACACAACTAAGTCCTGTAGAGTAATCAATAAGTCTGTCCTCTAGAGGAACCTGCCAATGACACTGGCAGCACTCAGTGAGGTTTTATTTGATTTTGACCTCATTTAATCTTCAACAACCTAGATCCCATATTAGTATTACACTATAATAATTAAAACAGCAGCCACCTGTCACCAATAATAGATCTGTTACAATTCACACACAGTATGAACTTGCTGCATTCATTAAAATGTACATGCAAGGTCTAGTACTTGATCATGTGTTTTGTAACAGGTGAAAAACGCCTTAGAAAACATTCACTTCCTCACAAAAATTCTGTTATATTGGGGTGAAAAGCTGGTATGTTACCATCACAAAAAGTGAACAATAAAGACATCTTAGAAAATAAAATAAACTGACTATTAAAATACAGTCTCTCTGTGGGCCCAGTGGGGATATTAATATAGTTTTATTTCAAGTTAAATGTTTTACAGCATTGGTTTGAATAATTTGTAGCCCTTAAGATAGTGAGACAAATGTTTAAGTTAGAATTGACCATAACAGATTGACAAGTGTCTTCAGGTGTAGCTAGCTAAACAGAAGGTGCTAACCCTTCTGGAGACCATGGCCTCACTTCCCTGGTGGAAGTTCACATGTTTAACCTAATTTGTCAGTTTCAAAGCTTTTATTTTGTTTTTGGGTGGTAATTTGGACATGATTTGGTGTGGTTTATTTTATAGTCTATAATGCTAAATTTGGAATTCTGTTTCCATCTACAGACCTAGGGTCATCAAAATACACTCCATCCATTTACTAGTACTTGATTGAAGGTTGTGTCTGACATCCCAATTTTAACAAAACTACATCATGTGGATATACATACATATTCAATATACTGCAAATGTCTACCACATACAGCCGTTAAACAATTCCAATCTATACTCAGAGATAAAATGAACTTTTATAACTAAATTCAGTTAAGACTGTATTTCCCAGTCAGTCAATATCTTATATAGCAGTTTACTGTTGGTTTTTTTTTCTGGTGTTAAAATGATTTCCCTTGGAGACTACAGAAATATAAGAGTTAAGTAAACAAGGTGTTAAATGTCGTCATTATACAGTAATAAGATAAATGCTCAAGATGAAAATAATTTAATAAGGAGCCAATAAGCTGTATCTGAAAATTCTTTATACTTTATTAACTGTCTGTGCATCTGTGCAACAGCCTATCAATTCTCATATTTAATAATTAACAAAACCAGGAAATAGTTGCATGTTTGTGTTTTTAATACCTTTGGCTATGCAATGTGCTTATGACAATCAGCAATAGAATTGAGTTATTTTCATATTTCAACTACTATGATATGCTGTATCAGTCAAAAAGATATCAATGGTCATAAAAAGAACCTCACACTTTCATTTCTATAATATGCTGTTGAGTGCTTTGCAAACACATCCATCAGTCTTTGTGCTGACCTAACCAAGAATCAAACTTAGACCTTCCTTAGGGTTCCACAAGTACCAAAATTTGTAAATTTATAGTCCTTTTAACATATTTTCACAATTTGCTAAAATACTAGTGGATTTTTTGTCTGAAAAAAATTCCAATGCCAATTAATGTTGGCAGGAATAGAAACCCCCATATAGCATGGAGTTAGTACTCTTCCAACTAAATCTACATGTATTTTGTAGTCTTGGGGCTGATCTAGCCAAGAATCAAACCTTGACCTCCCACATTACATTGAATTAGCAATCTATCAACTAAACCTATTGGACTGTTTTGGGGATGATCTTGCCAAGAACCAAACCTTGACCTCCAACAATACATGGAGTTATCAATCTACCAACCAAACCTATTGGATAGATACAAAATACATTAGAGCACGTAGAGGGCCCCAGTACTCCTACTTGTATACTAAATCAATAATTAAAATCTCTCCTACAAAAATATGTAGGCAAATCAACACATATGGTATTTTCTGATAATCAGTATTATGCAACTAGTAGCTTGAAGGTATGTATCTTCTATGTCAGAACATGATCATGGTTCAGTTAACATTCAATTAAGTTTACAAACTCAGACAAATCTAATGTTGCTGTAAGCTCAATTTGGTTCCGAGCAGCTTTGTAATAAAATAAATTTACTGTAAATGCAGAATTTTCATGGCTTAAATCAATAACATGGCTCTCTTAGAAAGATGTAATAAAAAGTTGGGACTACTCTACTGTAGTCATCTACATTTATGGATATATATGCATTCTATCTTGGGATATAATCAGATATAAATCAAAATGTCAGTTTTGCTGTAGGTTGTTATGTATTCTGTTCAGTCAGGCAATGTTCAAACACAATCTGTATATATGTATAATTAGCAAAATTTCACCATATATAAGGCGATGTAAAAGCAGTTCCAAAATCTGTTTTCAATTAAGAGGCTGCAATTCAATTACTTGGCCATGTCAATGCAAGCAATTAAATTCAGTGAATAACCATAATGAAATTTTTTTTTTCTTTTTCTTTTTCAGTATGTTCAATTTTGTAAATTTTACCAAATAATTTTTTCTCTTTTTTGAACAAGTGATTCTGGCTAAAAGAAGTAGTATTATCATAAAACTGAAAACTGTATTATCTACTTGTATCACTGATATTTCAGATGTTACATGCTTTTGAAATAGGCTGAGTTAATTAAAGTCCGATTAAAGTTTGGTACCGTAATTTTAATTTCAAGAGTTGTAATCAAAAGGGATGGTACTTCACAATCAAATGAAAACGGTCCTAGAAAATTTGGCAATAAATCAACATATGTATCAAATCTATTTTATCATTAATGTTCAAAATACTTTATCTGTTTCAACAAATATCAAACAATTGATCTATAACTTTAAGATATGTTCAAGTTTGTCAGCAAGAGAATGCTTTAAAATCAATTCTATATTCATTTTACATTGCCTTTAAAATCAAAATAAAATTTATGTATGATTATGATGATGACACTATGCTGTAGCAGAAAATGTGGAACAATTAAACATAAAAACATTCTTTTCCTTTCTCACTTTCTTTTCTTTTTCTTTTTTTGAATATTTTTTTTACTTGCATTTCTATTTTGAGCGGTTAATTATTTAATAAAAAATTCCAGTAGGTTTGTATGTGTGTATAAGACATGTTCCATATGTAAGCTAGCTGATAGTTTCATTTAAAAACATCAATACACATGTTTAAGACAGACAGATCATACATAGTTTACACATGGTTTGTCTCAACTTTTTCCTAAATTGCTTTACTTCTGTAATCATAGCTTTACTGAAGCTTTAAAAACTCAATATTTTCTCTGGATAACCAGTACAGTAATAAAACACACTACATAAACCCTTGTGTTCAATACTTTCTAGCCAAGTCAAAATGATTTATTTGAAGGATATGAACACTAAAAGTAAAGCCTAATCATTCTGGCTTACAATGTTGTAGAATTTTTGTTATAGATGAGGCTGTTGTAGTGTGGAGGTTTGATGCATCATGACATATAGAAGAACAATGTTTTAATGATCTTCTTATCCTTAGCTTTATTTACAGACAGTGTGACTCATAAAACTGCTGCAGCTGAGGCATCTCAATAAGATCTCACTTAAATAAACAAGTAAACCAATAACTGCATTATTGTATCTAGACTTTAAATCAAATTCTCAGTTTTTCCCAAACTGAAATTTCTTGTCTAATTTACAAGAAGACATCCAAACCTATCTACAGGGTCTTGGGTAGGGTTAAACTGAGCTATATTAACCAAATCTGAACCTTTGTTAAGTTAGGCAACATGAACAAGCAGGAGGTCCCATACTTATTATTGGTCAAGTTAGGTGCAGATTTATTCATGAAGGACTGTACAATGTATAAGAAATAAAATGTCTAAAATTCTGTTGTTTTCTTCATAGTAATAAACTAAAAGCAGTCTTTTGAGAGACAAATTACCCCATCCCAAACATTGACCCTTGACCTATGCATCTGAATTTGGTATGTTAAACCTTGTCTTGTGTTGGTAAAAAATAAATTTGTGCAAAGTTTGATGAAAGTCTATCAAAAAACATGAAAGGTGTGAAGTAGACGCAATATTGGGATGGATAGCAAGAAGGACAGATATACAGATGGACACAAAGTGATTCCTAAATAATCCTGTAAACTCTGTTTGTGGGGAAATAATTATGTAAATTCCAAGTGTACGTGTGAACTTACATGTACATACACCACCTTTTTGGCATTAAAAATCAGGAAACAAACCTTATGCTTTTAGAATAATCGCAAGTACTTTTATTGCAGAATAAAATTTTGTGAGCAATAATTTCAGTACAAAGGCATATTATTCTGTACATTTATCATAAATGTTATTGCAAGCTCTGCATTGATTTCACCTTAATTCACTATAAACCGGGATTACATATTAATGGACTTAATCACATATTAACTGCCCAAACATCACCAGATCAAACAGAATATAAAGTGTACATTAATATGTAATATCATGATAAATTTTATGCGACACATTATACCATTGATGTACAAATGTAAGCAGATTTTTCTTATTGTCTATAACTTTTTTATTGAAGGATAAGCTTTTAAATGTTGCTTTGAAAGTACTGGTAAAAGCTAAGATCTATTATGAATATAGATCCTTCTAATATGTTATATTTTATTCAAGATGACATAATTGAAATGTGTACTCTATACAACCACATGGTAGTACATTGTATTTATACATCTGTCGCATGTTAGTCCACCTGTTGTTGCCATTAAATATTATATCAATGTAATACTGTCTTACTTTTCAACTAGTTAGCCCCTAAGCTGAAAGCTTATAGGCCTTTTTACTGTTGCATGCAAGTAGTTTCACTGCTGTTTGTGAAACACTGAGCCCCTGTCAACCTCGCCTTTATGTCAAACAACATTGAACTTGCCAACTAATCAATGATGCAGACCTTATAAAACCTCATCGATACAGTCTATATGCATTTGGTTATTTGTAATTAAATCATGTACATGAACACTATACTAAAAACAATTTTAAAAAAATATATACTTCATTGTTTTGCCATAGAAACTCAAAATGTAGTAAATGGATATATGGTGTATTTTGAAATCTTGAATTGAGATTGAAATGGATATTTTTCATTACTTTAGCATGTGTGCATGTATGCCAAAGTTCTTATTTGAGTAATGATAAAATTTTAAAATGAAGGTGGATTTGCATCACATTATTTCTTCTTTTGTCCCTTCGATGCAAATTTTCTTATAGGTATACCCATTTTGATTGTGTCCAGAAACAATATATGATTGATTTTACCTACATTGGCATAATAAAATGTAATCCATTACTATGGTAAACAATTTCAGATTTGGATCTTTCAGAAAAAAAGAGCTTTCTTGATTGAAATTTAATGAAAGACTGGGAATCAGCCTTGAAAGCATACAACCATTTATTTGTAAAATCTTGAATTATGAGAATTTAATCGATATTTTTCATTGTAAGGTACATATATACCTGAGTTGAGATTCGAGATAGAACTTAGAACTTAAATGCTGAAATATTTTATATTAAAGATTAAGATAATAAATAATCATCTTTTTTAACAATCGTTAACCTATTTATGCAATAATATATTGCCATGGTTACCATTAATCTAACTTTTTTGTGAAAGAAATAAAAGTTTCAAATCTTTATCTCTAACAATAATATATGAAGTTTCTTTATTGTAATATGTAGAAAAAGTAAAAAACCAGTATAGAAAACATATCTCCATTTATTTAAAAAATTTAAGACCATACATGTATGCATACCACAATTTTGATTGATCCAGAATTTTGATATTACTGAAATATTCAATGAGATTGTTGCTTGTTATTTCCCTTTGGTGTGTCTAGTAGCCATAAAATGCGAGTCATTGTTAATGTTTGATATTTTGTAGAACTTTCATGTTCAACTTGTAATAAATGTTTGGTATGGTATTAAATTGCTGAATGTTTTATATATTTTTTTGATGATTAGCTATATCCAGCAAGCATAAAGATGACAGCCATACAGTTGCAGATGTACCGTAACTATTTTAATTACCATCAAATTTTCATGTGATATATTCATAGTCATGTGGTGTGCTTAATAAACTCTTAATAACATTTGTTGAGGTAACTTATTTGCTCTCATAATGTTAGCTTGGGAAAAAGATAGTGTCCTAATTATTGCTAGTGGTTTATTTCATCCCACAGCAAACTTGAGAGTAAAGTTACCTAATAAATGTAAGGCAATAATAGGTACATGCAGGTTTAAATTACATCAAATTATTTCTTTTTAATGCTTTTGTTTAGTATATTTTGTATATGAAGTTTTAATCTTCCAGGGTTCTCAGTTTATGACAAACTATTTAAAGCCTAAATCACTTAAGGTCAGAGTGACCTTGAATGTGGGTCAAGGCAAACTTGACAGAACCGGCTTTGCAACATCTCTGCCAAGTTTCATTGCCACAGATTCACTGGTTATGGAGCAAAAATCATTTAAATGAAAGTTTATCAACTATGGACAAAAGAAAACAGACAAAGGGACATTTGAATAGCTTACGAGCTACCTTGAGCATCCGCTCAGTGGGTGATTCAGGTGTGGTCAAAATGAAACTGCTTGATAAAAATTACCCAAATTTAAATTTGAACTATATTTTCCAATAAATATCAACTCTCATTAAAATCATCAAAAAGATATCAGAAACCAACATGACCAGAGTCTAATCGATAAATGGTATGAGACATGAAATTACTACTGCCATCATTTAAAAAAAAAGTCATCTGATTAATAAGCTCATTTTTATCATTTACTATGGTATATATGTACGGTATATTATATATACATGTATATAATATATGAGCCTTATGTGTAGCCTAATAGTATATAAACTGTTGTTTTTAACTTGAAAATGATAAAATCAATTGAAGTAAGGTTGACTATATACAGTTAGAAAATTCAGTTAAAAGCATCTGCATAAACTTGAAAAATCAATAGAAAACAGATAATAGCATTTAAACTGTAAAAACATTATACAACAAACACACTTGCATCATCAATTAAAAACAGCTCAATTCATTTGTAATACTTCAAAGCTAGAGGGGAGGTTTTTATGCAGAGCTATCAAATTACAATGTATTTTTATCAATTAAAACAGAAGTTTCAGTGGAATCAAACTCTTATATTTCAACATCAAGCACAACAAATTGGCATGATTAAATCTGTATCTTTGGCAACAGAGCAATGAGGTAAAGTTAAAGTTGATTATCAGTATAGTGTTTATTGTGGTTTTAGTGACCTGAAGCATCAGGGAATATAGCATTATGCCTTGCACTGGGCATCATTTTATCTCAAAGTTACCCTAGTCCTTTCTACAGTTGATCTTTGATTTTTGAAATATGTAAGCTTGCTTAACGACATGCCAAAAAGGTTACTGAGGAAAAAACTTTTAACACTTGAATCATGAGCTCACTTGCTTTACTACTTGCCCACACTTCACCAGTAGTTGTGAATTATCTTTAAGTGCAAAGTTGAATCAATAATTGTGTCATATCCAACCTAATCTCAATTTTATTAAATACCATCTATGATTAAGATATAAAGATTAACAACAATTTTTGACAAAAATCTGCGATGAAGATATAATTTTTTTTCTTGCAAACAAGGTCAAAACAGATTTGTTGTAAAACATTTAAGTTCAACTACAATCAACAATCTACAATCAAGAATATGAAATAAATAACGTAATAATACTTACTGGAAACCTAACTTCCACATCCAAGACTTTGTCACCAACCACCTACAAATATAATACATGTATGTAATACTTAGTATGATTAATAAAATGAACTTCTTTTACGTTATTTGTAGATTATAAGTGCCAAATGTGTCTGGAAGTCTTGCTAGACACCTTTGATTTTGCATCTGAATATGAAAATGACCCAGCAATTTGAGAACAGGTTTGTCATTGGTTACATAAAATATCAATTATTTATAGTGACATTGTTTGACAGGTTTCTAATAAGAGCTTCTGTTCTTGTACAAGGCAACTGCACATTCATGCTGGTTATATGGCAAAACTGACAAACGCTTTCTGAGTTTGGATTCATCTTAAATTACAATAAAATTAATGAATACAGCATTCAAAACAAGGTCCTAGATACATTTTAAAGGAACTATGTGTTTAATGAATGGCTATATTAAAACTTAAAATCAGTAAACAATTTCAATTATTGAAAACTTGCTTTATAACTCAAAAAAATATTGTTGATATAAAGTTATGCTTTACAAAAATTTAAGTCTTATAACATCTGCAAAGAAATTATTGTTAGAAATTCAATTTCATTTTTAAATGTCATACAAATATCATATTTCATTCATTTTTCACCTTTATACTGTAACATTAGATGTAGAATACATGCACATTGATTTACGAATCATTTAACATTATCTCTTCTACAGAATCAATGTAATAGATAACATCTATACAGACAATTAATTGGAGTTACAACATTTGTTACACAGCAGGTCAAACAAGATGACACACTTCTGCAATTTTACCTGTGATTTATCATATTAAATTTGTGCATACCCAATACTGTAAATCAGGAAATTTCTGAACTGTTGTTTTAACGAGAAACATCATGTATTTTATTTTTAGCATTGTCAGATAATACTTAGTATAACTGCATGGAAATTACTTCAAAATGAGATATTTTTGAAAGTTTTACTTTCACATATTGTTATTCTGACGAACTTACTCAAAAAATAAAACAAATACGAAAATTTCTTCATTTACAGTAGATTGCGCAAGTTCAAAATTCGCATGCAGGTAAAATTTGTTGGTTTTAATTAGTAAATTTTTATTCATAAGAACACACAGGAACATATGTTCATATTTGATATGTTTTTTTTTATTTTTGGCCTAGAACACACTATAGACATTTTCTAAATATTGTGTCCTACAATTTACAGATGAGTAAAAACATTTATCTGGCACAGAAATCAAATCAGATTATCACATCCCCACAGTGTACATTGGATATAGATATTAAATATATATGGCAAAAATTCATAAGTGTAAAAAATGATATTGTGTGCAAACTGCAGAAAATCTGAACCATGAGGTTTGTGAAAACCTTATAAGAATTGAGGTTATTGAAAGTGCACAAACAAGTTATAAATTTTGGGGGGAAATACTATATATGCACAAAAGAAAAAAATTGTGTGCAAATGTGTTTTTCTCAATTAATTTCGGCAGGCAAATCATATTAGTTGCCATAGTTGGAGATATAGATGCAAATACCTTAATAGCAAGAAATACAAAATGATTAAAGAACCCATCTTGAAATGACAGATAATAAAAGGAACTTAAACTGATCAGAAAGCTTTTAGCTTTTTTAAGCTCTTAAAAGTGACAGTTCTGAATGATGAAAAATGAGTTTATTGCATTTTTAAAAAGAATAAATGATGCCATTGAGATATATTCATATGAATTATATTTTAGTTAGAAATAAGTTGGTTTTCTATAGCTTAATAAATGCATAACAAATACAAGTATTATAGATTTTATCTGTACCAGAAACTTTCAAATTAGATTTGATATAAGACCACTGAAAATATCTCTTGATAAATTGACTATCATGATGATATGGTGTTCTCGTAAGCAATAAGCCATTAACGTGACAAAAATTAACTGCTTTTCTGGAATTTATAGTCGTCTGGATTATCTCTGGTTATCTCATGGCTTTATAATAAATTTCAACTTCTCTACTGAAGTATGAACCAATTATCAATCACGCATTAATATGTCAATATGATGTTGTTTAAGGCTTTGATTTCATTAGAAATTATTAATATGTTATAACACTATTAATTAAGTGTCCTAGATTTCTGGACTAGCTGAATTATTTATGTCTGAGTTATCAACACTAACATTTATTATACAGACTTGTTATCAATCACTTGATTAATCAATACATATCCTACTTTAATGTCCCAAGTTTATCATACACAATTTTCATAAAAGATATTCATAAAGCTGTTATTAATTTAGATTAATACTTTTCAGATAAACCTCCTCACAAAAAATTGTAATAAAGAAAATTGTGTTTGTTTCCTCATGCTTAGTATCTTAAATAATAAACCCAAAACACAGAATTTTCTTAATTTATTTAATTACTTATTGCCTAGCAGCTAAATTAATATATAATATATTAATAAAATCTGATAGATTACAAGAGGCTTAATAGAACAAAGAGGCTCAAATGGCTTTATTCATTTCTATTGGGACAGTACAAAGTTGAAACATCCAGTTTGGCCTCAATTGGTGGTTAACAAGAATAAAGTTAATAAATTAAGCTATAATAGACAAGAAATGTCAAATGAGAGGAGTTTCAAAGAAGGGCTAACTATGGCATTTCAGGCATTTCATTCACACATTGTGCTAACAAGGAGACAATAAAATATTGGGAATTATTTGCTTTAAAAAAGTAACAAGAACTATCAGAAGAACAGTGCCACAGGTCTTCACATCTACAGGGTTTTACACAACTTTTCAAAAATGTAGGTTTTTGGGACTCCAATAAAAAAATAAATGGGGTCCAAACTTTCAAATGTGGGTCCCAAAACTGAATTAAATTAAAAGTATTAATTGTATAGTTATGATTATATATAGTCCTGGTGTCGTGATAATGTTGAAGTTTGAAAATTGTTACAACCGACTGTGAATGCATTGTTTTTCGATGCATGGATGCGTAAATCACAAGCCACCACCTTTTTTTGCATTGTATTTCACACATGGATACCGCGTTAACCATGCTGTTAAAAACCCTTATTCTCTTTTAAATGTCAAGTCACATGAGCCCGACTGCACAAGTTCTGAATCGGGTATCTTTGATTCTTTTTCTTTTGGCGTACACTTAGAAAATCGCCAATATTAATTTGTCGTTTAGCCATTATGACAGTTCATGCAAACTACTGATGTCAAGGTGTCTAACCGATCCAAAGCGAATTCCACTACGGGCCAATCAAAACTTTGCCGGAAATTTACGAGTGCTATTTTTACACACCAATGTATTTTTAGTATGCGGGGAATTCCAACATTCAGAGGGTTTTCGAAAAATCCTTGTCCATATTAACAGAAATTTAAAACACGTTTTCCAATTCAATTCAAATTGGTTTCCAGATATTTTGCTTCCTTCTGGACGCATATGATAATTTTGATTGCGTCCAACATAATTTATTTTGCGTAAAAAACGCAGAATTGCGCATCCCGTAAAACCCTGCATCTAGTCTAATGAACAAAATGGTAAACTTACCTGACAAAAAAGTTCCTGTGTCTCTGGTGCAACCAAAAGAAGGAAAGCATATTCTGCTTTAGTCTGTTCTTCTAACTACAATGCAAAATTGAGAACAATACACCCCTTAAAATTTTTGTATAATGAAGTAACAAAAACTAAAATTTCTTTGAATTTACTGATTATAACTGAAAACTTAACTAAGTTTAAGTGACAAAAGTTATTTTTTTAACAACTCCAAATAAACCTTATATAAATGTAATTGTGGACAATAACAACAAGGGAACATTAGAGAAGTAACAACTAAGGTTAACTAACTCTCCTTTTGTTCCCTCTTATGGTCAGACAATATTTATCTCCAATTGTGAACATCAATGGTCTGGGAGTTTGAAAATTTGTTTTGACACAAGTTACATATATACTGGCTGGAGCAAAATACCAAATTCAATCAATACTGCCAGCAATCAATATGAGAGGCAACAAAGACAAGTAGTTAAAAAGAAACTAATCGTTATATATACAACAACACCTGACTTGACACTAGCAGAAAAATTACTACAATAAATAGTTATTGTTTGCTGAAATTATTATTGACAAACTTCTCCCAGTTTAACAGACAGACTAATTTATAATGTAATATCAAAAAGTAAAAACACCTACACAAAGTATGTATGGATATTAGTTTTTCAGCAGTACAGCAATATTATATGTAACAAACTATCAGACTACCAGATCACTTAAGAGTAATGCTTTGTATTCAATTTCACAAGGACATAAAATAAGTATAATTTACTTGAGATATATATAGAATGTTAAGGCAAAACCATTGGTTATATTACAGAGAAAGCAGAAACTGAACATTTATTGAACTAATATCAGACAGTGATCTGAGGTAATCTGGTAGCATTAATATGTGTTTCTACCTTTTAGAAATTTGTCCTTTATAGATTAATAGTATTATATTTCAGGCTATAAGTTATTTTCCTATTGGCAATCTATTTCTCCTTTACATGAAATCACCACATAATGTAGGCCTAAGCTTATAACATTTAGACATATCTGCAAACTTTAGTTATTAAAGTACAGTGCAACCTGCCTTAAATACCACTTCTATATAAGGACCACCTGCTTACAAAGGCCAGTTGAACTTTATCCAAATTGTTCTTTAATCAACCTGTATATAGGCCAGCTGCCCATAAAGGCCACTTTTACTGGTTCCCTTGGGTGAACTTTATAGACAGGCTATATTGTATGAGTTTTCAAAGAATGACAATAAACATCCATGCAGTTTTAAAGCCAAAACAACATTTGTTGTACCATAGCAGAATATTATCACTGTCATATTAAAATTACCAAAATAAAAGTTATAAAATATCTGTCCATCAGTGTGTACTTCTTATTAGTCAAATGACTTCACCATAGTGAGCAGTTATCAATGAGTATTTAAGGGGCGATTATTCTTCTGGAGCACCTGGCCTTACAATTATAAATCAATGATGAAACCCTGTAAAGTAACTTTTTTGCTATTTTGATTCTATTAAAATACAAGGCAAAAAGCTTGATTTTATATACCGGGTAAAAACAACTAATACTTACAAATTTCAAGACTTTTAGCTGTAAAATGGTTGCATCTTGATCGTATAGTTCACCTACAAAATTATCAAAAGAAATTATTAAACAAATAAGTACATTTTTGTGCTGATCTAGGCACTAGCTTAAAACATTAAAATTTAAAATCAAACTCAAGTGACTGAGTAAGTGAAATTGAATTGGACATCCATGTCAAAATGTCTTCTGACACCAGCTTTAAGTGGTGATGTTGAAATTTATAGAACCTGCCTATGAATCATGATAACAATCATAGAGGGGTTTTGTTGGTGTCATGTCTACTGTAAATATGTCATCTTATATCTCCTCCTGTGACTGTCATTAAGTCTCCCAAGTGTAATGTTTTTAATAGTGTAGTGGAAGATCTATTTGTTTTTATTCCTTCTTTTTTTCTTCAAATTCTTCTATTGTTTTTACCACTTAAATTTGTTCACACAATAATGGCCCAAACTTATATTTTACAATATTGTTACACAGTATGAGTATGAGGGTTTCAAATTTTCCAATTGCTACCTGAATTACCATGGAAATTGTTAAAATGTGAAAATCCTTGTTTTTATTTTTCCTTGCACAATAGTGATCAAAACTGAATGCTACTTCACAGGATTGTTACCCATCACAAAGCGATGCATGTTTTGGGTTTTAATTTTCAAAATGCTTACTGTTGACATAATCATATGGAAGACTTTCATATCAGTTCAGTGATACAAGATCTTTTGTTACTAATTGATAACACATTCATTTTACAATAATGCATATACTATAAAAAAAATCTCAAATAATCAGCAAGATTTTGTGTAATGTTTCTAGGTAAAACAATATATACAATGAAGAGCTTCTAGAGCATTAATATCATGATCTTTTGAAAATCCTTGTGGAATGCAAGAGTAATAGCATTAATTTAGTGGTTTAAATTTGAAAATTGTGTTTCCAAGGCAACATAATGTGCTCAGTGTAATTTTGTTCATATTTTCAGCTTTCAGTTTAAAAACCAATCGTCAATTCAGCAACTTTTGAACAATTTATTATAATGATAAGAATCATCTTTCATCAACTGACCAAAAGAAAGTTAACAATGTAACATTTGAATATTCAACAAGGACCTGATAGCTGTCAAAACCTGATGGAAAATTGAGAAAATCTCATGTTTTGTTTAACGCATGATGTATTTCTTTCTTCTTTGTTTAATGTTAATGGCTCCACAAGATAACCAGAGTGACTGAAGAAAAACTGCTAAATCCCCATAGAAGTCAAAATGGACCCTTTTTTGTACGATAAAGTGTAAACTTTCCTGGGGATTTCACAAAGTAAATTTGTTCTATATCTGAGAACAATAGACTGTAGAGTTGTAACAAGTATCTGGTGATGACATACATTGCTGCTGACTGGCCCTCATTTGATAAACCATAAGCTGAGTTTGACTTGATTTAGAAAATAATGTAAATCTAGCTAGAAGAAGACTATAAGGTTTCTCTTTAACAGCGGTAATGTCTATGATATACATCATGTATGACAGTCCCAGGAGACAGAAAAATCATGATTATTCAAAAAGTAAATGTTTGACGTCAATAAAGACATTTCAATCTGATTATCTTATTGCATGACGATATAACAATTCTATATATAATTGTAACTCCAATATTCATTGTTACCAATGTCACGAGCAATTTCAGATATAAAGTGTCAATGTTTCAAAAGCTCCAACTTTATAAAAAACAGTATTTAGCAAAACATTTTCATGTATAAAAGTGGCATGTCAAGCTAGGTATAATTTACTGTTAATTGAATAAGAAAATTGATTTGTCTGTTCAATTTTGATTGTTTCCATCAAGCTTCCTGGAATGTTGAATCATGAAATAATACCATGATTAATTTGAATACCATGAATAAAATCAGTAGACCCCTGGGTATAGAAATCAGGTAAATTACCTTACCATAGAAAATGTATCTTAATAACCATTAAATTAAACAACATCTGTCGAACTGATTCGTTAAAATAAATTGAACAGTGTAAATCCAGCTGTTTGATTTTAATAAATAAAATCAGGTGAATTAACAACGTATTCTTCTCTCTGTTACTGCAATTACGAAATATTTTAAAAACTAAATAAAAAACAATATGATGCAGTTCTTCACATTTGCTCAATTAGTTATGTTCAAAGAAACTGTAATGCTTTAAACTATTTCAAATGACATTCCTGTAAAGGACAGTGTATCAATGATTAATGGTTTACTGAATACACCGATTTTAAAGAGGAAAACTGCTAATGGAAAGACATAGGACACCCACAGCCACCATTTTTCCCCACCAAACAAGTACTGTACCGGTTTTGTAACAGAATCCCCGTTGAGAGAAAATTGGAATCCCCGTCTCAATCTGGGATCCCAGTTTTCAGGAAAATCCTCTATCTCTCTCACTCTTTTGTGAATGGGGCAGGAGCCCTTCCAATTGTGAAAATAAGCACAATTCTGGACAAAATTGTAAAAAAAAAGAAAATTCAAAATATACCTACTGGTTTTAAAGCCGAAATTTCAAATTTTTAAATTGGCAAAGTGATTGTGTGGAAACCATAAGATATTGATTTGTAAATAGGGTAGAATATCAGCCCCAAAAATGACCAAGCAAGAGCCTGGGTATATCAACTTTTTGGAAATGATATCCAAAAATAAAATTGTTTGAGCTGACCAAAAATTTAAGTGAAATAAACAAAGGGCATTGGCTACAAGATAAAAACTTGCCTGAAATATTACCAAGATAAACCCTTGTTTCAAATTCTGAAAAATTCCTTATGTTGACAAAAACAATTTAGTAAAAAATAAAAACAAATGGGAATATATCTGTAATACAAGAGATTAGAAAACAAAAATTTCTGAGATATTACTTTACTAAATATTTGTTGTTGGTTTCATAAATAAAGTTGTTGGAATGCTAACAAAGAAAACTTGAATGACATAAAACGGGCAATAACTCTTTAAAAAAGGCAGTGTATTATGAAAAAATTGATTGAATGGGGTTTTACAACCAAGTCAATAATATTTAACTTTACATTGAGACCAGCTATAGTGTCTTTGCAGTGTGCTCAGGGCAATATGTAAGGAGGGTTCTTTAATGTGCCTACTGCGACACGAGACATTGCTTTAAAAGGTCTCTTGTAGAAGACCCCATGACTTTCATTTCTAAATGCTGGGTGCTTGGTATAAGACCATCACTATCTTTTTTCAAGTCTTGGACAGACCTGGATGGAGTTCGAACCCACAATCCCTTACATACAAAGCGAGCACTCTACCAACTGAGCTACCATAGTGGTTTAGTTATGAAGCAAGAAAATTCGCAAAATTTTGTTCAGAAATAAAGTTGTTAGAGCATTGACAAGGAAAGCTAACATGCATACTTATGTATGTATATACACGTACCTATTGGGCCAAATCCTATATTATCCCCTCTCAACACCTTGTTTGTGAAGAGATAATAATGCAAAGCATGTTTAAGTGACCTCCATTATTCTGTTTAATAGCCTCAGTCTAGCTCAGGATGTCCATTATTAATCTTAACAGGCATTTTTCTATATCATTTAATTAATTCATTGAAATCAATAAAATACATTAAAAAATAATTACGATTTATGTATTTAATATACCCACCACAAAGTTTAATGATAGCCTCTTTAATATCTGATTGTGGAGATCCTCCACCTGTGGATGAAGATTCGTGATCCCCGACCGTATATTCCACTGCTGAACCATTACATTTACACATACGTCTATAACACGCCAGTATCTGGGATAAACAAGAATGCATAGTGAATGATTCAAATCTAATAACTTGTAAGCTAAACACAAATTTGTGTATCTATCAAACACAACATATACATAAATATGCAAATACAATATTCCATTTCATCTCCTCCAGCACATTTAATGCAAGCTGTCACACAAAGATACTACATAAAATAAATCCAATCACAATCACCCTATTTTAGATTCTGCTCATCCTTCCAGGAAATTAATTGAATTTCCAATTTTTGGTCTGGATGATTAAAACGGATTTGATTCCTTACATAATGTTGGTACGCTAAAAATTGTAGACTTCATATAAGTACATGTTTCACTCCTGCTGCACGCTATAAAATCTATAGTGTTAAAGCTTGCACATGTTACTATAGAATCCAGACTTAAAATAATATTAGCATGGTGATGCGTATTTTCTGGGACATCGTTTCTTGTATTCATGTCTCTTTCAGATGTTTCTAAGAAAATCTAGTATAATTAACTATGTTGCCTACAATGAAACAGTATTATCATCCATCCTTCTAGGTTCAAGGCATTTACAATTTCAGTACTCATTTATTTCACACAGTTTTCAAAACTGACAAATGCTCTGTAGAATTTCCTCATAACTAGGTTGTACAAACAAAAAGATGGATGAAACTTAAATATCTTATTCATAATTAACTGCAACAAGGGACATATTCAAATTCTATCAATAGGCACAAAACTAGAATCCCTTGGCAATTAGTTTAACTTTACTCTTTGCAGATTCTTTTCTGAGAGTTCCATGCTAATCTCCAGTTTTCCAGAAATGGTAGTAAAAAGAGTTTATTTATAGACTATAATAATGGTGATAAACATCAGTCAGTAAGGATTCAGTAGGATTAGCTGATCCTGTTGCTTACACATCAGCAGGTACTAAGTGACTTCTTCCCATTGAAATTAATTAAGAAGTAACAATTGGCAAGTTGTAATGTTGCTTGTTTTCATTTAGGATAATTTTTCTGTAATCAGACATATTCACACTATTTAATGTCATAAAATTCGCTGACGGATACACAAAACCCTCTTGAGACGTAACCCATTCTTTTAATGGTGAGCTTAAATATCCCAGGCTTTCAGACACATTCCATTACAAGTACACTTCTAGCATAAAATTATTTCTTGGCATAAATTCCTGTTGATGGATATGTTCTGCACATATGATGGTAAAGTTTAAAAGCTATCTTCATCACATAAGTATACGGATTTCCTAATTGTTCAGTCAAGCGACAGGATAAAAAGATCAGTGTATTTGTCAGAAGTAAGTGGAACACTGGTGATAAAATTTGTCAAGATTCAGCTCTTTGTCAATAATCACCATTGATTTTTTTCTATAACTTTATCATTACTGGCAGTATGAACATTCTCCCTACTATATCACTGACATGCAATGGTAGCTTAGCGTGTGTTATATTTTGTACCGGAATAGTGTGTTCTAAATGAATGTAAACTATTTTATATTTGGAAATAATGAATTATTTCTAGATTTTGTATGAATTTGCATTTAGATAAGGTTTATTACCAACACTGTAGTCTTTAGCACATAAAATATTAATGTAATAATCACTTACTAATTGAATATTACCATGTGTATACAAATGGGACCATCTATATATAGTCGATGTACAATGGGACAAGGAAGTGGGAATTTAAAATCAGACATTGATATAAAACATAAAACACTTAAATTACAACAAAATGCAATAAACAGTCATTTCCATCTTAAGTTATGCTGTCAAAGGAGCAATAATATTGTGTCTGCTGAATTTATTATGTAAAATAATAAAATCTCAATGCGGACATCAAAAAGTGACATCATCAGTTTTACAATAAAGTTTTTGGTTATGACTCGCATATATTGCATTATCAAAGGATAACTTACATTGTATGTATCAAGTGATAATTAGTGCCACAATAATTTGTGATGATAAATGATTTTTAGTAAATGGAGGTGCGAGTAATGCGAGTTTTATGCTCAAGTCAAGAATCTTTCACTTATATCAAGGCAGAATTCTGGGATGGTAGAAGAAACCAGAGTGCCTGGAGAAAACCACAGACCTTTTGCAGGTGTACTGACAAACTTTCTTGCACCTAATTTGTCCAGAGTGGGATTCAAACCTAGGCCTAAGAGGGACTAGCTGTGATCCGAAAAAGATCCCAGTTTTCTAGACAAGATTCACTTTAACAGAGGGTGTACTTTAATTGACAAGGAGATCACAATATACCCCTAACATTTTTCAAAACAGGCATATAATAAAGGAAAGGTCCACCTGAACTTTGTCAAATATATGAACTACTTGTAGCCTAGATTTTATAAGTTTATGATGTACCAAGTGTCTTAATATGCATTATGCTTCATATTAAACATTAATAAAGAATTGATCATAATGCCTGTGAATGCTTTGAAATATTACAATTGCTTTTATATCTTGGGCATATGTAATAAATCTTTCAAATAGTTTAAAGTTCAACAATTTATGGCTAAATGGTCTTTTTAAACTAAAACTGAATTTCCATTTTTTTAATCAAAATTTGTATGGCTCCATGAAGCACAGCCCATGCATATTACATATTTCAAACAAGAGGAACATCCTCAGCCATTTATGATGATGCATGTTTATCCCGATTTCCTGGACTGTTATTATACAACTTATCAAACTGTCATGTACATTGTCATTTGTAAGCATCAAGGGATTATTAGAACCACAATAATAAGTGATGATAAATTGGCAATTTTCTGAAAGAGTGGAATGGAGAGAACAATAAAGTTTTCTGCCCAGTCAACATTCTTTCACTTATAAAAAGGTGATCAGTTCTGGGAAGGTAGAGGAAACTGGCAAGGTAAGTTACAAACTTTCTAACACTAAAATCTGTCCCAAGTGAGATTGGAACATAAGCAATAAGGGGCATTGTAATCTAAGACCACTCAGCCACCTTTTACTGAAAGATATTCACTTCCACAGAAGGTATACATAGACTGAAAGGAAAATCATTATATACCCTAAAAAGACTTCTAAAAACAGGGATATATAATAAAGATACTTTGTCAAATGAATAAAATACATAGATGCTATCTATGTTTGAAACATATTAAAAATTTATAAAGAATTAATAATAGTGCCTAATAGTGATCACTGAATTATTAGGGTTGCTTTTATCTCGGAAATGTGGATCGGTAATAAATCATTAAAATACTTTAAATTTCAATAATTGAAGTTTTAAACTAAAACTGAAATTTCATTTTAATCAAAATGTATAGATCCATAAGGATCAGTTCATACAGGTTATACAGAGATTATGAGAGGAACATCCTCAGCCATTTATGATGATGCATGTTTATCCCGATTTCCTGGACTGTTATTATACAACTTATCAAACTGTCATGTACAATGTCATTTGTTCAGGATGATAGAAATATGGAACAGATCAATAATACAGCAATAAAGACCTTGATTTAACTTCTAAGATACTGGAAGTAAGGCTTGATTCAGACACAATACAGGCAAATCTATCCTATCCATACAACTCAATGTTTATACATGGTAGAATCCAAAATCACCATGATAAGTATAGTTCATAAGTTATTGTTTAATTTGACACATCAGCAGGCTGACCAATCAAATTTATTTATTTATTTGTCCAGATCAGTACATTTTTAGTGCACAAGGTTACTCTTTAGGTACTTTTTTATCGTACGTGTTTGATTTAGTACAATTTCCATACAAAAAGTCTGAATTTTTTAATTAAAAACCTGTCAAAATGGGAAAAAATCCTTCTAATTTGACTTTTTCATTTTATTCATCTGTTTATCTGTTTTTATGATACAAATCCGTCAAAAACAGATAAATCCATCAAACTAGTCAGCCTGAATCAACATTAAGTATTTTATTCTACTAACTGGATACCTTACAATAAATAGTTTCAATTGTTAACATATTACGATTTATGCTACATAGAACTATTAGAAAACCATGCATCCCCAAATCAGACAACTATAAAAGAAATGCCGTTTTCACTAGGTTGTTATATATTCAGGGTTAACATTCTGTAGTTTTGTTTGCATGTTTTCAAGTTTACAGTAAGATTCAAAAGACATAAGAAACTTGATAATGTTAAATTTGACCAAAGAAAAGGAGGTGCACATCTTTTGAAAGGTTTACATTTAATACAATATGACTTTCATATTACAAATATACAAATATGTACCCTCCATAGTATAACTTGCTGAAAAATAGCTAAGCTAAACATGCCCAAATTACAACATGACCAAAAACAATTCCCCTTAAATACTTTGCCATTTCCCATTTTGAGCCACGTGTTTAAGATTTGAGCAATTCTTAATACAAGGTGTCAGAAAAATGTTACACATGAAATATCTCTTGTTTGTTCAGAGGAGAAGGTATATGTATTTAAGATTTTTACATTTTCCCCTTTTTGGGCCCTAAGGAAACATGACTACTTCATTTGTAAGATTCTGGAAGCCCTTCACCTAGGTATGATAATCACTAAGTTTTATCAAGTTTGACCCTGTTGTTTTGGAGATGGTTAAAATGGACAAAGGACAACAGATTACAGACCGTGAATCATTTCAACAGTCAATCTGAGCTTTCGTAGATGGTGAACCATTTTAACAGTCCATCTGAGCTTTTGGCTCAGGTGAGCTAAAACAAGAAAGAAAATCTTGCTTCAAACCATGGATCCAAACACCAGCCCTAATTAAGTTTAAGATTCTTAAGCTGTCTTTTAACATGAGGTTGGTTAACTATGCTATGTTGTTTTTGCAAAATTAGCTATCTCCTCCAAACAGTAAAGTACTATTTGGTAATTTGTGGATGTGAAACATTTCGTGTTTGATGAACAAATCCTTGACTATCCTAACAATTTATGTCTTTGAAATCAGTTAATAAGAACACTTGAAATGTCACTAACAGATCCATGTGCTAGCTGCTTTGGCTCCAGGCTACATTTATTATTGATTACTATCCGAGGACGTTAAAGAGTTCAAGCTTTACTGTGAGTAGTACAACATGTAATATTCAGGAATTAACTTTGATGTATCTGTAATATAACTAATGGACATTAACTGTTTTTAAAAAATTATTTTAGCATTAAGAAGATACCATGTACCAGTATATATTGTAATTATCCTAGTAACACAAACATAGATCCCCTATCACAAGTCAGGTTCAATCTTGTATTTTATCTGAGTTCAATATTTATATCAATTAACAATTGTGTTGATTGCAATGTTATTTAATGCACCAGTACATGTTCTTGTAATAAGTTGCACAAGAGATTGAGGAGGGGAAGAGGGGGAATGAGACTGAAATAGTGAATCAGAATTTGTCTATGTAATAAACATGATGAATTTTAATATCAAGTATTAATTTTCAGAACCAGAAGAGGTTTTGTTTTAATTTTGTTTTTATACCATTATGAAGTGAATGGACTAACATCTGTGTGAAAACCAATCTTAGACAGAAAAATAACAGCTGATTGTCTAGCCTACATTAATGACCATTTGTCTGTATTCTGGTTTGTCAATGTAATGTTATTGTTAAGATCAAGTACAAGATACTGACTGATGAAGTTAGTGAATCACACTCTGAGGGAATTTGTTCCAGGATTCACATTTGAATAATCTTGTTTTGTCGGTATCTGATGACATGATCTTTTAAATGAAATTGTGATCATTTGGCTGTAGTAAGGGACTCAGACACATTGAATTCAATTTACTGTGTGTAAATTAAAGTAAGCATGTACAGTTTTATTCTGACTGTTGATGTATGGTAAAATAATGATAGCATGTAAATCATTCATCAATGTATTTATCATGTCTTTATCCTATGTGTCTATGGTATGCTGTAAATTCTACAATAATGCATTTTTCATGTAGTCACACTTGTAGAGTACTTTTCACTTGAGAAATTACAGCCATGATTTACATCTACATTGTCCCTGGTGAATCAAGTAAATTACTACAGTTATATGAAGACGCTATGAAATGTTGTCATGCCAGCTTTAGTCTTCAGACCTGTCTGATAAATAGAATTGCTGTCTGGTACATATTATTAATTTTAGGATTTCTCTTGGCAATATAAATTCTTATTGCCCCGCTTACAATGTTCTAGCTAAGTCTTTAGTGTGTGGTTTATAATCCCATAACATTACCAAAAGAAATCTTAAAATCATGTTTCGTATTTACGTTATTTTAAGGAAATTGCTGGCACCCTGAGCCAAAAAATTCCATAATTAGGGTTTTCTGAAAATTTGCACTCATAGGCCCTATCCGTGGTTTGTGCTTTGTTGAATAAAAGCCAAATAAATATATGCTTGCATGGGTTTCAATTTTTAGTGGTGTGTTACCAATCATTTAAAATGTGTAAGGGTCAATTCAAACTTGATACAATAACAAAAAGAATTTTATGACGAAAACACCTTTTAATTCATGCTTTTAAAAATGACATGCCATAATATGTTGTATATTTAATTATAACATCATACACATAGAATGTGTTTGTTTGATCCTCTTAAATATATATATATATATATATATATATAAAAGATTCCATATGTATGTGTCACTGGGCTTTTCTTTTCAAGACTTTGACAGGATTATCTCCCCTACCCCTTTATATAAAAATTAAAAATATCAAAATAACCTGTTAAAAATATATTTCAAATACTACAATCTCTTTAACCTAACTCTTTAACAGATAATATTGTGTGTGCTACCACAATAAATAGTTTCAAAAACAAATTAGATATATTATGGAAAGATCTTAGATACACTACCCGTAGTTCACCATGCACACAGAGAAGTATATATTATGACAAGAAGACCAGGTTACATAGGCAGAGGCCTCTTTACCCGTAAAAGAGGTATAAAGGTATAAAGGTATACATGAGATCATACTAATACAATATGTCTGTTCTGTTTGTTTTTACACAAAGGCAATTAAATGTGTTTATGTTATTGTCCAAAAATGCATGTCAATTTATATTTTATAACATTTAATGAAATTACCAAATAGTGTGTTTGAGCTCCCCAAAATCAACCAAAGTTCATATTACTGCCAGCTTTGTTTGCAGAACTAAACATTAAATTTTCAAATGTTTCAAAATGTCAAATTTGTACAATCTGTGTATTTATGGACCACTTGTTGTAAAGTAAGTTTAATAGTTAGGGGCCCTTCAGAAAAAACTGCATGATATTTACTCCAGTGCCTGTCCAAAATCATTAAAGTCAATATGTAAGGTACGGGTACCGGGTATTTGCTTTTTCTTTTCTTCTCTTACTTGGCTGTTTTATCATTTACTTGTATAAAATTTCATGATCTTTATTCCATTAGCTATTGCCATGTACAAGTTTCAGTTTAAAATTTCTTCTTCTATTGTAGATTTGACTTTCATTTAGTTTTGTTGATTGATCAGCTATGTGCTTTGAGCAGATTTATTTTCTATGGTGCTGGCAAGTACCTTAAATAAACTTCCTCAGATACGAAAAGTCTAAATTTTATCCAGAAGACAGAATAATTATATTTTTTTTCTAGAGTTATATACTTGATATATAAACTATTTTTCTTATTGGAACTTTGACATTAACTCTTACAGGCAGTTATACTGATTTGTTTAATGAAATCTTATCAAGACTTTAATTCAAATTAGATTATCTGTCATTCAGCTGTAAATGTCATGTATACTTGTTTATGCTCTTCTTGTTATAACAAAATTACTAGTTAATTACAGGAGAAATTGTATCACATTATCTATTACAGCATATTAGGTTTATGTTATCAGGTGCAGTTATTGTGATCAGCATTCATTTGCAACATATACTAGTAAGTGGCAACACAATGTTGACAAAAGCACAAATTTTAACAAGATTGATTGCATGTCTGTATCCTCATCATAGGTCACTTAACAGCTATTATAATTACCCTCAAAAGTAATCACTTTAATACAGTTTCACTTGCAGATTAGGCTACATATATATATACACAGCCTAAGGCATATAACTAAGGTCAACATGCAAATTCATGAAAAAATAGGAAAAGGTTGCCCAAAATAGGAGGTTCATCTCGACATAGATCATACAACACATATGTGAGTATCAATCATGTGTATTAACAGCATAAAGTCAGGCCATGACCTAACTTCGAAGTTTTCAAAATTAGATGCAAAAAATTTAATCTACCAGTATTTTAATAACAAAATTTCAGGAAATGAACAAACTATAAGCTTAAGACCCTACAGAATTCAAATAGTATATCAGATTTGGCCTGAAATCATTGCATTTGGACAGGAATATTTTTGAAGATTTTCAAGCCACTGTGACCCAGTGTCCTACTCCTGGCAGCTATTGACAAATTGTAATGACACTTAATTTGTATTGCACTGATCTTTTTATGCTTCTGACCAAATTTTCATTGACATCGACCGAGTAATTTTGGAGAAGCTGAAAAGGGTGAATGACACAAGCTCATGTCATTTTGGCCAGGTGAGCTAAAATGCAAACTATGAACTTAAACATTAGAAAATATGAAAAGATATCCCCTTCTCATTTCATCTAAGGACAAGGATAAAATTGTAATTCAATAAATCCAATGTTTATGCTCTTAAAATTACTTTATATAATGCATCACTGGTCTTATCAATTATTAGGAAGCTATTCAATAACAAAATTAATCTTTTATTACAAAGTCAATAAAGTTACAAGATATGCAAACACACATTAAGTGCAACTAGTGGAATTTTTATACTCTATTGTTAATATTTTTTCCATTTACTTGTAATAATGTTGTTGCCCATTTTATTTTAATTAAATATTCATACATATATATGTGTAACGTAAGTGTTTTTATAATCTGTTCTTTATTGATTTGAAGGTTCAGTGAGAGTTCCAAAATAAAGAAAAATCCTATTAACTTGTGTGTCCACATCACTTAAATAACACTTTCTAATGGTGATAAGTTATAAATCAATATCAATTCAACATGCTTATGATTACCATACAGATGTAAATTACAGTAACAGATTATAAAGAAACTCAGTACAAGATTGTGGTAGTAAGAACACACACATATTACAATCTAAACTGTTACTTTTGATGAGCATACTTCTTATGGCTTTATAGTTACAACTAAATTAATTAGTGTTTAAGTGGTACAGTGGTTCACACATCTGTCTGACAAATGGGTTTGATTTAAGACTCTAAATGTAGAGTGAAGTAATAGTATTTATACCCCAGTCAAGAGTATTTCACTTTTATTAAAGTGGTCAGGTCAGGGGTGATGAAGAAAACTGGATCACCAGGACAAAACCATCGACCTTCCACAAACTTCCCAATACTAGTATATGCCCGAGTGGGATCTGAATCTAGGCATTGAGAGGTGCTATGATTTGAAGAGTTGCATTTAAATCCATTCTGCCACTGAGGCCCTAGTATGATTTAAGGTCATTTGTGAAAAGGTACATTACCCCAATTGAAAAGCAATTCTTGCATAGATCTATGCTAAATCAGAGCCACCAATATGACCAAGCTACATTAACAGTGCCTATGTAACAGTCGGTCAGGGTTGCTACTATGTATATTTACAAAGAATTCTTTAACATATATCAAACTGAGACTAAATAAGAATACAAAAATAATATATTTAAACAGAATGGAGACTAAAGTGCAAATTTAATTTTCTTTCTCTTTGCAACAGATTTGATAAACACATCTATTGTCTACTCTGAAATCTAAGTCTTAAGATTTTACCATGATTGAAAACTCTGAAGGGCAGCAACTCCAAAAAAAAGTTGTAAATTTGTAAAGTATAATATGTTAGACCTTTACAGTCTTCAATTGTGTATAAAATGTGTTAAGTTTTCTATTTTCTACAACATAAATGTAAACGAAATTAAAATAAGCCCAACTGAAAACTTACAAGTTAGGACAAATTAGATTCAAGAGTAACTCGATATAGAGTTCTACTAACTAATACAGATCTAGTTTGCTATGAAATTAGAAAACATCATAGAATAAAACACTGGAACATTTATTTAAACAAAGGCAAAGCATAGGTATAATAGACTAAAAATAAAGAAAGACATTTTAAAGGCTTTTGCATCTTAATGATGCAAGCTTTTGAAAATTCTTGTTTTGTGGCTTTGATGCAAAATGTCTTCCAAATTTTGTTAGTCTGAGTGTAACACATGACGCAATAAGATGTGTGTTCGAATCAAGATACAGATGAACCCAACAAACAAAACAACAAGACTCCATTCAGGTGATACCTCATATTGTAAGCCTTCTAATACACGACTAAACAATATGAATATGGTAACATTAATACACACAAATGACTAGAGCACTAACTTACTTGTTTCTCTATGAAGGATAATATTTTTCTGTCGACTTCATTACCAGATTTATGACATGCCTACAATTAAAATGTTCTTTTGATAAGATGACACAAAAATTAAGATTTTCACCTGATGAAAAACGATACAATTTTATGTTCATTTTTAAACAAGCAACAGTATATTACAGCTGCAAGGATATGTTGTGAGACAATATATCACAATACATTATTGTATGTGATTCATGATACACCTATGTATCATGATATGCCCATCTGAAAGTTTACCCTGTGTCCATGATAGCATGTCCAAAAATATTGATTCAGAGGCATTCATTGACATTTCAATGACAAATTATTGATTATTTTCAAAACTTCACATAGATGTTAAGACAATAAAAAAAATTATTTTATTTTTGTTTGCATTCTTGAAGTATTTTTGCTTCCTAGAAGAGTTGTGTATCATAATACATATAGGTTCAAATATCACAATAGATATCTTATCATGAGGTGATTGTATTGTTGCAGCACTATAATATATATACATGGACATAAATCTTGAACAAAACAGAAATTCAATCATCCAGTGACACCAGATAAATAGCATTTTTATCACAATTCAGTAAATGAAAACAATGAATTTTGAAATTCAGGCTGGTTAGATTTTCAGCCAAATTTTGGGCACTGCTAACATTCTTTGATTTTTGAATGGCAAATGATAACACAATTATCAAATTTACTTATGTAAATTTATGTTCACTGCTATAAGAGCACATATATATCATAAAGAAAAGTATGGAAATTGATAGGTATTTTTTTCTTCTTGTATTATATTTTAAAATCATTTGCCTATAGTATATGTTGTAACATGAGCTATGTTTCACAACCATGAAAGGGAACCAAGACTTTGTACAAATATGAATTTGAAAACAAATTCTGTTGTTCTGCAAATGTAAATCACAAATTTGAAAATAAGAATCATTAACTTGTTTGAAGTTGATAAGTTTGATAACTGTTTACATACCACAATAACAGCAATGATAGCTTTATCTTCTGTCAGCACTACTGGTTGGCAAACAACTGGGAAAAAAAATCAAATAATGCTTAAGTTAGTTACCTAACATTGCACGGACTATTTTTATTCACTGAATAAGAACTAATATATCCCTAACTTAGATATACATGAATCTGTAGCCTTTAACATCAAAATAGAATTTTTAACAGGGGTTCAAAATTATATTTTGTAACGGAAGGTTCAGGACATTTTGTCTTTATTTTTGGCCATTCCCAAATGAAGTTTTGAAAGCCCAGTATCAACACTGAAAGATCTGTGTGCAGTTATGTTCATAGAATTATCCTTGTAAAAAATGGCAAGTCCATTGGACTTTCAGAGTTTAAATTTCAAGCGTCCCAATGTAAAATCAAAAGATCCCAGACCTGGGACCAAGGGAATTTTTAACCTCTGTTTCATTTTATGATTACCGTAATCCTTCTATATATTCGGACCCTCTTTGTTTTCGGACACCCCAATTTTGAAATTTCAATAATTTTCAAATTTCCTCTAATTTCGGACGGCATTTTTTTGCCTCTAAATCCGGACGCGATTTTGTTGGAATTCACCCGTAACAAGCAATACATATTGCTTATAATTAATATTGAATAAAAACATGAAGAAATGTTGTTGTTTTGTTGTTAATTTACATTAAAATTTGTTATTTTTTATGTGTTTGTTGCGTTGTGTATTTGCGTGATGGAGTCATGATGGTAACTTTGAGGACAAGTATTTTACGATGTATTTACGTTTTTAATGTAAGCTGAATATAGCCATACCTGTATTAAGTGTTTTAATATTCTTTGAACGTGAAAGTTGATTGAAATTAAAAATCGTGGGTAAGAAACATCGTACGAGACAGAAGTTCTGTCGGCACACAAATCCAACATCAAAGACATTTTTTCGGGAAGTGACGTTATCAATGAATTTCATTGGATGAGAAACGTGTGGAATCCCTTCTGATTCAGTGCATGTCAACTATGGGAATTCCCGATCCTCTGATACTTTCATTTGTCTAAAAACGGGAAGATGGACATTACGATGTATTTATTGTTTTTCCTAAGATTAAAATTGTTTGAAACGTGAGTTAAAACAATGCATTTGTAAACTATTGTGTTCTGTGAGTGATAACATAGATTTTTAAACAAAAGCTATATTGATCACAGCGAACCCCATTCATACATGTCCTGGTTCTTAATCATACAAAATGTGGAATTTCTTGACTAAAAAATATTCTTGACCATTATTAATTATATAAATTTTGACCGTAGACAGTGACAGAAGACGAAGTGGGGTAACGGTGAACCTCAAACGGTGGGAACTACTGACAAAAATCACGCGATTTGCTTACAAAAAATGGCGTCCTTCGATGTGTATTACACATTGGATCATGATTATTGGTCAACAAACACTTCAAAAAACGACTTTTTTGTGAAATAAACAACACAAAAGGTAATTTCAACATGAACTTTATTTGAAAATTGATATTATAGATGATATCCATGTGCGTATAGTCGTTGATAGTGTCTTGCATTACCGGGAGGGCAGCGAGACATATTGCGGCTCCTAAATATCGGACAACTCTAAATATTCGGACACCCCCATTTTTCCAAGTGTATAATTTTCATATTTCCTCTAAATTCCCGGACACTTGAAAATGAAATTATTAAAATTTGTCCGAATACATAGAAGGATTACGGTATGATATTTCATACAAAACTGAATAATTTAAAACAATTAAGATATTTCATTGATTTCATTAACTTTCAATGATAGACACCAAAAATCATTTCTATCAATTATGCTCAGGTCATGGACAATACAGACTTGTCCTAGTTTTATTACTATGTACAGAACCTGAGACTCAATCAATTTTTTCTACTTTGACATAGGTATCAAATTACCAGAAGTAGCAATAAATTCCTAGAAACAAATGAAATAAAAGAAACCTAATACGGCATAACTTTAAAGCAATTTACTCTAAATTTAAACAAAAGTGGGGAATAACTTTATAACAGTATGGCCTATAATGACTCTTTTAGACTAAGAGTAACATAAACTTTAATCTTGTTCTGTGGTAAATTAATTTTTTTTACTGATTGTCTGAGAAAGGAGGTAATATGGTGATTATAGCCAACTGCTAAAATAACCCATAATGTGCCATAATCCAATAAGTTTTCATCTATGTCATATAAAAGCTATATCATAACTCTGCTGTAATTTTGTTTGACCACTTGCTATCTTTTACCTAAGAAAATTGTTCTTCTGTCTGAAGCAGGTTTACAAACATGTAACAGACAAACAGAGAGAGAGAGAGAGAGAGAGAGAGAGAGAGAGAGAGAGAGAGAGAGAGAGAGAGATTTAGTAAGGTTCTGTTTTAAGCAAATCACTAATGCACAGTAAACCTCAATAAACTGTCTCCCTATAACTTTGCAATCTTGCCTATCCCCGCACTTTTTGAAGTCTTAACATCTATACTGTTTGTTTTTTATTACAAGTCTCCCAAGATTCACCACCAAACCACTTTACAATGCCAGAATCTGACAGAACAAAAGGAGGCAAAGAATTCAGGTTTTACTGTATATGTTTATTTAGTTTCTACAAGCTTATAATTTTTTTTTACAGAATATCAATTAAAGGTTAAAATGCTCTAAATTACTGTGTAATGATGATGTCAGAGTTTAACGTCTACATGCGGCCTGCCAGTCAATGTGCAGACAGGGGCTTCTAAATGTCCAGATACTGTTGGATAAACATGTCCTACAAGAGCTGCAAGTTACTGTTTACTTTTAACAAAGCTTTAGTGATTGTAATATACACTGACAATCGGACTAATTTCCTCTATCATTAATATCTGTGTGATATGTAATGAAACCAATAAATTAAACCATGCACTTGGTACCTAAAAGTAAATTTACAAACTGATGTAGAAATAAAGAGAGTTACCAAGAGATAAATAAAGAGATATTCTCAGTGTGGCTGTGATTGTGTCAGGGCTATAGCATGAAAACAGTTAATAAACAACTAGGAACACTAGCTGATCAATACAGTACACAGCATTAGGTTTCATCATAAACATGTTATATTAAGTCAAATACACACATTATTGTTTCTATTTCAACTCCAAATTAATGTTGAAATTCATTTTATTGTGCTGGTATGTTAATTCACTGAATACTATTGACTTTGATTATAGAAGCTTTACATCAATTTTATTTGTGTTATGCAAACTTATATCAAATTACTATACAAGCATATGGTTTTAGTTTTCTAGTCACAAATATAAGAAAAAGTAAATTTTGCAATTTATCATAACAATAAGTAGTTATGGGAATGTACTAGTTCAGATTCAAAGTTATTTTTTTTTTATTGATTTACTATTGATTTCCTTCAAATTATTTTGATTTAGTTTTTGATTCATGCAATATGTATGAATGTGAACATGTATGTAACATTATTCTTGTGGGGATTTATTTTGTGCAATTTTGGGGTTAACAGTGCAATTAGCTTGCATATATTTGGAGCAAGTGCATGCAATAAAATTTTTGTAACATGTATCTGTAGTCTAAGATATATTCGTTGTAATTTTTGTTAGAATTTATGAAAGATGTGTTCTCATATGTTAAAGTTCCGCTCTGTTGATATTAGGTACAATGAAAAAAACCCAAAAAACTTTGAAATAGTGTTATACAGCAAAACATGGATTGATTGCCATCATTTTTTCAGTCAAATTGTGGCATAAAACACAGAAGAAATGAAGCAGTGAATTTTTGGACTTTGAATTATGTGGTGATAAGCAATGTGGCAAAGATATTGAGGTGCATTATAACAAGATTGAACTGTAATGTTAAATGTTTACCATTTTTAGGTTTCCATGCTGGTTCACTCTTATTACATTGCTTTAACAAAGCTGCAATAGGGTCATTTGGACTTATTTCTTCCCTTCTTTGGGTCTTCTGAGTCTGCTTTGCCGCACTGTCGATAAATCATGAAATTATTAAATATTAATTCAAATCAATTAAATTAAGAAATTATAAAGCTTTTAGTATCAATTTTCATTACTTCATGGTATGAACTCTATTACAAAATCAATTAATGCATGCATGTTTGTGACAAAGTTGGTAATAGTCAGTGGAAATTTATACTGCCTTTTATAGCAGTCACAATTTATAATTAAATTTACAGCATTTACCATAAGGATAAAAGAGGTAGTGTAATCATTACAAGATTTTATCAAATTGATTTTCGTATGACACAGTGATTTAATTTTTTAATAAATCCATGCTGTATTTATCATAAATCATAACATATTACCAAATTTAAAAAAAAAATTCAGTGAAAATCAGCAAGGTGTAGCATTATTGAGGTAGAGTTCAATTGACATGGTTGAGTGATAGAGTTTAATGCCCAAGTCAAGATTCTGTTATCTATATTGAGCAGGGATGGAGGAAGAAACCAGAGTGCCCAAAAATCCCCATTGACCTTCAGCAAGTGAACTGGCAAACTTTCTTACTCTAAGATAAGATCTGCAAAAGTGGGATTATGGCTCTGCCAAGAGTTATGAACCAGAAATGTGTGCTTAGACAACATGGCCACGGATGCCCTTACTGAGGTTAAGCAAACACTTGTCAATTGAACATACTAATTTGGCACAAATTTAGAGGAGTGGTCACCAATTTTAGGGACTCCTTATCTTTAAAACCTTTCCACAGATATGGTGTGATAATGAGTGAAAGGTTCAGCCTGGATAATATTTGAACTCTCACCAGACAGAGTTTAATGTAAACAAGTTTTATTACCTACCAAATTTATACCTATATTATTAAGGTGAGAAGCAAGTATCATAAACTCATCCAAGCAATAAAAAACTTCTTTAACCCACTGTTGACAACACTATGTAAACCACTTGATACATATAATTATCTGTTTCTCAAAGTGTGATCATTACCTGATGAATAAGCTCTCAGTCAGAATTTACTCTATAAAAATTTAAATCTTTATTTATGCAGTAGAACATGTGAAAACCAAACCCCAAGTGAACCTAAACTCTATCTAAACTAAATATTTTTTCCATATATGTAAACCTATTATCTGTCTAATCTGAATAAAATTTTCAGTGATCTAAAGGTGTTAAATTTAGAGACTAAAAATAATATACCAACCAGCAGAGACCATGTTTTGGAAATCTGACTTTGTTTTCTTTATCAGCAAATAATTCTTCTTGAACTACATCTTGCAAAAATACAATACAACATACCTACAAATCACAAAACATGCATATTAGAATTATTGAAAATGTGATGTAGAAGACAATGGAACACAAATTGATAGGACTTTATTTAAAACTGCTGTATTTGGTATAAGAAAAGACCTTGACATATTTACAGTTTGAATACTGCAAATGACGGTTTAATAAGTTACAGTTTTTCTAAAAGCTAGAAAATCTGGTGGGATTAAAAAAGACCAAAGTTTGTCAATATATATCTGGGTTGATATAAAGATTTTTTCTTGTGAGAAATCCGAGATATGAAGGAAATCTTTTCGTATCTGAGAGTCCTTAGACTTGAATGAATAAAAGATAATGAGGGTTACTTTTGTTACACGACTAAAATAAACAATCTCATCTAGTTGTAATTATAACCTTCAGTAACAAGCTTTCTAGGGAATATTTGGCCATTTATCATCTGTATTGACGTCATTGCAACACATTAAACCACATCCCCTGACTAATATTGTTGACAAGACATGTGCCATATTGGAAATAATAAAACGCTACTGCGATAAAAAAAATGAACAGAGAAGAAGCTGTTTTAAAGGTTGATACAATACATGTATATTCAGTATAATGTTTAAATACTGGTTGGTGAATTTTTATTAGTTCTCTTTATATCAAATTTTGCAGATGTTAACTATAATGTGTCATCATGAAATAGCAAGAGAATTCAAACTGTTCAAAACAAGAAATGAAAGTCATTTTGTATTACTCTGCCAAGCATACAAGTAGTTAAAATCAATAAATGATTTGCGTAATGTAAAAATTTAGCACCCTCATATGCATGCAGTCTAAATTTTGAATAGCTGACTTGACAAATTTTACAAACAGGGAATTACAATCAAAACTAAAATGTAATAGTAATCTCAATAGGAAGTAAAACAGTTAATGATTAATTCTGGAAATGGACCAATACAATGCAAAACATAAAAGTAATGTTCCGACTCATGTACACTGATCATGTTGATAAAATTTATCTATGAGTCTTTTGTCCATTTGAATTTGTAAAAGGCTAGTAAAGATATGCTTAAAATGCTTAAAGCCTATTGTTCTTGTTTTCTCTCTCTATATATAAATTTACCAGTATTTTAGTGTAATAATGGATGTTTTTTATCACAGACAAAAAGTTCTTCTGTTGTACAAAGTAAAGTTATGTATTTGCCAAACAGTGAGAATAAGTTCTTTTGTACCCAATCATTCAGTTGAACAAGTCCATATAAGAAGACAGGTTATTAATAGGGGTTGGTGCCTTTTCAAATCTGGAGATTAATTATCCTAGCACAGTAAAACCTTTACTTATTGTTACTACCGTATTTGTTTTGATATTTATTGATCTGATAAAGGGGTTTGACAATGAATTGAACAGAACTTATAAAGAAGAACAGAGAAGACTTGGTACTTTAAATTACTGTGGTGTTAAGCGAGGTGGCAAACTTATCGAGGGGGTTTTATAATGAGCCCAAGATGTTTTACTGCATTCATTTAATGATGATTTGCTAATACAGTAAGTGTAATTTATGAACATGTACTTACAGATTGTGACGAAAGAGATTCTATTGCATCAGGAACAACAGAATGCAGATCTCTAAAATTCTGCACTTGTGCTAACTTTGTGGTGACATCCTGAAATAAAAGAAAACTTTCATTTAGTACAAAATTCTATCAAAAATGTATTTTATTTTGCACATGTCTATAGTTGCTTACTTATGAAATGTACTTATGTTCACTTACGATTTTCATGGAACTGAAAATTGTAACTTCTTAAGATTAATACAATGACTGACATACGGTATTTTTGTAGAACTTGTTCAAATTTTACAAGTTTGACAGTCTTGCAAAACACAAGACATCAATATGCTTTATGTACATGTAGTCAAACCTCAATTTGTTGCCACTTTCTGTTCAGTCAGATTTTGACATTATGAACAGGTTTGACAGTTAATACTATAGCTGTAAGCAAGGAGGCAAAGTTGAAGGCAAAGTTATAAAGAGGTTTTATTGTATGTTGATCATAATACTACATCAATCATGATACTTGTTTTTCTGACATCTACAACCTTAAAATTAAAATTCAATGTTTAATTTAGGAATATAAATACAAACAAAGGATTTTACAAAATCTCACATGATTGACTGAAAATTTACAGAAATCTAGATGGCAGCTTGGCTTAAATTTTAAAACCAGTCATGTTTAAAATGCTAAATAAATTTTCACAATATTCATTCTCTGAAACAGTCTCACTTGCTCTTATATAGAACAACTATCCAACAACAACAATAGAAAGTAGAATAAATATTCAATAGGTTTAGTTTATAGGTTTAGTTTAACAATGTGTTTGACTCTGTATTTTGTGAACAATAATTATTTAAAACAAGTTCAATGCATGACTATGAGAACACAACACATTGAATTCATTTATAATTTAAAATGGCAAACAATTCAATCAATATAAAACAATAAAAGTGGGACTTGGGAGGGAAGTACTATATGTATTTTTATTTCAAGATCTATTAAAGTTAAATACAGTTCAGTGCTCACTAAAAGTCTCATAAGTCACATAAGTCATTCTACTTTTTCTGCAAAACTCAAGCTTCTAGCATCATATATGATGACCCATATATATAATTATGATTAATCTTGATACATTATTTCTTAGTATTTTGACCACATTTTAATACAGAAACTAAGCAAAATGAAATCTAGTGTTTAATCATTTACATCTACATTGTAATAAGATTTTGTAAAATTTATTAATAATAACTTAATAATTGCAACAATATGACCCCTATAATTATACTTCTAAACAGAATTCATTAAAAATAATACATTCATCTTATTTTCTTCCTTTTAAATTAAAAAAAATATGACAGTTGTTATAAATGTATGCAAGTTTCAAGATGTTTTGAAGCACCCATGACCCCTTGCTTTCATTTTTATGTGTGGTGATTAAAAACATTTGTCATGATTAAATTCATTATTTTAAATTTGTCAATCTTAATTCTGATTTCTAATCTAAACTGGGATTAACAATAAACTCACAATACAAGGTAAAATTTTATTAGTTGACACACAGACACTAACAACATTTTTATTTTAAGATTCTTTTTTCTTCCCTTTAGGATTTAAAAACACTTTTATATTTTCTACATGTATTCATGTACATATTCAAACTTTAAGGTTTATACTTTTTTGACAGTTCTGTTTTTGAAATAAAAGAAGTTAAATAGCCATCAACTTTTATTGTACACAGCTATGACAAACAAATTATTTGATACTATGTTTCAATAAAATTAATGACACTGCAATGAAAATGAATTTAAACAGCAATGGGAACTTTTTTTTAACTATCATGGACAGTTGAGTGATATGGCATGTTAGAAAGAGTATTTCCACTAGGTAGTTTATATAGTTGTTATAGTAGTACAGTGCTGCAATTAATGTCTGATAATCATAACATTGTCAATGTGATACTACTGCCAGTAAGGCCATATTAGACTTCTCATATGTGCCCATGACCAGAAGTGAGTTATGCATGTGTCTGCTGCCTTGAGAGCCATGGGTTAAAACCCTGGGTGAGTCATTAATCAGATCTTTAAATGTGAGAGACTTTGCTTGGACTCCTTGAAGCTAGGTATTAAGAAGACATAGTATCAAATGGTTGGCTCTGTGTCAAGATAATGTGACTTGAAGAGTGGTATGCTTGTCTGCAGCATGCTGACTCTGTGAGCTTTCATCTTAAAGTCACCCTAAGTGCTTGCTAGTACAAAGCAGACCATAAAACACACTCGCACATCTCATGCCTACACAAACTTGTTCTTAAATTAATCTTTAGAGATTAATACACTTGCTCACTTCGCAAATAGTTGAAAAACACAACATTATGTTCAACAAAACTGCTTTGAACAAGTGTAAACTTGGGATGATGTTTAACTCCTAGCTAACAGAATTTCAGAGTTCACCAAACACTGGTCAATTATATTGGAACTAGGTTAAGTCCAAAGCAGTTTAAATCACATGACTTGTTTAAAGTCACAACATCTGCCCCAGAAGGGATTCAAACCCCAACCCTTGAATCTGCCATTGCTATTAATTGTACCAAATATTTCTTGTTCACAAAAGTTCTTGAAAATGATTTGAAGAGCAATAAAGAACATGTTGAAAACTCTTTCAAGCACAAATGCTTTATGCATGTTTTGTGCACAAAGAAAATGCTGCATTAAGAATAGAGGTATGAGACATTATTAAAATGCATGAAAAGTGAAATTAACCTACAAGTTATACATGAACACAACATCATACATATAGAAGGATAACACTGAGGTTACAGAAAAGACGACTCAATAATGTTACTTAACAACACAGCCCTTACTCTTTGTTAATCAGATAATAAATTAAGTATTTTAGTTATATATATATATAAAAACATCCTGTTTGATAACCACTATAGGCCTATGAAACATGAAGAGAGCCAACTGTGGTATAAAGATATCTCTTCATGTTTTATATAAAGGTAAACTCAGGTCATGTTGGAATTCTTAACCAACCTCAGCTGCATTCACAAAAAACATATCAAAAGGTAGGATTTAAATGAAAACCAGGAAGAATGTACAATTACCTCGTTTGACATTTGGAGAGTTGTTTGAAAACTATTTTGAAACTGCAAAATATGTGACAATTATCAAATTGATTACATGTATTACCGGTAGAATGCTTCAATGACATGACAAAATGACATCAGACTACCATAATATTTACTGAAACTTAACTGAAACAAGCTTTATGCAGTTTATGCAATGATTATAAACTTAAAGACTCCTTCTGGATTGAAGACATTGAGCTGCATAGGTTAAATTTATACCAAACTGCTTGTTTTAAAATGCTATCTGTACCATACATACATAAATAATGGTTAATTAAAACTTTACCATATCAAGTATATCACTGCTAGAATCATCTCCTTTCTTCTTTTTCTTGGCAGAACTAGGTGCAGACATTTTGAGTATAAACTTAAGAAACTCCAAGAGTAGTGTTTAAAATGAAGAATGCACAAATAAAATAATCCCTATCCAACATATATCACAGTTTTAAATTGACTATAACAGCAATATACATGTCTGAACCATGAAGTTTGGTAAACTAATGATAAAAGTAAAAACGTACCCAGATAAATCCATATGTACCTGAGGTACCATGGGGGATACAAATGACTTACTATACTTCTAATTAGTACTATTATTGTATAGTTTAAAATAGATAACTAAATCCTTCGTGTAAAAACTATATAAACTAGCTCAATTCACTAATGTATTCCATTAATTTGGCATGATAGAAAACTGATACTGTTTACAATTTGGCAAATCACCAGTAAACATCAGCAGGAACATGCATGTGAAATCATCCAAGGTTCATTAGCCAACTTGAAATCCATACAAGAAGACATCAAATAAAAAGCTAATGCAATTTAAACATGGATAAAGGCAAAATATTAAGGGTGAATTATTTACTCTTATGATGATGTTAGTAGTAATATATTCCTTTAAAAACATTTTACAATACTGTACCATATTTCAGCCTGTTAAGTCCTTTCATAAATATGTATAATACGACCACATACATGTATGTCAGGTCTTAAAATTATTTCTATCATAATATTTACAGATTGACATCTATCAATAATTGCACTCTGAACTTATATTCAATTTAAATTACAGGTAAAGTGACAAAGTGTAAGTAAATAGTACAATTATTTGGTTTACAAACTAGACTTGTTGTTCTATGTAAGTTATTGTATATGTAGTTCATACATTGGAGGGAAGGATGTTAGTCAATATTTTTATTCTGGGTAATGTGCCATAAAATCTATATATACTATATACATATATCCTAATTTATTTTTCTATATCACTCCACTCTGACCAGGCAAATACCTCAACTACCTAGTAAGCTGAGACGGACATTAATATTTTCTGTCAAATATTGCTAAAAGCCTTTTCCACTCCAAATACAAGAGGAATGTATATTTATAATCTGTTATTATTGTTTGTAAGTCTGATATCCCTTGATGTCTTGTTTATAAAATTATTATATGTTGTGTAAATATTCGTTTAAATTCTACTTTGTGGGAGTCTAAACTTAATTCACTATCAAGTGCAGATCAAACTTGTCTTTCAAAAGCTATTGATTAAAAATTCATTTTAAAATCTTGATATTAAAATAAATATATGCAAGCCAAACTTTTAAATCAGGTATTTTTATAAAGTCAATGATCAATGAAGGTGATTAAAGGTAACATAAATAGTGTATACAACCATGTTATTTTTTGCTGAAAGGCAATTGACGTAAACCAGCCAATAGCAATTCATCACAGCAAAACATCTATTAGACTGTCAGATGACTGCAGTCTGTAACCTTGTACTCATATTAAGTCATTTTAAATTCCTGATTACATTTATATATCAATTATAGATGTATTCTTAATCAGAAAAATAAACTTTTTTGAATCCATAAGCTTATAAATTCAGTGCAATTTACCAAAGACCTCAATTTCAAAGTGGCCGGCAAGATAAAACTTGGATGCCCAACTGTTAAACTTACGATCACATTTATTATTGATGATAATATATCTATGATCAATTTTAATCCAGTACACCTGAGTAATAATGTATAGTTTAAGCACCATATTGGGTGGAAATGTCTTTAAAATTTAAGATCTAGGGCTTTAATATACATAATATTGATGAATAATTGCTTTATGTTAACTCTAAACAAAGTTAGCTCAGAGGCAGACATACTTTTGTACATGTATGCAACCTTCAAACACTAACGTCATCAAATCATCTAACATGAACTCTAGTGACCTGTTTGCTTATCAAATTGTAACGTGAGTAATACTGTGGTAACATTTAAGCAAAATGTAAACTACTTGTAGGACAAGAGGCACAATGGGCCTGATACCCTAACCTGAAAAATAATGGCTAGCTGAAATGTTATAAGAAATCATATAAACTGAAATTCCAATGCTGAAAGCATTACAGATATCAAAATTTAAAGTTGTTCCAAAAATTAACCATTTCAGTACACTTTTGGATCTGTGACATTGACCTTTGAACCCATGACTTTTATCTATATATCAAAATTACTTTTGTATCGATACCTAATACCTATAATATTCTAATATACATGCCTATACGAAATATTTATAATTTCCCCATAATTAACTGTTTTGGTAATCTTTTGCATCTTTGACCTACTTCTATACACATGTCAAAGTGATGGTTACATCAATAACAACATTATTCTTATATATGTGCCTATATAAAAAGTCTAGTTTCCAAATAATTAATAAAAGCAAAAAGGTAAAAAAAAATTAATTGTTATGACCTTGATTTCATTTTGAAGGTACGGTAATTTCAATAATATGTCAAAGCAAAAACCCTGTGCCATTATTTGTTCAAATAGTTGAAGTATATCTTATAATTTTAAAACCATTTTAAGAATTTTTTTCTTCAAAATTCAAAGCAAAATGGCATAGTCCTTTATTTCCAAATTAAAAAAAAATGAACAAACTATAGGCTTATAAGATCCTAGAGAAGCTTAATATCCTCTCAGATTTTTTTCTTCAATTGTCAGTTTTGGATATTTTAAGATTTTTCCACCCCTAGGTTACGGTAACTTAAACTAGTTTTGGTACCCATGGCAATGCCACAAACAAATCTGAATTGCACCAGCCTCATGGATACACTTCTGACATCATACAAATGCATGTACACACACTGGGCTATGCCATAAGCCCAAATTACATTTGTTTAGGTGAGCTAAAAACTAATTTATCTTTCTTAAATAGTTCCAATAAAGTGATAATTTCCAGTATGTATGTACATTGTACATTGTATATATGAATTTTGTATTATTAGTATAATCTGGTTTTACTATGCTACATCATGCTGGGTATGAAGGCAAAAGGTCTTTCAATTTTTAACTTCTTTATGTATAAGATTTCATTTATTTTCTTCAATCAATAAAAAATAAAATCGTGTAAAACAAATTATGTTTTTCTGTGAGTATTTCATTCCTACAACCCTGACCAAGAGCAAAAAGTTTACAATGGAATCTATACGAGAATGCTAAGTGCTTTTTTGGCATCAAACTAAACTTAAGATTAATCAATAAGGTACATAAACATGTGTTAAGGCTAAGTTGTTAAGTTTTTATGTATACATCTACATATGTTCAATGAAAATGTCAGACTTAGGATGATGTAAAAAAAGATTACGCAAAGCTCATTTCATCTATTTCAGACAATATAGACATATTTCACAGAGTTCTTCACTGTAGTACATAAACCTAATATACTGACTTCAAAACACATGTACAGTAAACATGCACATAATGACCATCCATCGGACCCAAGAAATATGGACTCTTAAAAATCTTATAGATAGGTGATTTTTTTTTATATACAAACATTTTTGGTTAAAATATGAAACAGGACCTGTAAAATAATGGTTCTACTGGACATACCGGTATGTCTGTCATTATAGGGGTGGTCACTGTAGTAGGTTTAACTGTAGGTTTTTAATTAGTTTTACTACATGTAGTAAAACAAGCGTTAACCAAAAGGAATTGTTATCTCCATTGTATCTCCACAAGACATGTGTAGTACATGTATGTATTTTATTTCATTGAAAGCATCTACTGATCACTGAACTTCAACTGAAGTCATAACACAAAATATCCCTAAAGTTATTTTTAAAGAATAATATGCCCTGCTTTTGTCATCCAAGAAAATTTGGTGAATAACTTTGCTTTTTTGCAAACAAGATAGAAGAATCTCAAAATTTCAATGGTTTTTAAAAGAAAATTATATACTAGTATATGTATGATCAAAATAAAAATAAAATCAAAAACTCCTATATTGATCTAGATCTCAGACCATAGATATTTTGTAACCTTGGCCTTACGTTATACACATGTATGCCCATAAATGAACTGGCAGTCTTGAACATATGAACATTTTGTACCAAACCGGTACTTGGTAAGTAAAGTTATACTACTGGTGTATTCATTAATGTACTTTTTTCAGTCAACTCCATCTTTCTGTAAATAAATGTTCATGATCTCATCAAAAACATTATAGGATGCAGATTTTTATGCAAACAATCCATACAGTATCAAATGGTCCGTTTGTGTGTTTAAAGAGAAATAACTCTTTTTGTAAAAATGTTGCAGATGTAACATTGATTGATGAACTGATAAAAATAATGATAGTTCTCCAATATATGACTAGAACGCAAAACAATTATAATCATTTTTGGCTATTGAACACTGTGCCAAATCTGATGCCAATTTAAGATATTGCAACAGAAGCTGGCTTACATCCATCCCTTTTTGGAAACCTTTCTTTTCCTGATGCAGAGGATGGGTATTGTGGTTTTTTTCAGGCAAAACCTACATAAAAATAAGCCTAAGTTTTATTATTTTCTGTCAAAAATACAGGACATACAAATGAAGCCATGTTATATGTGATGTAAGCTAAACTTTTCTCAATCATGACTAGAGACTGACTGACTGAAAACTAAATCATAGAATAAAAGCTATTTTTGACTTTAAATAGTTTCAGGGCAGAAGATTTTTAAATAACCACCAAGAATAGTTTGGCTTTAAATTTTTAAGTATTTGCTATAGGTTATAGTAATGATGACCATCATGGATGACATGAGAAGATGTTTTGTGCACACTTTAATTCATTCCATCTAGGGACTTTTAGAAACACCAGATTTGCAGGGATGAAGATTAGCAGGGGCCCAGAAGCCAATGGCTCCTAAAAATCAGTTTTGGCCCCTAAATGTTTAAACATTTTAGCCATTTATTACTATTAAAACTTCTTTTCTGAAGTGAGCTGGGCCCCAACTCAAAATAGTTAAGCTTCATCCCTGATTTGGCTCCAATTGTTTCATTTTAAAATTTTCATAGAATTAGCATGTGCAACACATCATTTGCATATTCAGTTAAAAATCAGGAAAAGATGTTACCAGTAAATACATGTACATGTGTATTTCAATTTTTGTTTAATGGATCAATTCACATGATCTTTCTATATGTCAAATTTGAATGTCGTACAGAGTTGATTTACAAGTGCATTTTATAATAAATGTAGAGAACTTCGACGACTACACATGAATGGAGAGACAGAGAGAGAGAGGGGATTAATTTATTAACTGACTGCTATATACATGTCATCATGTATATCATTGTTATGGTGTGACACATCAACTGATGTCATAAAAATCAATTACATCATACATACATGTACATCTTCAGTTCAAACTCAATCAATAAACTAGATACAAAAATTGAAAATGTACCATACCTAATGTGTACATAACCTTAAATCAATGTTACATTATTGTCCAGAGACTGTTACCTTCTTGAAAACAGCAATATTGACTTTTATACAATACTATGTTTCCTGATACAAGTCTAATATTGATGGCTTGAAGAAATCATCTTTACAAATCAATATCCCTACATACACTTTTAATTACCGTTACTGTAACTGATGAAGATTTTATACATTACACACCCATAATTTCCCTATTAAAATAGAAGTCGGACAAATCTGGGTCAATGGCATAATTTCAATTAAATTTCTCCCACACTTGGTGGTGACAAGATCAATTACTTACTAATCTGAGAATTGTATCTGTACAGATTATAAGTATGAACAAGTTAATGTAGTAACAGAATTACAAATTAACATGTTTCTTGATCATGTATTATGGTAGATTGATATTATAGCTAGGTTTCCACAAATTTAAAATAATTAGTAGCCAAATTTTCAAAATTTGTGAAAATATAGTCCTTGTTAAAGTATTTTTCCACAAATTTGCTAAAATAGGTTACTTTTTGAAAGAATTCCTCAGAAATTAGTAGCCAATGGCGATTTTGGCTACCAGGAATGGAAACATAGTTATAGCGAAGTATTATTTTAAAGAGATATAAAGACACGCATCAAGGTATGAAGAGAACTTTCAGTATTACAGTTAATACTAGTAGTACCTGTAGGCTGTAGTCAATGTACTGTCAAAGAAATTAGGTTTTGAATGTTACAAACCATTCAGGCCAGTAACAGAGCCTATTTTTACAAGCCCAGGTCAGATTTCAGAGGCAAACTTGCAATTTCTATTCATATGATAGTCAATGTTGGGATATTGTTACAAACCAGTCAGGTTGATCGCATTCAAATTTCCCTGGTCCAAGTCAAAATTTACTGGCTTCAAGTCATAGGAGTAGCACCAGTGCTAATTTCAAAGACTTTTGCAACATAAACTTTGATAAAATACATTTCTTTCTTCAAAAAGAACATTAGTACCGTGATTCTGAAACCATTGTTAAATCTTGTTGCCTAAACTTGGGAGTGCATAATTTTGATGAAATACATGTATATATAAATGTATATATTGTATTCCCTGTTTAGTTTGAGATAATGAGACTCAACTGTCAAGCCTTAAATTGTCATTTCAACCTGGAGGATGATTTTCTCCCACAGACATATTGCCCCATAGACAATTAACACTGGCATCATTTTTATTTAATTCAAATTCTCAAAATCTATTTTCAAATAATTTTTGTGAAAAAAATCTTAACGGTAAGGCAACAACTATTTGCAGCACAATTTTTTAAAAACTGTTTTTCCTTTTGATTTGAGGAATAATAGATATACATTTCTTTATACATGTAAGTTTCCTTTTCTAATGATTGCCACATGACAAAACATCAATACACACTCACTAATGATTATGCTTTAGATCAGTAGTTCAAAACCACCATCCAGTGTGGTGCAAATGGCCCAGAACATGTGGAGTAAATCCTCCATGGAATGAACTATAAAAAGTGAGTTGAATCCTCCTTGGGTAAAGTGACGATTTTGTACCAATGCCTGGCTGTCTTTACATTACTGTGTTTTGTAATAAGAGTATCTTTTTTTGTTTTGGGGGGGTGGGGGTGTTGCTGTGGAAGACTAGGTTGTAATGAACCTTACATTTTTTGTGGAGAAGTGTATTAGAAAAAACAAGAAGATTAAAAATTGTGGTTTTGAAAGTTGAAACATAATTACCCAATATACTAAATTGCATTTAAATTTCATTGAGATTGCCATTACAGTAGATGAATCATGGATGCAATAATATTGGAATTTTAACAGAAAATGTGATAATTAACATGGGTTCAATAGCTTGCGTCAGTGATCATATCATTTCTAATAAATTAATTATTGTAATTATTTTCCTTCCTTGTTTATAAAATGCTTCATACTATGCCTATGGAGTCGGTAGATAAATTGACACATGTGCCTTGCAGCATCATCAGATCATTACATCTCATCTCCATCTCAGCATCAGGCATTGGGACTACTAATTATAGTTATTTTAGAAAATAAAGATAAAGCAGGTAAGAACATTTACATCTTTACTTAAAAAAGTAATAAGGGAACAAAATAACGAGCCTCTGTCCACCAGGTCCAGACACTGAAACTGGTGCCATGTACTGCCAGTGTAAAAATGTTTAGGCTATATAATTTCAAATGTATTATTTCTAGGCACATATATGTCAGACATAACAATCACAGATCACAACAATAAAGAAAACACAGGAAAACAAAGATAAACCTTTCACCTCATAACTTGCACTTTCACCTCCAGCATCCGACTTGTTCAAGTTGCTGCTCCCGCCACCCAGAAACTTTTGTGGATTGCGATAGTAAAGAATAGATGCCACCACTGTGTGGCTCAAAACGATGACCATATTGCACTATTCCCTCCTCAAACAAAAATTCATTGCTGATGTCCACTAAGATGTTACATCTTATATCCTCAGGTGTTCATACTGTGTTTACATCCCCACATCCTTTCGTCTGCAATATTTTGTATATTACGCCATCTACCGACTAAAGGGAGGTAATTCCCACATGATTATAACACTTCTCAGCTGTGGTCAGTAAACAAGTTCTAGATCAAACAAAAAATAAAAAATTATTTGGCAGTGTGAATTAAACTTTGTTTTACTTACCATTTTACATAGTTACAGATAAGAATAAATCCACAGAATCAACGAGAAAACGTTAACTTATATAGTCACGGCGGTGAAAACTTGTTTTAAAGAAAATCTTTCACAACAAATTCTTAAAGTAGGTCTATGTTTTAAAGGTTCCATTTCAACAATTTTGTACGCTTGAACTATTCTGACGTCACAGAAAAGGTCAATCCTACAAAGTTTTGTGTAATTGTAGTCATGTAATGACGATAGTTTTAAGGGTAATGGAAATTACCAGTTTTTTTGAGTCACCATTTGTTCAAAATGCGTTCCTTTAGTCACACATCCTAGCAAAAACTCAAGAGACCCGTTTTTATTTATTTTTCCGGTAGACCCCAAAGTTGGAGGCTTAGAAATGACTGAATATCGAAAATTAAAAAATCTGAAAGTTTATCCTATGATTTTAAAAATGCTTTAAACAAGCTCAGAGTGAAGATACTAATTTATACAACTTAGTTTAGTTTGTTTTTTGGGTTTTTTTTGGGGGGGGGGGTAATAATATCAGAAACCGTGAGAGACATATAACCCATACGTTGTCAGAAACAAGTGCCTGTGAACTTATTAAGCCTAAAAATTCAAATGAGAAGGGGTAAATGTTTTCAAATTTAAAATTACGAAAATGAACCGAGATCATGAGATTTAATCTGAAATTTAACTCTTGTGAATTGTATATATATTGTATAAAACATTTTAATAATTTCCGTTTATTTTATTTATTTATTTTACTAAACTGTATATATAGATAGACCGAATGTCACTTCATGCCATGATAACCAGATCAAATAATTCGATATTCCTATGCACAATGGATATTTTCCTTCTCATATACATATATTTTAAAATGTTCAAGTTATTGGAGGAAGAAGATATAAGATTAACTTAAAATATTACTGGAAAATGTTATACATCTTTAATCTTTACTTCTAATATTTATAACATTTTCCGGGAAACAATAACTCAGAAACTTATGATGATTTATATATAAGCAATCTGCTTCATAAAATAACTATATCGATATTGCAGAATTATTGAATAATATTCAAATACTATTACTCAAAACAGATAAACACAACTTGTACATATGCATGTCAATAATAATAATAAATAAATAAATAAATAAATAAATAAATAAATAAATAAATAAATAAAATGTTGATACGGAGTAATGGTATTTTGCGCCCTAGTCAAGATTCTTTTATGTATACCGAGGCGGTCAGTTTTGGAATGATGGTGGAAACCGGAGTGCCTAAAGAAAACCACCGACCTTCGGTTAGAGAACTTACACACTTTTTCACACTAAGATCTGGGGAAGTGGGAGTCGAACACTGGCGTTTAGAAAGGCGGTTATAGCACACACGGTCACGAATTCCAGGGCCAAAATATTAATAAGGACAGCTAAATAATGACAGGGACACGTGGACCAAGTACATTGAGAGAGAGAGAGAGAGAGAGAGAGAGTTTTACATATTTTTATTTAATGAACATTTTTAAAGCCTTCAAGTATCTATAATAAAAGGGAATATAGTACAGCACAATATTATAATTATATCGCGGATAATAGAAAAAATATATATAAATATAAATTTAAAAATATATCTTTTGAATTTCCAAAATCTTTGCATTTAAATTAAAATTAAATTTCTTCTATATATAAAAGTTATACCATGACATAGGTACACACGTAGGTTTAGATTTAATTATAGAAATTATCTCAATTTTCGCCGTCAGTAGACCTCGCAGTTGACACACCATTACTTAGGCTGATCATCATCGATATCTGATAATCTCTATAGATATATATTGTGGTATTTCTGACGTCAGAACGCTTACGTAAATCGCCTTACAGTAATGTGTATCTATGTCATGAGATAGTTTTGGGTGTAGGTAAATAACCTTTGTATGTCTGATAGGAACATCTTTTTTGGACTGTTATCAAAATGTTTAGTTTAACCCCCCCCCCCGAGAGAGAGAGAGAGAGAGAGAGAGAGAGAGAGAGAGAGAGAGAGTTTTATGATAAAATTTAAAAGAGTTACAGAGGAAATAAATAATGACAATAAACTAGAATGAATCATAACGTTGCTCAACTAAAAATGGACATATATTCCCTAATTTGTGATTGTTCATGTCCTTAAGTTCAACACGGCGGGATGTATTGCAAAATCTGACGTAGCTTTATATTTTTTCACATCGAAATACATTTACATTGTACGATCAAACACACAATTAATATACCGGTTAATATTCAAATCACAATCCCAAAAAGCAAAGTGAAAACTTTGAAAACACCTGGCAAATTAAGATAAACATTGGAAGTGAGACCGGCTGTTCCGGAAGAAAGCACCTCAGAAAAAAATAAATTCTCAATTTTTTTAAATACAACTATCTTTTTTGACCGAGTTAACTTGGTTTTTAAACTCATATTCATGGAATCTGGAAAAACGTTACTTTCTTTATAAGACTCAATATTTCTTGTTTGTATTTTATAACTTTGATAAGTTGCCATTTATTAACTTGAATTATTGTTTCACCACATTTAAGCATAAACATATTACAACCGACATGGTTTAAACTTTAATCGTTTTCTTTTCGAATGAAAGGGATGTTGGTTTTGGCGATGCTAAAGAAAAGAGACATATAGATCGTTGATACAAAAATTTTAATTAATTGTTGAAATTGACAATATTCCAAAAACGTATTTAAATGGTTTTGTATGAGTGGAGTGATAGAGTTTTACGCTCCAGTCAAGATTTTTTATTTATGTCACGACGGCCTGGATGGTGGAGGAAACTGGAGTGTCTGAAAAACACACCGCCCTTCAGCCAGTAAACTGAAAAAATCTCACACTAGTTTCTGTCTCGAGTGGGATTCGAACCTAGCCTACGAGAGGTGCTGTGATCCATAAGCGCTCGCTTTAGACCACTCAACCTCTCAATGACCCCTATTTTTATGAAGTAATTTTTATATTTGTAACGAACACCTCATTTAACAGTCTGATAAAATGCATATTTATGCTTAATTTCACAACTGGTATGTTTATACAGTTTATAAAATATCTGACATTTTGTATGTGTAATGGTTCTGAAAATGAATTTCATGCTTAATATTGCTGTGAAATGTCATAACTTATAGTTTTGGAGACACCAGTGTCATAGGATAATCTTAAACCAGTGGCTCTTCTTGGTTTCAATTCTGTCTTTCTAGTGTGACACGAACGTTTCATTTTCTGCCAATTTTGATTCCACGCGTGGCGGATGAAGCTATCTTGACAGACACCGCTTACCCTTCTACAGCACCTGAGCTCAAGTCCCTGGTGGAAGTTCACGTGTTTAACTTAATTTGCCTGTTTTCACGGTTTTTACTTTGCCTTTGAGTGATTGTGATTTGGTCATTCAAACATTGTTCGGTATTTTTGTGTTTTATGTATTATGTCAAAGAAAAAAACCCGGTCATATGATTATGCCCAATTAACCGAAGACTTTGTATGTGTTGCCAAAGAAACGAAGTCCTGTTGTGTGGTTGGATTGCAGTAAGCAAAAATAGCTAACACGACAATTCCAAAAGAATTGTGTCTGGGTTTTATAATTTTACCCTGCTTTCGTTTTACTTTTTGACAGGTGTCTGATGACCAAACTCTCAATTCAATTTTACAACCCAATTTTATGACAACCAATAATATGTTTAACATATTTTTCACGGTTTTTCAAAGGTTCGCCATTCTTTGACCAATTGAATGCAACTTTTACAAGTTCATTAATTTCAGTAAATAAACACAAACAGTTATTTTTCTGAAAAATCCACCTTCTAACCGAGTGCACCGACTAGGGATCGAACCCGACTGAAAAAGCGAGGACTCTGTAAAAAGACCAATAGATACAAAACAGAAAGCTTGGCAGCATATCACGCTGGCTATTCTATATACTATACAACAATACGCTCAGCCAAGCTACATGTACAGTTGAATTAATCTCAGTTCGACTTACTTAATTTTAAGCAAGCATGAATAATGAATAGAGGAGTAATTGCTTCTTTCTGAATAATATCACAAATGTCTCACTCCTTTTTTCTTACAAAGAAGCACTAACGTCTTAAGATGCTAAAATATACCATTTCAAACAATACAGCTTCAATACAATTTATTCATTGTTAATTCACCTAATCCGACAAACAGGTGAATGTTACTTTGATATACCTTGTCAAATGATTAAACAACGTCAACAGATGTTAGTCAACTAAACCTAACATCTAAAACAGCCAATAAAATGCCTTACCGATGTCAAAAACGTCCTTTTTATGATATCATTTGTAACACCAGATAATGCCGTTCTAAGTACCAGTTTTTTACGGAAATGAAAGTTACCCTTATATTTTGGATATTGACGGTACTCATACAGTATGCTGCCACAGGTAAATTGTCTTATTGTATACGGGTTTTTGTTTACGACTACCATACAGTTTATATTTTATGTAAATGAATTCATATGAAATAGTATAATGAGTTGGTTTTAAACAAATGTAATTATCACGTCTCAATATACTTCCTTTCGTTGGAGACCCTTGAATGTTATTTAACCATTGAACTGTTTCGAAATGGCAATTCCCTTGCAATTGGTGCTGCAACTTTCTCGATTGGCGAAGCAAACCCATTAACGCGCGTTTACTTTAATTGTTAATATTTTTTATCATTGAAGGATTCAAAATCGCTGCTGCTTATGATATGTGCATTCAGGCGTTTTAACAGCAAGACAAATGACCTAAAACTTGTATTAAAATGCGAGAGACGTGGACAATTACTTTATAAGCATATATAGACGACATTGGTCTCAAAAAGTAAATTAATGATTAAGTAAAGAATGTTTTGAACAATATTCTATGAACTAGACTCGCAGCTAAAACGTTAATCAAATAGCTTACCATCTCCCGTTTCATTGGAGATGTTCATCTAGTCGGCCATTACTGCACCCAAGTATGTTCCATAGCGTGCGACTAGACTAAATGTTAATCCAAAGCCAAATATATGACATAACATGTGACGTAAAAAGTCAAACAACATGCACGTGTTACACGTGCGTAATATTATTGTACCATTGTTTACACGCAGACAATATTATCCTTAAGACATTGACCCAACAACATTACGCAATCATAATCAATTGAATATATTGTAGACGAGCATGTACTGGATACATGTCAAACTGCCCTACGTTGGTCTTTGAACTTTCAAGTTAAATGTCTCATGTACATTGCGTCAGAAGTCCACTAAAGTATTATTAATGGACTTTTGATTGCATGTACATATACAGAACTGTCGAAACTATAACACTAGGCTAACAGAAAAGGGTTGAAACTCGGGTACTGAGTGACCGAAATATAGATAGATAGTAGACAAGAGATAGACTAGTAGCTGTCGCGATATAGCTAACGAGGGATCGAGTCAAACGGTCGACTTTCCACTAATTCTTTAGCTTAGTGTTAAACTGTCGACATGCTTGCACTGTACATGTTATTGGTATGCAAGTAATCACAAAAGACTTAACGGATTTTAATATTTTTAATAAAACAAGACAAAAATAGTTTTAAATTGCATGTAAAAAATTCCTAATCTATACAACAAGTTTAAATTTATCCATATGGTAGAGAATTAATACCGCGCTTACGTAAAACATTTTATTATTGCTTAAAGGAAACATATTACTTCATGTATTGGGTCTATATTGTCAATACCCTATTCATCATTGCACATTATCATTGAAATGAATTTTATTATGTTCGCGTTAGATAATAATAGGGTGGGTAACTAAAAGCTGAACTTAACGAATACTTAACTTATACAGATAGAAAAGATAGTATTTGTTCCGCCAGTGAAAATTTTCTAAAAGCCCGTTTTAATAGTGGTTGAGTGAAATAAAGGAAGACAGTCACTAGTGATTGCTGCTTTGTTGACATTCTTGGTTGAAAATATTAAGGATTCAATGTTATCGGGATCCTTTGAAAAGACTTTCAACGGTACTCTTTACTAAAATTGTAATTTTGACTATATTGATGACATTTAGACATTTTAAACATTTCTGTGAAAAACAATTTCTCAAAACTTTAAGATTGAATTTCATGGGTGGGGTACAAAAGCAAGTCTTGCCAAACATTTTCACGACGAGGACACATGTACCTGTTCCTCCCTTTCAACAAATACACATATGCAATGAATATACCAATACAGAGAGAGAGAGAGAGAGAGAGAGAGAGAGAGAGAGAGAGAGAGAGAGAGAGAGAGAGAGATTCAATCATACCGATACTGATGGGTATTTATTCTGGAATATTCTTTTATCCAGCTCCTTTCAGAAGACGGAGATAGTCAAGTGTGTGGACAGTGACGGTGTTGTGTAATACATACACATACGTGTATTTGTTTACAAATGGTTAGATTTGATTGAATCATGCCCGAACAAAATCAAAATATTGACAAATTGTATTAATAATTCATTATTTTAGTTCCATATATTTTTAGTACAATAAATTATCAATTATAACCTATTTTCACTTATCATATTTATCTTTATTTTGCCATTATGATTAGGTAATGCTCTTATAAATCAATTTGGAATTTTATAATTCATTATTTCAAGTATAATGTTCTTACAATGAATTGTCAATTTTAGCCCATTTCATTAATAATAATTTTCTTTAGTTTGCCATTAATGATTATTTTAGGCAATGGTGCTCTTATGAGTTTGGAAAGCTTAATACATATACATCTATTGAACAGACTGAAAATTTGAAATGACTGAATGTTTTGATAAAACCAATCATATTGTTATATATAATTTTTTGAATGCATTGAATTAGATTAATCTTGTAGAATGGTATGTGTCAGTTTATCATTCTAATTCAATACTAACATCAGCAAAAACATTATTGCGCTATGTGTACGAACGTTTTATGAAAATTAAAGATTTTGATTTTTAAACACGTCTTGTTCCACAGCGAATGATATACATTTTTAACGGGTAAGCAAGTTTGGAGTTAAGCTACAGTTATCTCGTAATTCTCAAGTTTTCAAATCAAAGAACAATGGCTTTTGAAATGGATTTGAAATTTTTTGCTCTGGCCTTTAACCACGAAGTATCCATTTCTCTACCAGTTTCCATGTTCAAAACTAAACTAGTTATTCATAAAAAATCAAGTTACGAGTGCGTTTCTGGAAATGCCAGACTACTATTGCACAATACTAGATGTCCAATACAGTACAAGGTATTGATCTGATCACCCTCTCTGAAACCTTTAAGATGAAGTTCTAGAATATATAATGTTAGAACACATTCTGATAGACAATCGCTCATTGCAATTGTTCCGTTGCCTGAACTGACAAAAACTGGCTAAACTTGTGGCGTTAGTCACTGGACAGAGTTAAACATCTTTAAAGAGCTGTGGTGATTGTATTTATACTCTTTAGAGGCTTAATCTACCCCATTTATTGGACAGCAATAAATAGCGAATCTTGTGACGTTAGTCACTGGACATGGTCGATGTATACATGCATACTCTTTAGAAACTGAACCTATCTTATTTCAGAAAGCAACTAGTCATTAAGGAACTATTCATCTAATTTTTAATGATCGACATTCTAAGTGAATCAAGTCTTTTTTAAACATTAACAACCAGTTTGATTGGATTGGAAAAAAACCATTATAAAGATTTAGATTTCAGATGAAATGGAAGCAGGTCAATTTAAAACAAGTCCCGAAGGTCTTGTCTTTTGTATGGTTTAATACGTATATTCGCTGTTTCGAGACGGGGTTGGTAAAGGATTTTGGACACTGTTTCATTATTTGATTTCAAATGATAAATTCTCTCTCAATTATTTTTAATTTTATAAACACATCTAAAACCACTTATTCTAATGGGATATTCTGGAAAATCTTTCTGACCTATTTTTTCTCTCATCTTCTAGAGCATCAATAAATAGTTGATCTTGATGACATTCATATATGACCAATCGATGGTTTTTGTAAAATGTAATTTTCAACACGGCCACATGGCCAAATAAAGGACTATCATGTGTTAAAATCAGGTATTCAAAACCTCCATGTTACAGTAGGGTCTCTAACTTCATTTGGCCCTATTTTTTATGCTTGAGCGATTTTGGGATGGTGAGAAACTTCTGTTATTGTGTTCGTCCCAATCGCAAATCTAGCTTTTCTTCGTTCGTATATCAGTATATTTTACATTAGTTCGCGATATTTCATTATAAAATATTGACGTATATTGTTTTGTTTGAACATTATATAAGCGTTTTGTTGAGTCAAACATAAATGCACAATATTAAATCAGGCATTTTGATAATCCTAAAAACACAATTTGATATAGCAGTTATCTGAATAATTCATAAACGCTGAATTTATGAACAGACATGCAAATACTAAAATATAACTAAATATACGGACGTTAGTACATACAAAATCGTGTTGTAATGTCAGTTTCAGCGTATTTAGGACCCACTTGTTGTGAAATAAGAAATTATATAGACAACTGAACTACAACACTAGATAAGACTTTGTCATTGTATCCAGCGTTCGTTCGAAGTCTACAAACACCACTGGGAACCATTTTATCATTACATCCAGTGGCCGTTCAAAGTTCACCACTAGATCCCATGTTGTTTTTATGTTCTATGTCTAAAAAGTCGAGAATCACACCATTAGTCACGAGTTAATCATTATATCCAGTATGCGTTCAAAGTCAGACGATTGACATTTACTTGTTTATATTGTGTCTCATGTCTTTATTCGTTTAGTTTTGTTGTATTATGGTCTTGGTTGTTTTTGTTATTGCTACGTAATTTCAAACATGTTTCATTTATCCAAATACTTAGAGACACGTAATAAATGATATGGGCGTCATCATAAATTTATGATTTAAAAGCAGTTTTTCATTCAACATCACATATATTTCATTTCAAATCAACCCTCAATCTGATTTGTCATCGGTCCTATTTACCGAAATGCACTTAAAACGACAAAGGGATTAAATACAGATTGAGTTATGCACATTTAAAACAAATGAAAGAAATTAAGTAACATGTACGTCTAATAGGATTCAATTCATTCATATACATAAATGTACATACTAAGCTCGGTCATAAAATCACCATATGCATAATATATTTGAAATTAATGGAAAACAAAGTTAATGTCAAACCAAAATTAGAGTAGCGATGACGCAATGGTCTATAGAAGTAAAAAAAAAACACCGTTGTTAAAGGCAAACAACGAAAGTGTTTGTCCATTTAAAAGAATCAATTAACAAATAATTATTATTAAATTAAATTTATACACAAATAATTATTATTAAATATAGTTTATTCACAAATAATTATTATTAAATTTAATTTATTCACGCTACCAATTAAGAAACAGCTAGAGATGGCGAAATGACGAAAACAAGTGAACGCTGCTGTAAATGACAAGGAACAAAGACGATTTACTATTTTAAAGAATATATAAATTATTTTATTTATTTATGTCGATTTTCAAACACTACCTATTAAAACTGCATGAACGAAAATCCATCACGGCTAACAAACAAGGTCAGAATTTAAAAATTAAGACATCGATCGTGTGGTCGACATCTGTAGTAAGTAAAAGAGATTGGGTTTTTACGTCAGATGTCACTTACTATTGAGTATGTAAACATTCTCTTATTGTTTATACAAAGCATATTTCAGTATCCAACAAAAATATTGACCCGCTGATCTTTCAACATATAGAAAACATCGCATTAGTTAATGTCATTTTGATAATGTTCTTAGTTTGTGTTTATTTAGTTTATCTATAATCCACTTATTACATTCTTTATTAGAGTTATTTAGCCACTAATACCATTAATAGATTGCTGTCTTGAATATTTACACGTCTCATTTATTGGTAGAGCTTGTTCACACTGGGGACACTTTATACAATAAAGCAAGCTGTTTACTCAGGGATATTGTAAGCCTAGGATTGTCAAGTCTCACAAAAAGTTTCATGGCCGTCATCACAATATTAAGTATGATGTCTCTTTATCTTGGATATATTTGATGTTCCATAGTTCCATGTTCCCTCCATTCTCAATTTTAATATCACATGGGGTGTAGCTAATTAGACAAGAGGTGTGGTGCTTACTCCTCTGTAGTACTAAGTCTCACTTATCTCGAAGAATTTCGCATGTTCAATGTAAATTTCAAAGTTTTAACTTTGCTTTTGGGATTGTGATTTGAGCATTGATTGGAATGTTTATGTTTCATTATGACTTTGTCTCAGGACGACGCTTAGCAGTTGTGTTATTTTAAACTATGTCACGAGCAATATATGCTTATCATATCACTGCGTATCTAGTTTTCAGTTAATATAAGACTACAATTCAAGACCTCGCCAATCAATTACAAAGGTATCTTTTTATTCAACAACTAGGTAAATGCCATGAATTTGAGCAATGTGGAATTACATGACCTGTTCTTGGATATACTATTTATGCCGACTGGGACTCATGACCTAGGAAGTCCACGACCTCAACCTCTTGGCTTATCAATTAGATAGGTAAATGTAAAACAAATAAAGTTGGACAATATGTACCCAAAACACCCACAAAGAAAATTTTTTTCGATAATATCCAACACAAACATACCTATTCATGTTTAAATTACAATACAAAAAAAGCAGAGTAAAACGTTAAACTAGGTAAATTACAGTCCAACCTGCCTTAAAGGCCACCTCAATATAGGGACAACTTGCTTATAAAGGTCAGTAGAATTGCATCCCAATTCTTCTTTATGTCTAGATAGTTACAGCCACCATGTGTGAAAATGAAAGGAACATAGCACTAAGGCGTCAAATACATGTATATCAAAGACCATTAGATATAGCGGCCTCGTCATATGTGATGATGGCCATGAAAACTTTTTGTGAACCTTGAGAAGTACAAGCTAACAACGTCCCTGAGTCAACAATTTATTTACATATGACGGAAACCCTATTTGAATTATATACTGCGTTTAAATGTAACTAGTTAATGAACTGCTAATGTCTATATATTGTTTGATTGAACCAGATTTTAATACTGACTTAATAAAGATGGTCCATACACACGCCCGTTTGCTTGAGCTAAGACAATTTCATTTAAGAAAGTTTTGTAGCTGCAGGCCCCGGTTTCACAACCATTCCTTAGCTAAGATTTTACTTAACTTAAATCCTGCAAAATTTCAAATCTTTCAAGATATTCAGGAATTTAAGGTGTTATTTTTAAAATCACCTCAAGGTTAAAACATTTTCATTTAGTTTTGACAAAACATTTATCAGTAGTTCCAAAGAGATTACCAAAATTTGCTAAATTTTAGTTAAGGAAAATCTTAGCTAAGGAATGATTCTGAAACCGGGGCCAGCGATATTGACAAAAGGATAAGATAGTGAAAAGTATAAATTGCCGGTTTTATGTTTATCCTACTTTGTGTCTGGCAGTTAGCGAACACTTTTTGTTTGTATGCTGTAATTGACTTACTGAAATATTAACTACAGATGTAGTACTTCGAAATACAATTAGTCTTCAGCACTTTGCCAAATAACAACTAGATGCATATGTTAATGCCTGAAGTAGGAACACAACAGTCAAATGAACTACTTAATAAAATATGTCAAAATATTTGTATGGAGCAGTTTTTAAATTTAATTAAGTCTTATTTAAGCGTCAAATATATGTATGTATCGGTATTTTTTAAATTAATCAAAACGCCTTTATTAACCGTTTAAAACTGCGCTTGACTAATTCAATTAAAGCACATTGTTTAAATGTAATTTAAGTCCGTTAAAACCGGTTTGTTACATACAATGGGTTTTATTATTAAAACACTTTAATTGTAAGTTAGCAAGGACAGTGAGGTCTTATGTCTAAAATAATAAACAGATGAGACCAGAGTGTTCCAAATTAATTAAACACACCCGTGTTATGTCTCCATTGCAAATTTTTCTAACTTTTCAACCACCTCAAAGAATAAAAAGAAGCAAATGCTGTCATGTTATTTAAAAATATAAAGTCCAAAAGATATCAGTATCAATTGTCCAAAATTAATTAAAACACGTGTTGTCACATGTCTATTGTAGCATTTCAAAAGTTTTTAATGTCTGAAAGCTTTAAGAAGAATATAGAATTTTGACATTTTACACACGGAAAATCTGAAACAGCCATACTAATATACTAATTACTAAATGATTGTATAGGATACCGAAAAAATAATTGTCGAGTGCCTCAAATCAATTAAAACCACGTTGCCACTTGTCTAATGTAGTGTTTCCCTAAAATTTAACAATTTCCAAGCTCCAAGAACTGCTTTACATAGAGAAAATCTGTATAAGACATAATAATAATTTATACTAAATTATATAGTTTATCAAAAAAGATCAGTATGGGGTGCCTCAAATTAATTACATGTACAACCTGCGTTGTTACATGTTCAATGTATCATTTTCATACAACAGTTTCAAAGCTCCAAGCAGACATACCAAGGAAAGTCTGAAGAAGACTTACTAAGATATTAATATATACTAAATAATTAAGAATTACACCTACCTTAATATATAATACTTCCTCACAATACACAATACAAACTGATTATTTAGCACACCTATGACCTTGTGTCCTATAAGAGGATTGCAGGAATTAAAGTATAAACTCGGGCGTCCAGTCAAGGTTTATTGCACCATGTATAAATAAGCAATATAATATAGTTTGACAATTTATGATATACCAATGATATGCATGAGTTTATGTGCGTTTTAATACTTGGTCATTTTTATTCGTGTATACTGGTATCTGCAGTTGAATATTTATGATATGCCAATGAAATAGTATAATTTAGGCGTTTTAATATTTAGATCATTTTTATTCGTGTACATTGGTGATTGGAGTTTAACAGTTATTACATGGCAATGACGTATTCGAATTAAGGAATATTTTAATATTTGGTTATTTTTATTCGTGTATAAACTTTAAAAGACAATGAAATATTAGATTTTAGGTTCGTTTTAATATTTGGCAATTTTTATTCCTATATAAACTTTTCATGGCAATTATGTTTTAGGTACCTTTTAATGTTTGGCCTTTTTTATTCGTGTATACTGGTATTTGAAGTTTGGAATTAATAACATGACAACGAAGTGCTGTGTGTCGTTATAAATTCCAAACTCCAAATTCCAGTATATATGAAAGAGCATGGAGATTTTTACTGTGGTACCTTGCAATCATGTGTATATGAAGAAGCCTATAATGTATGAAGATTTTTACTGTGGTACCTTGTAATCATGTGTATATGGTGGAAGATTAATTTTTAAATTTTTATTATGAATTGAGTTGATATCATTTTTCAAGGATGAATCCAAAAAATATTATAAGAATTGAAAAAAATAATCGCAAATAAAAAAAACCTTTTAAAATGTAAAGAATTGAGAAAAATAAATCTCAAATAATACGCTTTTTAAATCTTAATAATATAAGGTGATGTCCCGACAAAGTTCTTATTTGTTTGACTGCAACGACCTTTTTATCAGTCAAACTAACTGTAATCCGGCTTTTCCTTTAGAATTTATTTACACATCCAAGTTTTCAACAAGATGAGCATAAACTGTTTTTGGCAGTTTTATGAAGATTTGATTGCTACTTCTCGCCGAGTTTTCTCTTTTAAGAATAATTTTATTGCAACCTTTGGAGACTATTCAACTAGGCTATATCAATGCAAGGATGTTGTTTACTTTGTTTATGTGATTTACAAAAATAAAAAATAAAACAAATATTAATGTATTTTCTGAATGTCTCTTTTTTTATTTGTCATAGACAACATAAATGTGCCCGGTTAATGGTTTTACTATTTATCAAGACAAAGCTTTTAAAAACAAACAATAAATAATAATAATAATAATCAAACACACCGGTCTATGTCCAAAACAAAATCTCAAAGGTAAATGTACAGGAATTGATAACTGACAAATTAGGTTAAACGCGTGAACATCAACCAGGAAGTGAGATCCGATGCTCCGGAAGAGTAAGCACCTTCTGTCTAGCTAGCTACATCGGCCACGTGTTAAATCAAAATCAAGAACGTAAATAACACAGAATTATGGGTTGTCGAATATCCAGATGGCCACGAATGGTTTATGTCCAATAAAGAACTCTCAATAAGGCACCTGCCAAATTGCTTCAAAATCAGTTGTCGCAATATCATAAGGATTTATGGTTTTACTATATGTTTTCCTCTTTGCGTGTGTTGTTTTGTTGCGGCAAATTTGTGCGATTGCTTAGTACTTTTCATTCAGCAGCTATTGTTGTTGGAATATCCAGTTTCAAATATGTATGCCGACAATGTAAAACAATGTTAGATAACCGTTCATACTATATGAGTTATTGTCTTCACCTATTTATTATTAGGTGAACACCAAGACATGTGATATATTGCTATGGTTAACCGTCTTTATGGATATACAAATTAAATTTATAAACACACTTGTACAATCTATTTTTATAATTATTTATCATATGATCCCTCAAAATGTCAACATTTTTGAATACCCCATGCTTACACGATTAGAATATTCCTCGGTAAGAACATCACAGATGTAGGAGTATATCATAGAACTACTTTCATCTACTTCAATAGAAGTGGTATTCTTAATTTATCCTCTTCTTTAATCTAGAAGTAAATCTGAAGTGTTTACTGCGATTACAAAATCTTACAAGAGCTTACAAATGTTCTTTATGAGTGGTAATGGAAGAAACGTAAATATTTATGACCTATTTAAACAATGTTCCTTAACTAGCTATAGCTTCTTTGTTTACAATATGATGATGAAGACGTCGGCGACGACGACGACGACGATGATGGTGATGGTGATGATGATGCTTGACATTAATAACAGTTCTTGTCCAAAGTAGAAATTTTATAATCAGTGGTACTAATCTTCCATTGCCTTTTCTTACAATATTTGATGGTTTCTTTCACCTTTTTCAACTGCGTCGTCTGTTTTCAAGTACATGTTCTTCAATTACACAGTTTCTGTCTTGTTTAGTAACCTCTGTGAAAACGTATTTTGAAACAGATGTACAATCAAACCTGTTTATAAAGACCACCTCATGGAAGCAGTACAAGTGACCTTTATGTGCAGGCGGTCCTTATATACAGGTTCAAATAACAAGAATAAGGAAACAACTGGGGTAAAGTGTTACTGAACTTTAAAAAACCAGGTGGCCCTTATATTGAGGTAACCTTTAACACAGGTTAGACAGTAAATACAGAAACTTGAACTTTATAATCAGCAAAACTTCTACAGAAGTATTCTACGATACAAAACATAAACAGTTTTCTTGATTTCTGTGTCATGCAGTTTATCTTAGCTGTAACAATTAAATTCTTTCTTCATATTTGTCAATGTTCTATACTTTATGATCTCTTTTCATTTTTTTTTCAGCCAGATACAAAGCGATATGTGCACGTGTGAGATGTAGAAGTAGAAATGGATTACGGAATGAATGCACGATCCGGAGAGCCAACACTATTACCTCAATCATGATACGACATGAAAATTCAAAAGGGATATGTGAGGAACGGTCTACATATGGTCCAACAACTACAGGCGGTATATGGGTAGATAAAGGCTGTGATGCTCACTTCTTAGCTTGTTACTTTGTTCGACAACGAGGTAATAAACTGTTTATATTAGCTTTTTATAGCAAAGCGGGCAACCGAGTATCCTCGACATCCACCATTGAATGCAACTTAATTGTTTTTTTTTATATACTAATCATATTTATGGGGGTATATAGGTATCACCCTATCCACTCGCCTGTCCGTCTGGCCAATGGGGACAGGGGTATTTGAACGGTGACTGCTACAAAAGATGCATAGTGTAAAAATTGGCTTCACCAGCTACCAAGATCTTCTACAGCGTTATTGTGTGGATGAAATAGATTCGCATATGTATACCTTTTCCCGTAAAAAGTTATTCCAGGGATTTCCTACGGAAACTGATAGCACATAGTTCCGGGCTGTTGATCACCTGGTACGTTGATGAACCATATCACAACAAACTGGCAAAGTAAACTATTTAAAGATTTGAAAGGAAAAGTTTTTAACACAATTCTACCAAAAAATGGCGTCAAAAGCATTTGACTGCTCAATATGTATACGCGTAGATAAATTATATATACGTTGATGGATCCAATTCTGGATATTTGATCAACGGTAGAGAGAGCGCTGTTGGTGTTGTTAGCAGCGATTTTGGAGGGGGTGTTGGAAGCCCTCTACCTGTCTACAGTTTTGGCATGCACAATTTCCTCTTCTAGATGGTTCCAGTCAAGCACTGTTTTAATAAAAAAGAGTTCCTAAATTGATCCGTGCTGACTCTTTGTAGTTGGAAACTTTTTGAATTTTTTTTACCGCACTTTTGTCTACTAGATTGTCCAAAATACAGTTGTCGAATACCGTGGGCTTGATAGTTCTTTTTGGTTTTGATTTTTTGAAAAAAATATCTGCATTTATGGCAGGCATCAATCCCTCAATGACCTGGTACATGGAGAAATGTAAATGATAGATATCCGTCTGTTGTATCTCTGACTCTGATAAAAACAAGGTTACAAGTCATATCTTACAAATGTTTTCTGTGTCTTAAATTTTTATGCACAAGATAGTTATTTTATATCTCTTGAGATACAATCTGAAAATCTGTTCTAAAATTAAGACCAGTAAATTCTGTACCATGATAAAACACGCACTTCAACAAGGATGCCGAACATGTTTTACAAATATAATACATCGACTGTTAGCAATCTACGATAAGATATAACATACGCTGGATAATTTGAAGCAAATTACAAACATACAGCTTATAACTATTAATTAGTTATCTTCTTTGTGTATCTCTCTGTATATTTAGGTATTTCGTCATGTATTGATAGGATCTACATGAACAGTTATAATGTCAGCCTTTATACCTACAAGTTTGATATTCCGAGATTTTGGAATGTACAAACTAACATCAAGTTACCATTACTTGTTTGTTCTAATATATATGTCATGTGCTGATTTTGAATTTTTATTAAAATAATGCATTCAAAATCAACACATGTCAACTAACTGATTTTGAATGCATTATTTTAATAAAAATTCAAAATCAGCACATGCCATATGTAATATACAAAATAGACTTATTTTGTAAGGCTTCAAGTATTTTTATCGAAGAAATCTGTTAAATCAAATACAATTAAAACTAATGTTACCGACAAATGGAGGTGTAGAATATAAATGCAATGAAGTGATTCGTAGCTGAAAACTACATCACATAACAAATGCAGCCAAGAACACGAGGCTTAAACTTTTAGATTACAGAAACCCAAGTGTAAAAGTTGTGACTAAATTCCAAAACTCTCGTCTTGCATATCATTACATTTATTTTTTATCACGTATTTATTTTCGCGATGTACTCATTTTCGCTTATTCGCGGTTGTTTGTTTTGTGTGAAAATAGATAGCAAGCGAAAATTATATTATGCTATTTGTGTTATAGTGCATATTTCAAAAACGCGAAAATTTAACTACGCGGGTATGTCTGAATGTCCTATACCGCGAAAATAAATACACGCGATATTAAATACTTTTACGGTATATTGCAAACAGTTCTGAAAATAAATGATTGACCAAAACATGCATCACACTAATAAGAGCTTCTAAACACTTACCATATAGTAAGCCACATTGTTTTATTTCTTAAACAATCATGCACTTTGTATCTGTTTAAATCATGTACGGTGAAATCTGTTTCTAAAGACTATCTACATGTATGATACTTACGAATAATGGAAGTTTATAGGTAGTGTATCTTTTTGGTTCAAATACTAAGCAAAAGAACATTATAACAGGTTTTAATGGGTAAATGATTTTCAGTCTTGCTCACGGAAGAGGTTAAGAAAAAATGTCGCTCAAATGTCTACGATATATTTAGAATTTCGCTCAAATGGGTTCAAATTCTGTCGCTCAAACGTCCGTTTATTTTCACTCTGTTGTCCTATGCTTTCACTCAAATGTCCAACGCCGAAATGATCTTGATATAGATGTGGTCAATATAGCAGGTTTTACTTATTTCATTTATCATACTTAATCATGTTTCATTACAATTTTCCTTGCAGGAAAACTTAGCTGTTCGAAAGGATGTGGAATCAACGCCGAATGTATAGATGATCAATGTCGCTGTATTAAAGGTTATGTTGGTGATCCCTACACTAAATGTCAAGGTCAGTGACAACCTTGATCACTGTATAGTAAGAAACACTTAGGATATAGATTTTTGCTTATCATGTGTTTTGAGTTTGAAGGGGATGATCTTGTGCTAGGACAGATGTTTAGATATTACATTAATGAGTCTTAAATCTTAAAACCATTTATGTTTACATATGTTAACCATAAAAATGAAGAAACACGTGTTTTAATTTATTATTATCACTTTATCAAAAGTTAAAATGTACTGCAAAGATTCTTCAAGAGACGCAAGTTGACGCATTTTTTCAAGTCACGCATTATGCTTCCGATTTCGGTTTTGGTCCTTTCATAGCATATACACGATATCATTTGTCTATTCTCCACACACGAGAGTGGAGTAATGACATTTTACTCCACAGGGGAGAGTAATTCACTTATAAAGATAAAAGCGGCCAGTTCTGTCCTTCACGGATGGTGGAAGAAATCATAGGTTCACGGAGAAAATCACCCACCTTCGGCAAGCCACAGGCACTTGTTTCTGATATTAAAAATAACACTCTATACCTAAAGAGTGTTATTTTTTTAATATCAGAAACAAGTGCCTGTGTGACAAGCTTTCCCACGCAACGATCTGTCAAAATGTAACTAGAACTCCAACTATGGGGATGGATCATGTATGTCAGGACAGTTTTTTCTCTTATATAAGTATGCTACATTTATCGTTTTGCCACAAACAAATACGATCACTCAAAAGTATAGTATTTTTACAAATGATGCTAAGTCTATCAAGAACTTGATTAAGACAAATATTCTTGACCTATACAAGACCTTTCGGTGCGTTATAAAGAAACAAAGTGTGTACAACATATAGACTTTATGTATATTTTATACCATAAATAAATAAAGTAATATCATTGTCGGACGATAAAACAAACAAACACCAGACAATACGATATTAAACAACACTATGGTCATTATTGGGAGACGAACTGTAGTGATCTTGGCTCAGAATTCTAGACAGAATCAATATAGTCCAAATATAAGCTGTCATTCACACTTAGAGTCACGGGAACACTTGCCAGGTCATTATTTAACTTCTGATTTACAGAACGCACTGTTAGATATATTTCTAGTATTTGTAATAGGTTTGTAAATGGCGATAGTCGTTAATGGTGCTTTTCGCACATATTCAAAACTTATCGAAAACATGACACAAGTATATTTATTAGTTCATTAATTTAGATTCTAGCTTATAGAAATGTGTCTAGTACAATGTCGTAGTAATAAGCCCGTAAATTGTATTTTTCGCACATGTTCGAAACTTCTCGAAAAGATGACACGAGTGGATATATTTACAAGATTTCAATGCTTGTTCTGAATTATGGCACTCACTCGTATATCTATATGTTTCTAGTAGTAGCAGGTTTGTAAAAGGAGCTTTTCACGCATATTCGAAACTGATTGTAATATATGACACAATTGAAGTATATTTAGTACTAAACGTGATCGGAGACTTTGATTGTACACTAAGTTATAAAATCTCATATATCATACATGTATCATTTACAGCAAATGACAACAGATTTACAATTATTGTAACAATGTTAGAACTAAACGGTGGTTGTATCGACAGTCGTGCTGATGACATTTGCACTTTCCTGCAAAACTGGAGGTTTCCTTTAATTATTTACTTCTTCAATTTTAAAATTCCTTAAAATAGTAAACTATAATTAATCGTTCAAGGTGTCAGCTAAGTGGAATTTTGAACCATGGTGTTCCGTGTTTATCTATTGATTGGGGTGGGTGGTAAAGAAGATTTCTTCTTACGATTTTTCACTAATAAGGAATTGTTTAAAAATAACTACGGAATAAGATATACAATTGATACCTGTCTTGAACTGTTCAAATCATTCCAAATTAAGGTGACACAATAAAAACTAATTTCAGTACCACCATTTGTTCAGTCAGATTTTGATGTTATGGAGAATATAACAAAGTTTGGCGACAAATCGATAGAAGTTTATAAAGAAAACAAGAAAAACTGTGAGCCACAAGCTCACAAAAATACCCCCCGCTCCCAAAAATCCATCGGATTAAATTTTTAAATAGGAGGTGCACATCTACATTATATTACAAAGATTGTGTGAAAGTTTCATGAAAATCCATTTAGGGTTTAGGAGGAGTTGCGGATAAGAGATAGGTAGCCTAAGGTGTAACGGAAGGATAAAAGGACGGACGGACACCCCTATCACCATAAACATAGAATAAAGTAGACTTTGGGGCTTCAAAATAATGTGGCCATAAGCAAGGTTGTACAATATCAAGGGATTTTATGAAAAGGTCTTACAACATGTGTATATTTTCAGATGTTTGTACATGTATAGCTTATGGAGATCCACATCATCTAAGATATGATGGCGGGAAGCTTACCTTTAATGGAGCGTGCAAGTACCTGCTAACCCAGTATATCAACCCAGTAGATCCATGCGAGTTCAGAGTCGAAATAAAGAACGAGAGACGAGGGACTAGAAGAAGAGTGTCATTTGTCCGACTGGTCGATGTGATGATATATGGAATTAAAATACGACTTCATAAACACAGAGATGTCTTTGTATGTATAGGCCAAACAACATTGACCTGTCAGCTTGACTTTTTACTGAAAATATTTATGTATAGGTAACATAAGTGTCTTTTATTGCAGCATATGCACGGTTGTGCTCAGTTTGACGGTGGAGAATACGTAAATAAAACCAATCACTTGTTGAACTTTGAAAAGGGTTTATTTCGTTTACACAATTGGAAACACTAGCTGTGTATGTATAAAATGCGAATCTTAATACTACACATCTATTTGACTAGATCCTCCAATAAGAATATTCTTATAGAAAGGTCAAGTAGACAGGTCAATGTTGTTAGACTGTATCTATTTAATATCATTGATTAAATAAATTGCGACTATTATTCGCTTAATCCCAAATGATTTTTGTTTGAAATTGCCCTTTTACTCAGCATTAATCACAATTTTCACGTGTCTACTCCAAGCTTCATTCTTAATTGACATACAGTGTATAAGAATATATTGCTGTAAATAAATATGAAACTAAGCTCTTAGTGCTAAACAGATGTTACAATTTTTGGTTTTATTGAAGGAAAAAAGTAAACTATAACACATGTCCAAACCACAACCACTAAAGCAAAGTTAAAAAACTTTGAAACCTGGCAAATTAGATTTAATAAAAAACGTGACCTCCTTATAGGGAAGTGAGACCGATTGCTCCGTAAGAGTAAGGACCTACGGTCTTTCTAACTACACTCACCAAATGTAAAATTAAAAATGAGAAAATAATTTTACTTTACAAAGAGGATGTAGACAAGGAGATCCTTTATCGCCCTATATTTTTATTCTGTGTGCAGAAGTGATGGCTATCCTTATAAGAAATTCTAAAGAAATTAAAGGTATTGAAATAAATGGAGAAGAATATAAAATTTCGCAGTATGCGGACGACACAAGTCTCATTTTAGATGGGTCTCCCAAGTCTCTAAACAGTGCACTTCAAGTATTGGATTTATTTGCTCAAATATCGGGGTTATGTATTAACACGTTAAAAACTAAAGTTATATGGATAGGTAAGAAAAAATTTTCAAGAGATGTATATCACCATGATAGGTGGAAGCTGGAATGGGGGTCGGAAAATTTTACTTTATTAGGTATAAACTTTTCAGTTGACCTATTTAAGATGAATGAATTAAACTATACACACGTGCTCCAGAAAATGAAAAACATTATGAACCAATGGGGTAAGAGAAAATTAACTGTGATTGGCAGAATTACACTTGTGAAAACTCTAATAATTTCTCAAATGGTTCATTTACTAATATCCTTGCCCAACCCGCCAGTTAAATTTTTAGATGAGTTAAACAAGTTATTTTATAATTTCATATGGCAATCAAAAATAGAAAAAATTAAAAGAAAGATATTAAATAAGAACCATGATGAGGGGGGCTTAAAAATGATAAATATTTACAATTTTTTGATTGCTCTTAAGACATCATGGATAAGAAGACTCATTTTCAATGATTCAAAATGGAATTATCTGTTTGAGTCTGAAACAAATTCTAGTATCAATGAACTTATGAATTTCGGAAATGATTATACTATTTTGCTGATGGAAAAACTAGTAACCTTTTTTGGAAAGATGTGTTGTATAGCTGGGGTATAGTACAAAATAAAGCTAAATTATCAGAAGAGAAAATTTAGAATTACATAATATATGGTATAATAAGGACATAGCAATAGGGGGGGAAAACACTTTTCTATAAAAATTACTGGAAAGCAGGTATTATATATATAAATGATATTTTAGACAAAAATGGTAAATTTCAAAATTTTGAAGATTTTAAGAAGACATTTGGAAAAAACAAATTTTTTGGAATATGCCACGTTAATTAAAGCAATAAAGCTATTTTTAGTTAGATATGATGGGAATAGTATATCTTCTAAAGCATCACAGCCCTTTATACCTCAAAATATGAAAGTTTTGATGAGTTACAAGTCAGGTTGTAAACCAATCTATGAAATTTTATGCAAATGCAACACTACTCCCACGGCACAGTCTAAGTGGACAGAATTTGGATACGATTTTCCAGAAGAACAATGGAAAAAGAACTACGTACTATCTTTTAAATGCTGTCAAGAAACTGCTGTACAATGGTTACAATATAGAATCTTACACAGAATTTTGGCTACTAATTCATTCCTGTATAAAATTAAAATTGTTAATTCAAACTTGTGCACCTTTTGCGATATCCATGATGAAACCATTGAACACTTATTTTTCCAATGTAGTTACGTAAACAAAATATGGGACAGCTTGCAAAAAATGCTTGAAATTAAATTTAGAAAAACATTTCGGTTAGATAAGCAAACAATCGTTTTTGGTACAGAATTCGCTGGTAAAGAAAATAAAGCACTGAACTGGTTAATATTAAATACTAAATGTTTTATCTACAGCAAAAGATTACAAAAACAAAAGCCAAATATAAATTCACTAAGGCACTATATTGAAACCAAATTGGCAGCTGAAAAATATTTGCTATTTAAAAATTGTAACTACAACGTATACTATGAATATTGGCATATATTGGAAAATATTTTTGAGTATGAAACATTATAATGTTATATTCTTAAATTTTTGTTTACACATTTCACGCATGACAGGATTTACTTTGATAACTTAGCCTTAGCAAAAGAACACTCTTTCAATATATTTAGTTTTAATAAATTATCAAAAAATTATATAGAAAGATAACTTACGGTACAAAATAACAATAAAATCCATATCTTTATATACATCATATATATCACAAACACAGCATTTTTTATATCCACGGTATTATACACCACATGTATTGACCTCTTTAAAGTCACGCACGGGATATTCATGCGTGTTTTAGCGTTTGTACATCGATTTAGTGCGTCAGAACTCGCAAGGATGTCGGGCGCCATCTCTCTCTCTCTCTCTCTCTCTCTCTGGCTCGCTCTCTACAACACACTTCACACACACACACACACACGCACGCAGTTTTTGACACACACACACACACACACACACACACACACACACACACACACACACACACACGCATTTTTTGGCACACACACACACGCACACTTTTTCTATAGAATGTATTTATTGTTACAGTACAGGCCTGGCGGAAGTTTAACACTGAGCTAACGAATGGATGTCGAATCGAAAGCTAATCGCCTACTTTCGTTACATATACATATAACAGCTGTTGTCGTATATATATCAGCAGCTTCGGTCACTAGTTATTCATACATCGGAGTTCGGCAGCTGATCATCAATTCTTTTCGTTACCTCAGTGTTAAACTGTAGACAGATCCGTACTGTATATATATGTATTATAATTTATTAATTAATTACGTATTTACTATCTTATATATTGCTGTAGTATAACAAATTTACTCACACATATTGTGTGAAGGATTGTGAATTCTATGGAAATAAAACACATTACAAAAAAAAAAAAAAAAAAAAAAAAAAAAAAAATGAGAACGAAAGAATATTTATCATGGTAAAGCTATTTTAGTATTTTCAATTTGTCATCAGAAACTACAGATTTAAAATTGAACATTTTTTATGACTTTGTAGATAAACGGAATGGCTAAGTTCCTTCCCGTAAAGGAGTCAAAATTCCAGATTTATAATGTGGGTGGATATGCCAAACTAGTTACAGATTGTGGCTTGACTGTGACATGGAACGGTAGGACGGAAGTGATAGTGACAGTACCCAGGTATATAGGTCACAGTCTGGTAGGATTATGTGGTAACTGTGATGGTGTTAATGATGACGATAAACTCCGAAATGGCACAGATGTATCAAAGAAAAGACACAGAAGCAGGCTTATAGGAGAAAGTTTTCAAGTCAAAGACGACAGTGATTTACGATCTGACGAGTAAGTTTAAAACGAACACTTTCACACCTAAATTGTGATATGAGTGGTCTCTGTATATCTTTACTTTTATAGTGTTGCAGTCTACTCGCTACGCCCTATGCACTAATATTATTTTCATCAAAATTTTTCAGAATGGCTTAAAGTCGAAAAAACATTCATCGTTAGTGGACACAACAAATAGAAGTTTTTCCAATGAAACCATTGCCATATTCTTTTAAATTGATAAAGATTTAGTTACTTTCTTCAATATGAGAAAAAAACCTAAATACGTTGAAGAATCTATTGTAAAATTATACCGTTAATGGTGACGAATAAAAATACTTAAAACGATACAGTTCTTATTCACGTACAAATAATATGAATGTATTTCTTGTTTTTCCTGTAGATGTGAAACATTGGAGGTTAAAGACCCGTGCAGTGGTGATATGGACATACAGGTCCAGGAAATGGTGTATTGTGGCTTGATCAACCCTATAAACACAACTCTAAGCCCATTCCGTGACTGTATAGCAGCAGACAAAACGTCTGCTCTGAGTATGTACGAGTCCTGCAGGTTTGACGTTTGCTCATACTTCAATGATCCACATCGAGTGGACCAAGTGGTGTGTCAGGCACTTGATAGTTTTGCCACGGCGTGTGAGGAACATGGATATATTGTTAAATGGAGGTCAGAATTTTTCTGTGGTAAGTAGAGTAAAATAAAATTGTCTTGATCATGGATTTCTACTACGTTTATTAATAAATCAACGGGGTTTTGCAAGCATATCACGTGATAAGTACCTCGTAAAGTTTGTGAATACAGCAAAACAGCACTTTCCGCATTAAATTTTGTTTACTTGAAAACATCTTATGCGATTCAATATCCATTGGAATTTATTGCTCCGGACAACCGTTACAGTGTATCACGTGACATTCTGACTATACCATTCGTACAGTATTATTATTGAAATAAAAAAGTTTCTGAAAATTTTGATTCATCAAAAACCGTGTCCATGTACATAAATGATTGTTCTAAGAATTTGTCCATCTGTGTGTAAACATCAGTCTCAATCGGTATCTGAAATTTAGAGTATACGTGTATACGTTCCATTAAAAGAAACTATTTGCTACACCTAGCATAGCAGAAGATGAATTGTGAGTAAAACAATCAAACTTATAATGGATTTCATTACATTCCTCTGTGCAGACTTCAATTAACATGTATAAGATGTTAATCACCTGGAATTGACATGTGGAAAACATTAACACGCAGCAGAAATGCGAATAATTATATAAGAAGTGGTAGTGGCTATTTGCAACAACTTCTAGAACAAAAGCGAGAAATGCCAATCTTAAACATATATGACATCGATTGGAAGTCTGAAAATATTGTTAACGTATTAATTTTAGCGGTGTACTAATTTAAGCGATTTTTCTGCTTACTTGCAAATCTTTCTTTATATCTGAATTTTGTAGCAATGATTTGTCCAACTCGGATGCGTTATAGCTCTAATGTGACCGGATGTCCAGCCACTTGTTTAGACAGAAATCCTGATCCTTTAAAATGTCACCAGCCCTCGAACGAAGGATGTGAATGCATACCAGGCTACGTATTAAGTGGGAAAGAATGTGTTCCGCTACACGAATGTGGATGTGAATATGAGCAGGGGTATCTTCCGGTAACTGCTACATGCAAATTTAATTTCCGAGTTTTGTTCGGTTAAATTAAAAATGTTTTGGGTTCCGTAGTAATGAAAAGGTTTTAAAATGAGCTTGAGAGAATAAATACAGAATCTTATTGGTAATATAGATGTAGTGGTTTTCTGCAAGTTCGATTAATTTATAGACAGAATGAGCAAAAAAGTATGACTTACAATACCGACTGTAGATGGTGAAACTTTTATCTTTTAAAACATTAATAGATGTGTCATATACCATTTTTTGAATGTATTTTAAAATGGTATATGACAGATAAACAAACACAAACGTGTCTGTATAATTTAAATCACAATGACCAAAAACTTTGAAATCTGGCAAATTAATTTGAACACGTTAACTTCCTCCAGGAAAGCGATGCCGGGTGCTCCAGGAAGGTAAGTGCCTTCTGTCTAACTAGCTATAGCTGTCATGTGTGAAATTAAAATTGAGACTAAAATAACAAACAAAAAACAAGAAAAACTAATTCCAATATAATGTTAATTAGCGCATCGTATCAACTTTGATTGAAAATTTTCAAAATAAAGTCAATTTGTTTGCAATCTTTATTATTCACATAAGTTTACAGAGAATGGCGTGTATCTTAACTACTAAATACCAAAAATGGATTTAAAACTACGTTGTTTTCAGATGGGTCAGTCAGTTTTATCTTTGGATTGTAAATCTATTAAAAAGTGTGTAGAACTTGACGGAATTCCTACTTTAGTCGGGAGAAGTATAGAGCTCAACTGTCACAAGTATGCAGGGTGTGGGCTAGTAAAGGGATTTCCAAATTGCAGGTGTAAAGATGGTTACTTTGGAGATGGTGTTTACAGGTGTGAACGTAAGTCACAATACAGAAAATAAACAATTACAGACAGGTTTAGAATGCTTGTGAATATTGAGGAATTGACTTGGCGTTTTGTATCGTTTATGAGATTATAAAGATTATAAACGACACTGAAGCACGCACAAATTGCATAATCCGCGAACCATTTTTTAAACAGCAATGGATAGTTGTTTGATGGCGTAAACATAACGTCATAAATCGCGCAATTAAAATTTTCCTACATCGATGATATTTATCTGAATAAAAAAACTTTGAAGAACGTCGGAGGCAACTTATTATTTTTTATTCTTTACATCTTAAACATCTCTTAACCGGTACATATTTTTTATCAATTGTAATGCTTATCAAAAAAAAGAGTTGCCAATTTAGTTTCACTAGTATTCATTCAGTTTCGATATAAATGAAGAAATATTGAACATGTTGTAGACCCCTTTATACGTTCTCTAAATTGTAGATAAGTTTTGCTATTTCATACACCTGCAATGAGTGTGAGCGTAATACATGTATAACTAATCGCTCTTCTTATTCCGATATATAGAAGACAACATTGGTAATCACGTGTCATGTCATGATCATCGAGATTTGAAGGAGCGACAAAAATAATCATTATCAAGACTTTTTTTATCCTTTGAAATAATAATTATTTCCTACCAGAAAGTGTCGATCTGTAAAAAGGCACAAAATAATAAGTCTCTGACGTTGTTTTTGATGTCTAAACTACTGAACGGTACTGGTGTCCAATATAATAACTTCTTCACATAACCTTCGGCGAGATAACAGCTATTATGTAATTATGAAGACAATCTTATCTATTATGTAATTTCAGCGCTATGTAATGGAACGAAGTGTGGCACTAATGCCAGATGTGAAGAAGATAGATGCGTCTGCTTACAGGATTATGACGGCAATCCTTACTCCAAGTGCGAGCGTAAGTCTTAATGCCAATGACAAGACCTCCTTAACACCAGACGAGATGGGTCAAGATCCCCATCGATATTACAACAATTCTAAATTAGACAATTTACGATCAAACTATCCATAAGCATAGATGATGGTAAACTCATTGTTTCTTTGGATGTGGACTTTTGGTCTAAGTTACATCGATTGATGAATGTGTTGAAGATATTTATAAAACATGTTTTCAATTCATTTAGACAAACCGAGAGTCCGTATTTTAAATATAAAAGCCATAATAGGTGGCTTATATGCTGTTGTTAATGTTTTGTTTTTGTATACATTGATTTTGTGTGGACAGAAAGTTTTGAAATATTTTCTGTTCCACCTACTCTTCTAAAATAATTAATTGATAAAGATGATCTTAAAATATTTTTTCCCGTTTTAAAAGTTTTGAAATATTTTCTGTTCCACTAACTCTTCTAAAATAATTAATTGATAAAGATGATCTTAAAATATTTTTTCCCGTTTTAAAAGTTTTGAGATATTTTCTGTTCCACTTACTCTTCTAAAATAATTAATCGATAAAGATGATCTTAAAATATTTTTTCCCGTTTTAAAAGATTTAATATTTTCTTTTCAACCTACTCTTCTAAGATAATTAATTGATAAAGATGATCTCAATATATATGGTGTTTTGTTTAAAAGGTTTAATATTTTCTGTTCCACCTACTCCTATGAAATTAATTGATAAAGATGATCTCATTTATTTTCGTTTTAAAAGGTTAAAGTCCGGTCTGCCCGCGTTCACACTTTATTTGCATACAATGTTAGCATGCTACTGGTTATTGATTCGTTCCTATTTTGCACGTTGTTTATCAAACAAAGCTTTTAATAAAAAACAAGAAATATATAAGTTGTTTTAGGATTTCGATTACAATAATGGCTAAATCGCAAGGCTATTGAATGTCTAGTAATTTACAATAGGTGTATTTAGGGGTATTGGAGGAGTCCATAATGACCCACTAGATCAAGGTAGAGATGGGAAGCTATTTGGTTGTAATTATTAATCATAATTCTGTTACATCAGAACATTTTTAGAACTTCTGCATTTGTCATATATACTTATTCGCAAAAGAATAATATAGTTTTGACAACAAAGACCATAACAACACAATTTAATTAAACATAATTAGAATAAAATTAGAGATATTTCAACTCGCTATGTTATAAAACATTTAAAAGTAGTTTGCTATTATACTTAGACCAATTACCTTTCAGATAGTGGTGTTTGTGGAGGAGAGAAGTGTGCCTCTCATGCTATATGTGTAAACTACAACTGTGTTTGTAAAAATGGTTTTACTGGCGATGGATATGTTAAATGCGAACGTAAGTGATGCGATTAGATTCTGTTAAACAATCTTGTATTGTTTTAATGCATACGTGTATCTCCGTACTGGAGCGGTTAATCTGGTTTACATCACGAATGCCTATTTTTTCAAAACCTTTTATATATTCCAATGGTGTTTTAAACAATGCCAATCAGTTGTTCACTCAAATACAGTTACAAAGCATTGTACTACAAGTACGTTGTATGCTTGCACATATATTAAATCATTTATTTCTTTAGGTGCATATTGGATACAATATGTTCGAATATTATTGATTTTGTACTAGACTTTGAACAATGTCTTTACAATATAAGGTGCACGTGTAATTATTAGCTCATATGTGGAGTGTTTTAAACCGCCATCGTTCGACAAAAGCTTCGGATTTCACACCTGTGTTCTTGATTATATCCGATTAGATGAAACCTACTAAATCACTTAATTACTGTCCAGTACATGTGGCTCAGGTGCAAATGTGTATATTCTACTGATAAACACATATTCATTTCATAAGAATGAACTAGAGCCACTAATTAAAATAGAACAGAGATGAGATTTTTATCAAATTAGGTTTATGTATTAGATACACAATATACACTTGCTTAATATGCCACCATCAAGGTACAGTACAGACCTGTCGAAAGTTTAACAGTAATCAGTCCTGTACGACAACTAATCTCCGTTCCTCGACAGCATTTTAATATCTGCTGTCTATCTCTTCATAGTTTTTTTTCGGTTACTAGCTATCTAAATGTCGGCCACTCGACAGTTAAGCTTCGCCTCCTTTCCGTTAGCTCAATGTTAAATTTTCGACGGGTCTGTACTGTATGTGAATCTTTATCACAGTGTTCTCAGAAGCTTTATAATCAACAGAGATAATGTAATGATATATGTTACGATAACACTATATAACTCACATGAAGAGTAAATCTAAATTGATTTGTAATTCTATCTAAAGATCACGCAAAACCATGATATATTTCCTTTCAATGTTTATAATTAACAGAGGTTGTTATTGGTGATTTTCATTACTCATGATACACTTCAGAAATAAAGTGTTTTAGTGATTAGGTTGACAGTATGGAATGGGACGACTGTGTAGGAACAATTCTTTTAAATACATAACAGAGATAGTTTGGAATTGCACAGCCGTATAAACCAAAAGCCATTTACATTTGTTGGAATTTTCCAGTCAAGAATCGATATTTTTTCACATCACACAGTGGCAGAGGTAATCGTAATACCTGAAAAACCCACCAAACTTTTTGTCACGCTAGGATAAGATTACAGTGAGATTAAATAACAAGTACACACAACTTTTTTAATAATAAATAATAATAATAATAATAAAAGTAGTAGTAGTAGTAGTAGTAACAGTTTTGCTCACAAGTAATATCAACGCTAAATTGAAACATGAAATGCAAAGTAATAATAAGACATGAGATTGAGATGGGTATATACATATTATATATATATATATATATATATATATATATATATATATATATATATATATAATTTATAAATTTAGAATTAAACTTTTTGCGTTACAAAACTATAAATTTTCAAACTGTTTAGGGCTGTGTGACGGTAAAGCATGTGCTAGAAATGCGTCTGTACAGAAGATGAAATGTGTCAGTGTGACGTAGGTTTCACGGGTGACGGCTATAAACAATGTTCAGGTAGGCATACTATATAATGGTATTTGTTTACCCATTTTATAACACATAATCAAAAACATATTTTCTATTGACCTCTGGACAGAAGTTGTTTCTTTTACTGTATAAACTAAAATACTGTCAAACAAGGTTTAAAAGTATATTGATATGACAATATTTGGATTTTTAAATTGTCTGTTTTGTGAGTTTCGTATTTTGTTAAAACTGTGGCGCATTAGGTTGGGCTACTGCCTAATATACTTAAATGAGTTGTAAGTTTCGCTCCAAACAACAAAATAGTTGTGTAAAATAAATAGACTAAAAAATTACACAAATATGTGTCAATGCTAGGTCAAAAAATGTACAGTGTAGTCACAATATGTTCTGTTGTAGTTTCACCTAAAACATGTTCTTATTGCTGTTAAATTCTTCCTTGATTTGTTTTTAGCTGCGGAATTATGTGGCGGTAAATTATGTCCGGATTTTTCTGAATGCATCAACTCTCAGTGTGTTTGCAAGAAAGATTATTACAGCAACGATCAGAATGTTTGTTTACGTAAGTGTAAAACTAATCAACACACTAATTAATACTGATAATGAACCACTTTCTTGACAACATTCGTTAACTACTTGCATTGTTTACTATGTTTATGGAAAATAGAACGTCTGTACTTTGGTTGATTAATTCCTATGTTTTCAGAAGTATGGCATATTTTTTTAAATTTTGGCTTGAATTAGTATTCTAAGCCTAGTTTATCGTTATCTCTTACTGGTTTCTGCATTTGTAGGTTTTCATAAGTAGGCATCGTTTTTAAAATGCTATAATTAGATTATGTTAATCTGTTTTGACACGAGCTAAAGTTTGGTAATCTTTTGATTGAATTATACCATGGTTCGTCTGTAGGTGTTTTGATTTCTTCTTTCTACTTTTAATACTTGGCATCGTTTTCAAGATGGTATATACAAATGATGTGCGATGTAAATAAAACCACACACGAACTAAAATTAGGATTATCTTTTGATTTATTTACTAAAGCGCATTTTTAGGTGTTTTGGTTGCTGTTTTGGAGGGGGGGAGTTAATATTTGGCATCGTGTTCAAATGATTGCTATGTTAATCTAATCAGACATGAGCAAACGTTTGGTTATGTTTTGATTTTATCACGCCAATAGTACACATATATACTTTTCATATTCTTTTATTACTGTTGGTACGTGGAAAGGAGCTTCATATGTGTTTTTCATGTCTTTTCTATGCCATTTTTTTATTATTTACATTCGTTGCGTAAACTGATATTATGTTTACGGCATTGGATTTACTTTACTGATCATTATCATCATGTTTCAAAGAAACCAAATTAAAATTTAGGAAATGAACAATAATCTGAAAATTACATACAACTATTGGGTTGTATAACTAACCGCCAGTGGTTGTTTGATCTTTGTAAATATCAGACTCATTAAAGAATTTTCTTAGCGATTCATCAGACATATCTGGTAGCGGCTCTTACGTAATGGAAACAAAATCAATAAATATGTGGGTTTTAGAAAAATATATACATAGTAATGTCGAAACAATTACACTCTCAATGTCTATAAAGATCATGATTATGTTTGTTGAGTAGGAAAAGCATCACGTAATTTCCTTCCCTTTGGGATTCGAAGCAAATTACAAACTGTCTACTTTTTTCTCTGACGTTCATATCTGATAACATCATTTAACAGTTAATGATAATTAAAATATTTGCGTAACAACAAATTCCAATTAACATTTTATATTGCGAAATTTAAATAAAATATATCACTTTTAACGAGCTATTAGGCTTTAAAACCAATTTTAATTGCAATTGTGTAAGAATTAATAACAGTTGTATCGATTTTCAGCGCTTTGCCATGGTTCAAGATGTGCTGAAATGCATATTGCGATAATGCAGTATGTAAATGCAAGAACGGTTTCCATGGAAACGGCAACTTAAGGTGTGAAAGTGAGTTTAGAGATTAACAACATTTTTTTGTTTTGTTTTTGTTTTACCTTTTGAGTGATATAAATAAATATGTGCAAAAAAAACTTCATGTAATTATAATCAAAAGCTTATGTAACAATTGTGGTAGATATAAATATTGATAATTTCCTTTTCAGCTACTTTTTGTCTATTTGTATTGAATGGAACGCTAAAATACCAAGTAATCTAGCTAGTAATAAATGACCAAGTTTATTTTAAAAATGTATTGTTGGTTATTTATTTGATCACGACAAAAGTAACATGACGTCTTAATATTTCATTTTCATGTATGTTTTAACTATGCCTTATTGTATAGCGTTCTTTTTATTTCAAGTATTTCTAAATACTTAAATTTAAATCTAAAAATTTCTTTTTGTTTCAAGTATTTCTATTTCTTATTGTATAGCGTTCTTTTGTTTCAAGTATTTCTAAATATATTTTTTCATCGTAAATGCCTATGTTCTATGTTTTCAGTGAACTATCTGCATCCGCAGTTAAAAGTTTAGTTGCTATTAATTTTTTAAAATATGTTTTTATATCTATATTTTCAGATGTATCACAGTGTGATACTGGACTTTGCGCTAAAAATGCAAATTGTTTTGATTTGGTCTGTAAATGTGATATTGGTTACTATGGAGATGGATATATACAGTGTAGACGTAAGTGACTATAATCATACGTGTATTACATAGGTTGGATACCTGATATTTTAACAATAATGTAAATAAAAAAGATAATTTTTATAAAGTGAACTTAAAATAAGAACCACATTATACTTTTCTTTAAATGTAACTGAAATTACACAAATTTGTCTAAATATTACGTTTTATTACGTTTCATTAGTCTAATTGAATGAAAAAGTAACTCATTACATTTAAATAGAATACAGTCTATTAAATATCGTCGTCTCTTCTAGAATATATAAAGTTAGTCTTAAATTATTTCTATTGAAGCGCTTTGTAATGCCAACAGATGTACAGAACATGCAGTTTGCTTCAACGATAAATGTGTCTGTAATCGTGGGTACACTGGTAATGGGTATGCAAAATGCAATGGTACGTTCTTACATTTAATTAATGCTAAATGCCATATAAAATTCTGAGATCTTTTACCTTAAAGTACTTTTATTCATTAATATAGGTTTACAACTTTTTGACTGTATACCAATGAATTGATGAGCATATGTTTTTCTAAATATGACAATTGGACACCGTTTTATTCGCTAGAAAAAATAAATCTGTTGGAGTATTTGTTGTGATCAGAAGCAGCCTTTTTGTTAGTGTGAAATAAAACTTTTGCGTATATTTTATCAAGAAATATTAATAGATTATATGTTTATTTTTGATTGTATAGCAATTTCATTTTAAAAAATGTATGTTAGATACCGTGATTGGAGCCCAGACCTGGCCTGACCAACACTCGGAAATAGGTATTGGTTTTCTACATGTCTGCATTAAAATAAAAGGCACGGGTCTTTGGGAAGAGACGTAGACAAAATACGCCAAAGGATTCTTCTGCACATTGCCCTGAGCGCGCTATAGAGATAGCATTAGATAGCATGTCGTGTACTTAATCTATATTTGGTAACAATACAAATAAAATATCCTTGAATGAAACGTAGAGCAACATTCAGTCAATTCAGATGGTTATATATTTTTTGACAATAATAATAATAATGTAATTTAAGCATTGACTTTATGTGAGGGAAAACCATGCGCCAATGATGCAGTTTGCTATAATTTCCAGTGTGTTTGTCGTCAAGGTTTCTATGGAGATGGATACAAGAAATGCAAACGTACGTAATGTAAGCTAAATAACTAACATTATAATTGATCACAAATCCTTGTTATGGAAATACAAAAGCAGCTTAAAAAACAGGAAATTAAGAGTCCTAATTATAAACGTTTTGATATGTTTTTACGAGAATGCATATGCCAAGTATAAAAACAACAATGGACATAATTTTACTCTAATATATTTTTGTTGCTATTTTTGGGAAGATTTGCGTAATCGTGTTAATGAGGGGATTTTGTAATTATAACGTGTTGGGTTTTAATAATGAAATATAGTTTTTAAAATAAATCTAAATTAAAACCATCAGGGAATGCATCAATATTCTATATTATATCGTTAAATGTGGGTGCTAGGCATTTTTCCGTAACAGATCTCTTAGCTCTTAAGTTTTAAGCAATTGTAGTGATAAATACATGTATAATGCAAGTTGCATCGATTTCAACAACCCGATGTAATGGAGTATGATAATACGTACTTGTTAAAAAACATTGAATTGAACAAACCACAGCTACTGAAATTATCAAGTTCATAAAAATACATTACTTTTCATACAAAAATGCTTAGCATCCAACCAGACTATAAACGCTTACAGTTTACAATTATTTTCTTTACAGCTCTGTGTAACGGACGGAGATGTGTGAATAACGCTTACTGTTATAAAGGGTTTTGTTACTGCAAGTCTGGGTATAATGGAAATGGATATATCCAGTGTCAATGTAAGTTTTAACCTTGTTTTAGATTTTAGATGTTATATTAGGATTATCACCATACATATATACCATACATATGTAAATCACATGATAGAGTCGTATTTACACTTTAGCCCAATTAGCTATATTCGATCAAATATAGACACACCAATTCATTTCCAATTAACAGTCACAAAGTGAAGTAGATGCTATGAAAGTGGCAAATTAAGTCGAACAACTTCCACCAGAGATGTTAGACCGGAGGATCGTAAGGGTAAGCATCTGCTTTTTCACTAGTAACTCGCCACGTGTGAAATTAGAATTGTAAATGAATGGAACAAGAAACAATTGGAGGTTAAATATATCGAGGATATTTTGGATACATAGACATCATACTTATCAACACTGTTGTGTTGACGGCAATAAAACTTTTTTGCCTATGGTTTCAATATTTCTTCAACGAGATTTTCTTACTTTCTCTACGCATACAGTTGTTTTGTTTAGGATTCATATCAAAATGTTCATTTTACAGTAATGTTTTATTTATTTATGCGTTTTTTAGTTTATATAAATAGATGAATCAAATTTATTTCTTTAAAATGCAAGTGTCATGATAAACTTTCGAACTGACCAAAAACAGTTTTAAAATCTTCATTGCATTTCATCTGTTTAACCTAGACAAAATAGCCTGGCGTATTTAACAGAATTTGGCCTCTGCAACTAAAATAGAAACAGTTATACTATCAGTAATTTGGGATTTAAGGGATATTTTAGCAGTCATGGGATCCAATAAAAGACTCATAACAGTTATATCATCCCGTTAAATCCTGGATTACGAATATATAACCATGTTAACCTGCTCTTGATTTTCTCTTTCGTTTTAAGCGGAATCGGTGAATAAAGTATATTCACATATTGACAAAAATGTCTCATACTTTTAGGAATCCACACTTTGGCGATTTATGCATGTATTATTTGATTACAAAGAAACAGTATTTTAGTCCTAATTCTAGTTCACTATTGATATGTAATAAATATCATCTCAATAATATTCTGTATTAAAACGTCTATGATGACAAGATATTTAATTCCAAATATCTATAAACAACAAAGACAAATGGGTTATATATCAAACATACTAAAAAATGAATCCATTTAATATGCAGGATAATGATTCATAAACCGACAAATTATATAAAAACTTTGTTTCAAATGCACAATTAATAATAAAATAGAAATTTCAATCGATAACTTAAAATTTCATGATACGTAACGTACAGTACAGGCCTATCGAAAGTTTAACACTAAGCTAACGGATAAGTGTTGAATCAGCAGTTCATATCGGTTTCTCGTTTGTTATATGTTGACATCAGTTGCAATCTAGCTCTCGGCTGGTTTCGATCATAAGCTATCCATATCTTAGGTATTAGAATTCTTTTCGTTACCGCAGTCTGTCTGTCTCACACAGGTCTTTACTTTGTGTTTGTTTTATTATCTTAAACAATTTTATGTCACCATGTCAGCTCACAGAATCGATTTTACTTCAAACTTGTAATATAACACACGTCATGTGGCACTAATATGTCTGATTTATGATATATTTACTGTAAAAAAATAACATGGCATACGTAGATTGTCCTTAAAAATGTGTTCTGTGAGTCACAATGACTCTTAAAATCCAATGTCCCAGTCACAATGACGTCAAAGGATGCCATTATGATACAATAAAACATTACGAGAGATATAAAACACACATACGAGTTCAAGTCATGAGAAATAAAGATACTATTCATACTTGAAGAAGACATTTGAAAAACATACTTGGAAACAGCCAACTCAACACCCCACAAACAAACCAATACTAGTCAAAATATACCTTATTTGAATAATCCATTATGACATTATGAATGTGTAAGGGAAACATGTAAGCTCATTTTTGTTTGCAAAATATATAAATATCACAAACGTTTCAGAATGATTAAATGAGCCACTATGCAAATATGATCTAAATAATTAGAAGCAAGTGGCTTACATTTAAAAAGTTTACGCATAATATTATAAGCCTAGGTTTAACAAAGTCATCAAAAAGGTTTATAGCCATCGTCATATTATTGTTGATAAGCATGATATGTCTGTATTAAAAATTACCAAGGTATATTTGATGTACAAAAGTTCCATGTGCCATGTATTCTTAATTGTTATTATACAAATGGTGCGTGTAACTAGATAAACAGGCATCACTTTAACTTGTTCAACTTAATTTGCAAGTTTTGAAAGTATTTACTTTTCTTTGGAATTGTGCATAGATCGGTATGTTTGTTTTGATTCCATGTTACCATTGTGTCCGAAAGTAATTAGTCTGAAGGCTTTTTATTAAAAATTGAGGACAAAAAAGAAGAAACAATTTATTTAGTAATGTTTTAGATATGTTTATAAGTATAGCCGAAACCTGAGAGAAAAATATTAAAAATTGGTACAAAAGGTGGCGATGTATCAATTATCAATTTAAGGAGTTACATTTTCAGCTCAATAAACTAACAAAAGGGATGCAAAACAAGACGAAACCCCATATTTCTACATCGTGTATATTTTTATGTTTTACATTTCAAATTTCTCCAGCTTATCGATATTGTCAGTGAAATATGTTTTTGAATACATTGAAATGATTTTGTCTATAGTGCAACAAAAGTGTGGTCACAAATTATGTGCAGCAAATGCAAAATGTATCAACTCTCGATGTGTATGCAGAGACGGTTATATTGGTGATGGATACACGGATTGTGAAGGTAACGTTTACCTGCTTGTCTGCTACTTGTCAGTAATTACCACGGTTTCTTAGAAAGAATATAAATGAAGTATGGCATATAAACCTACTTGGAAACAATTGAAAAATTACCTTTGGTTAATGTTTCTCTAAAACACTAGGGACAAAAATAAAATTGATTTACAATGCAGTCGATTTCAAACTGTTCCCATAAGCTTTACCTTACAGAAAAATAGAAAATTACATTCTTTTCACATTTCCTTATATATTATACAGTAGACAAATTTATCATTATTCATGCAACACGCAAAGGAAGGGAAGCAAAGGGACAGTATATAAATAGGTTCTGTCAGCAGAAATAAATACAGAAAATGATTTTTATGTGATTAATCATAATTCAGGAGAGATAAGACTTAACTGAACAGGTCTGAAATCGATGGCCTATGTTGATATTGCCATTGTAAGAGCGACATGATAGAAGAAATAAAGTCCAAGTCCATAGTTGATTCTTTTAAGATTCTATGATAATTGTCATGAATTTAAAAAAAAAGGTCTTAAGCACAAGTCTTAATTGATTTACTTGATTCTGTAAACAATTACCATTTTATGAAAAGATGGTAAAGGGTGTCGAATCCATATTACTTTAGAATCTATATAATAAATGGAAGCGAAATTGATACATTTGTTACAAATACGAAAGACAGAATTTGCTTTTTGTCATGAAATCTCTCTTTGAATTTATCAAAAGAAAAAAATTACTTTAATCTGGACAGTGTAGCAATTAAAATATATACAATTGAAGAACATGTACCTGGCAACATGTAAAAAAATGCAGAACCATGAACACTAAAGAAAAATAAAATTTCTTGAAAAAGATAGACAAACAAGACTAGAAAAGACAACCGCATCCAATTTGGATGGACACTGAAGATGTATTGAGTACTGTAGTAAGAAATATCTAGCACTACTTAAGTATCCTCAGAAATCGCACTTATTTTATAGTCAGTACTTCACAAATACGCGCATGCAAAAATACAAAACATAAGTAACATCGTCCTTGCATGTATGTATATTTTATAATAAAAAACTTAAACATAATATAAAAATTCTAAAGCAAAGCAAAAACTTCGAAACTGACAACTTAGGTGAAATAGGCGAACTTCAACTGAGTAAAGTGAGGCTTAGTGCTACGGAAAGGTAATTCAAAAACCTAAAAGTGAAATAAGTTGTTTTATTCACATGTATTTAACTATTATTGTAATCTAAGTATACAAGATATAATACATGTATCTTCAATTTGCATTGTAAGTACGATTTATATCTTTGAAGTCATGTTTTAACTGAATATTGTAGATCTATGTGATAATAAACGATGTGGGAAATATGCAAGATGTGTTGACAAAAAATGCCAGTGTCTTCTTGGTTTTCAAGGTGACCCGTACGAGCAATGCCAAGGTATTATTAATTATTTATTCTAGTAAACGAAGTTCAGACATATCAAATCACATTTTCTTATGAATGTCAATCATATTGTAATTTCTGATCGAGATTTTTCAGATTTATTGATAATGGCACATTTTGCAGTTGCTTCTTGTTTACATGTTATTACTTATCATTCAATTGAAAAGTTCAATGTTTTTTTTTGTAGATTGTAATAGACTTGAAATTTGATCAATTTAAGGTAATTTTCTGTAAAAGCTAAACAATAAATTCTTCTTTGGTCGATAATTTCGGTCATTCATACACAATTATGGTGTCCATTACTCAAAACATTTATGTGATTTTTTTGTTCTTATGCAGAAATTGGGTAGGTAATTGATTTTAAAAGTGTTATGTACATATTATGTGTTTTTATTTAAGCTGTCGAATACTGTAATGGTAGGTTTTGTCAGTTACACGCAGTCTGCTGGAAAGATCGTTGTACTTGCAGCAAAGACTATTATGGTGATGGTCGTATACATTGCTATCGTAAGTTTTAATGCCGTCTTTTGACTCTAAAGAAGCAAATTGTTTATCAGTGTTTGCATTCGAATTGCAAAACTAAATACAGATACACTTATTTTGGGGTTCTCATTTGCATTTCAACTACACAGAGTGTTTCAAAATAGGTATATTTGGTTTTACCAATATTGAAATCCTACGGAGTGTAAAGGTTTTATATGTCATAATTCCATTATGCAAAAATGATGATAAAACAAAACTAAGTAACAATAATGAGAGCTACGAAGAGTAATCAACCATAACACATATGAATAAGTGCAAATCTTTTTCGAGATCACAATATTGATCGACTTATTTTTATCAGTTATGTAGTAACGCCTGTTTATGATTATCAAAATTAATGAATAGGTTCTACCAACAAATTGTTGTAACACTAACATTTGTATGTTACAATTTCAGCGAAAACAAATAAAATCAATAAATAATACTGGGGTAATGACTTCCTTAAAGTTATACATCAAACCATCAATAGATATTCATTTGTTTTAATGACAGTTATTTATATTCTTTGTCGAAGAAGTGTTATACTTTTCAGATATATTGTTCAATAGTAGACATCATTTACTTGTTAAGGATAGCATTTGCAGTTGTTATGATCGTTTGGCCCCAGAGTTTTTCCCATCAAGTTCGATTTAAAAAAGAAATAAGAGATATTGGAACTCACTGACGTAATCGTAATATTTACTTCCTTCATATGATGGATATTTTTATGATAACTTTGTTTTGTAGAAATGTGCAGAGGCAAAAGGTGCGTTCGAAATGCAGAATGTGTCAACGGATTTTGTAAATGTAAAGATGGTTACATAAGCTCGTTGAATTCGTGTACCCGTAGGTTATATATAATATATAGAATGCAATAACTATATATTAATGCGAATTAAACTGGTCATAAATCATTTAACTAACGCCTTAAAAACATAATAGATCAAGTTACTAATTAAACATAAAAACACACATTGTTATAAGCTGAAAGATAATGAGTATGAAAAATAAAAAACAAACATACTAATCCTTGTCCGAATCACAATCTAGAAGCAAAGTAAACACTATGGAACTGACAAGTTAGGTTAGACACGTGAACTTCCACCAGGAAAGTGAGGCCGGGTGCTCTGGAAGGGTAATTGCTTAAAACAGTTAGAGCAGTCAAGATCATAAGTGTAACATTTTATGGAGTGACTTTAAACTTAAATGCTTACTTAGTATAATACAACAAATGTCTTTAGTCGTACTTCTGTATTTTTCATATTGCAAGTCATTTACTGATATAAATAAAAACCAAACATACTAAATTCTTACCCTATTTCATCAAATACATTAATGAAATATCGCGTGGTTAAGGCATAAAGTTCTGAAAAATGTTTGATGAAGTAAAACCATAGCCCTGAATAATTATAAGCTATTAAACAAAACAGCTTATCTTCTCTAGGTTCATTTGCGATGCTCACCAAGTCGGTGACTATGAAATGGTAAACTGAGACTGTCGCTTGTTTTTCAAATTAGTGACGTGTCACCAGGCATATTTCAACGATGCGTAATTCGTTGCCTTTCGGTTCTGGTAATATAAAGAAAGTCAAAATACTTATAAGAGTGTCCTATAAATTTTAAAAAGACAACTAGATAATTGTAAAAATAATAATTTTTGGGTAATTTAATCGATAACAATATTAGTACAATATTTCTTTTAATTCCTTTAAGGTCAAAGTAAGAATCAATTGTCTGAATTATAAACGATGTACATGGACATGCGCACCATAAGGTTAGGTTATGGTGTTTAACGTCAAGTCAAGAATATTTCACTTATATCGATGCGTCAACGGCTATAGGCGAAGGTACAGCCATTTGATCTGTCTGTAGCGTAAATGGCATTATACAGCGTCCCAAAAAATGATGACTTTATTTGTTTATCTTCCTTTTGATTTATATCATTGCTCCGATCCCATAGACACCATATTTTTGGTACTGTACTTTTCAGGTCATGAAACATAAAACGTTTTTTGTATTAAAGCTAACAGACTATGCGGATCGAAGAAATGTGCTGTTAATGCTGTGTGTATTAATTCTGAATGCCAGTGTGAAGAAGGTTATATGGGAAACGGTTTTGTCCAATGTCGAAGTGAGTTGATTTTCATAATGTCAAATCTATAGACAAAATTAAAAAAATTGTGTTTTTGAAATACCACTTTGTAGATAATAATTTATTTTGCAGCTCCTGTTTAAAAAATTCAACCTTTCAAATTTTAAGTGAGCATGCTGTTTTGTAGAAGCAATGACATAACAGATTTGGTTATGACATCAATTATTTCTAATTGAATCAATTGAATTCATATGTATATAGCCTCTTAATTGTGTTTCGAATTATTTATCATGAAACGAAATTTCTAAAGTACATTTTATATCTCTATCTATGTTAGAGATTTACTTGTAAATTTTCTTTAAATATATCATTATATGTTTTAGCCGCAATAACTGCAATAATACTGATGTGGCTTCAAACAATAACTCGCTCTTTTATTTCATCAATTTTCAATTCAGAATTATGTGGTGGAACGTTTTGTGATTCAAACGCCCATTGTGAAAAGGAAGTTTGTGTATGTAACGAAGGTTTCCATGGTGACGGTAGGATAAGATGTGATCGTAAGTAATATAGTAATATACGAGTAAGAACAATAACATCATTATATAACATAACGCCAATGAAAGTTTTTTATTTAAACAACTAAAGTTTTATAAAATTTGTAAATATTCTTCTTAAAAAATTCAACATTCTTCTCCGCTCTCAGCATAGAATGTGATGTTTAGTTTTTATGTTGTCAAATTTTGGACAAATAATAACTTGAGGTTTTCGTAATAATTACATATTATACCAGTAGTAATTTTACAGCATTAGACGACCGTTTCAGAATATAATTCTTCATCAGTAGTGTTTGGAGAAAATTGATAAACCAAACTGTTTAGGTATTGCAAACTAATTTGAAAAAAAACCCAAAATATAGATTAAATTTGTATGATTATACAAAACACAAATTGTAAAACACGCGGGATGTTGAACTGTCTTCACCCTATTCTTATTGAACGCCATTTTAAAACAATTGTTATTCAAACTAATTATTCTTTGCTGGTCGTGTTTGTTGTTTTTAAATGTTGTTTCCTGTTTGCAACAGTTTTTTGCTTTGGATATTGTCAACAAAATGCTAATAATATTATTCTTTTTTTTGCATACAAAATGATAAACTGTTTTATCGGTATCTGTTTTCAGCGTTAGGTCGCTGTGGTAGTCGATCCTGCGTGCACAATGCTCATTGTTACAACTACGGATGCTTATGTGACCACGGGTTTATAGGAAATGCTACCGATAAATGTGAAGGTAAGAATGGAATGAAATATAGAGTATTAACATATAAAAGTGTCATAAAACTCGCATTAAACATAGAAAAATAGAATTAAAATAAAATGAGGAATAAATCTAGCGTAAATTGTTAGATATTTTTAGTGTTATATAAACATCGAAGTTACCAATATTTGATAGTGTGCTATAATAATTATTAGTCAATTGGCGATACTGAAGTTCTTATTGTTATATATTTGTGTTTACTGTCATCTTTATTCTGACCAAAAATCTTTTACATTACTCTTAATATTTGTAGCTCTTTGTGAAAACAAACAATGTGCTAAATATGCTTATTGCAATGCCAACGAATGCGTTTGCCAAAATGGTTACCATGGAAACCCGTACGTAAAATGCGAACGTAAGTGACACGTATATATACTATTTCACATTCTTCACCTAAAGTAAACACGAATTTGTTTTTAGATTTTGCCATTCTTGAAAGAGGTAGGTACAAACAAAATGCCGTCATATTTTGATCAAATTTTGCAATGTAGAATTTTTGTGAATATCATATTGGATGTATTTTGATATTTGGTTTACACACGAAAATGTTTGTGTAAATGCAAGGTGTTATTATCATTCTTTTTATATTCTATGCTTAAATTAAAAAATAAAAATAAAAGATTGCATTCCAATCAATATCAAAGCCATTTTCTAGACAAAACCTATAAACACAATAAGTGAATAGAATGATCCAGTCTTGAAATATTTAGGAAATGTTTAATTAAAAATTCAAAAAGAGATCACACGTTATAATAGTATTGTGTTATGTTTGTCTTAACTTCATATTTGCGATTTTTTACAGTATATTTATCAATAAAGTACATCGTATATTGTTTTAGTTTCATCGCTCTGTGACGGACGTCTTTGTGCTGCTAATGCTGAATGTGCAAATTACAGATGTAAATGCAGAACTGGCTACATTGGTGACGGAATACAAAAATGCTACCGTAAGTTTTGTCTCATTTTCTAAAAAAGAAGTACAGGTGCTGCATACTTAATTATCTTTAGCTTTGTTCTTTGTCTATTTTTTCTATCGATTTAAAATCTTGTAGTAAGAACCACGCCAGTTTTTCGCCGTGCATCATTTTAGACGTAATGTCCACCGATTTCTTTGATATCCTATGAAGTCAGCGACGGCAGTCCTGTTGCTAATCAATAAGTGTCTATGTGGAAATGATGGAGATATTCAGCTTCAGCGTTTATATGTCTTTTGAACTTTAGCCGTTTTGTTTGTTGTATGCAATATGCTTTTTTCTATTTTATAGCACTCTGCAATGGCCAGAAGTGTTCTGAATTGGCGACATGCGTAAATGGAAATTGTACTTGTTCGTTAGGTTACCATGGAGACGGAAGAATCAAGTGTGAACGTACGTATTTTTAATTTTGTCGATGAAAATGTTATATCCATCAACCAGAACATACAGAACATTCTTTATAAATTCAAAAATATCACCATATCTGAGATCCTGATGATATTTAAAGGATGTTAATAATAATAAAAAAAATCCATGTAAAGTATGATCACATAGACACACAGTTTCTGTTGTTAATATACATGAACAAAACGGTGCATAAAATGTTTTGGGTTTCCTAAATAATTTTATCAGTGACAATTTTATTTATGTTGAACTATGCAACGAAAAGCAACTGCAACGAATGTTGAGAAAAAGTTCAGAATTTTAAAACTGGAATCCTAAAAGTAATTAAAGTTATGCAAAAATTATGAATAATTATTTAAATGACGTTGTGATAAAACGGAAATAATCAAATCAAACACACCAATCCCTGTTCAAGCAACAACCCCCAAGGCAAAGTCAAATCTTACATATTAAGTTAAACATGTGAAGTTTCACCAAGTTTGATTGCTCTGGAAGGATAAGCTAGCTACACAAACAAATAAATATAGATTTTTCAAAAATTTGATTGTTTTTTAAAACGTTTGAGATTTAAAAATTATTTCTTATTGTAGCTTATGCAACATGTGGTGGTAAAGTATGTAGAGAGTATTCTGAATGTGTCAACTATGTGTGCAGATGTAGAAATGGTTTCTATGGCAATGCCTATGTAGGATGTAAACGTGCGTATACGCATTCCATTTCATATTTTTGTCTCGCCCTTTTACAAATTTCATAGTTTTCTTTCTTGTGTTTTAATCCAAAAAGACATTACTCACAACAAATAATTAGATTTTGAAATGCTTTAAATAATGAATACATATTGTCATAGTGTTACAGCGATTAACTTTTTCACCATAGCACTATCTCGATGCCTTTTTTTAAGTTCGGGAGTTTTAAAATCGGTGGATGCATTTTTTAAACATTTTTTTTATTTTGAATAGCTTTGTGTAATGGAAGAAGATGCACTGAAAACTCATATTGCATTAATGGAATATGTGTCTGCAGAGATGGTTACCATGGTGATGGCACGATAAGGTGTGAGGGTATGTATTCAGTATTCTGCAGATAATATTTACAAGTTTATTGGTCTGATTAAGAACAGTACACCGTATATGTATTGCTGAATTATGGGCGTATTACAAAGATTGCTTGAAAAAATAAGTGGGATGGTATAAGGTCGTTCACAGTCGTGGCATTTATATTAACCAGTCTCTGTATTTGCTGATTTTCACTTTGATTTTGTATATTGACTTTTGTATTAAGAATTGATACATACCAAGAGGGTACCATACATTTTTAAAAAGAGAAGATAATGTGAATTATTACATTGAAGCTCATATCACACATGTGAAAGATTTCATGCGTTTGTCAATATAAATTCTTACTATTGTTTTTACAGAAATAGGTCAATGTGGTGGAAAAATGTGTACAGATAATGCAGTTTGTATAAATTACCATTGTGTTTGTGAAAAGGGATATTATGGTGACGGTTACAAAAATTGTCTATGTATGTGTTGTAATGCCAAATATATATTTAAAATATTTCTTACATTTAAAGAGTTATGTTTTGTCAAACACCAATCTGAAACAACGCATGTCCAATCACAATTCCAAATCAAAGTAAAAACTGGAAATTCAAGTTTTACACAAGGACTTCCTCCAGGGAAGTTTAGCCAGATGCTCCAGAAGGATAAGCACATCCTCTTTAGCTTGATACACCTGCTAGTGATATATATCTTAACATGCCATATTACTTTGAAACGCACGTTTTCTGAAACATATAGACTTTTGAAAAATATGACCTCTTATATTCAGAGAAATGTATTAATTTTCTTGATTTAATTGCTTTAAACCACATCAATTGTTATCAGGAACTAATAAGGAATTGGTAAAAAATGTGTCCTTTTGTATATTTTGGTTTACAGTCGGTATAGTGCTTGACACATGGTCAGCACTACGAGCATATTCATATGTTGACTCATTATGAAGTTAAAGCTTTGTTTGAGGCGTTCGTTCTATTTTGAATGAATGATAATGGGATTAAAGTGTAGAAAAAAAACGTTTTTTTTTAATTTTAACACGAGAAAAAGTATTCGAACCAAAATGCTGTCCTTTATAATAAAACCTATAGACTTCTTCCTCATGTTTTAAGATGGTATGCATGTCATTAAGTAAGGATAATTCTTCATTTCATTGCAGCTTATTGCGCAGGAAAGAAATGCGTCGAACATTCGGTGTGTGTAAACACAGAATGTAGATGTTTGGAAGGATATCACGGAGATGGAACCATAAAATGTGAACGTAAGTACTCCTACTTAAGTTCAAATGAAACTCAAATATATTAGTCCATGTCCAAATATAAATCCTCAATAAAGTTAAACCCTCAAAACTGACGCATTTGTATTTGCGGATATTGGATTTAATAAGAATTTAATTCAGATATTTATAATAGATATTATTCAGTGATGTTACTTAGGAAAACATACCTTTATATGTGTTACAGCTCTTAGTGTATTATAAAGTGATGTTTTTTATGAATAACATACCTTTGATGTATTGCAGCTCTTGGTGTTTGCGGTGGTCAGAGATGTTGTGAACATACTGATTGTATAAATTACCATTGTGTTTGCAAAAGTGGGTATATTGGAGACGGAAATAAACGATGTGAACGTAAGTTGTTAAATATCATATATAGCAAAGGATTGTTTGATGAATAAAATTAAATCCAATATAAACATTTTATTTGTATAATGTGAAGAGATGAGCAATGTTTATGCAAAACTTCATTTTATTACATACAAGTTTTGTAATTGAAACGAAGATGTTTCCCGGACAATGGCTAGTCGTATTATTGAAGAAATAATCAACATTTCAATTCTAACACGACTTAAATAAAAAATCTAATAAACATTGCAAACTCTTTCTTCGGAAGTCCATTTTACTATATATTTGCAAAAAGGTCCATTGAAACAATGCTGCTGTTGAGATTGAATGAAAATTACGTCACAACCATTGTTTGCGGAACATAACATGGCGTCATAAGATAAGCAAGGAAGTACGTCATTAAAAACGGAACAGCGATGGATATATCGTTTGTTATATCACGGCTGGCTGTATTCATGTTTCATATAAAGGAAAACGCAGGTCATTATAGAATTGAGTATAACGATCAGTGCTTTTTCTTTTTCTATCGAAGTTGAAGTGTCCATTACAAAGATATGATATTCTTGTTTCGTTTGCAATTTCAATAAAACTGTCTGCCTGAAACGTTCCTATGATTTCACTACACTATGAAGGAGATTTCTGTACATTGATTCTTTAGCTGAATTTGAGAATGAATTCTTACTTGGCAATACTGGCTATACTTTTGTATTGTCAGAAATATACTGTTGTATGAATTAGTTGCTAGTTAAATTCTGAAAATCCTCAAAAACTAATGTATACTTCCTCATGCAAAGTATTTCCTTAGCTAAATTTTGTTAAATCTATTTTGGTCTTTCGGATATTTTTCCAACTCCTTAAATTAATTTTGTTTTCACAATATTGGTCAAGGCACTACAAATTAGGAATTGTATTCCGTAACGGACGTCTAGTATTGTAAAATTTAATCTGATATACTATGTAATTCCAACACGTAAGCGTGTCATAATGTAGGGAAATATGATAAAAAAATATGATATTATGTTCTATATTTTAAGCCCTGTGTGGTGGGCACAGTGTTTAATACCCATAATATAAAGATATCTGATTATAAATATGAGATTTTTCATTTTGAACTTTTAAGCATTGTGTGGTGGGCGAAAATGCGCGCCTTTCGCAAGATGTCATTACAACGAGTGTGTTTGTGCATACGGATACCATGGAGACGGTCTGGTGTTATGCGAACGTAAGTTGTATTTTTGTTTTGTTCATTGATACCGTGATCGAAGATGTGAATTGAAAACATGAATTACAAAACTAAATTATAAACGCATTTTTGAAGGAAGGAATTGACAAACTAAAGATTTGTATTTTAAAACCATTAATTGTTAAAAATGTCCTCATCATTTCTCGGTTGTCTTGTTACTACACCCAGTGTTTCTCCAAAGTGAGTTGAATATAAAGTGACATATATTATATATATAATTATTCTTATATTTTCCTTTGTGTTTGAAGACTCGTACCGTATTTCCATCAATTGAACCATTAAATAATTCATTGAGGTATTTGTACGTTTTGTATAAAATAAATATACTTGTTTTACTTTTAAATTTGTATTTTACCATTAGCGGTAACCAGATGTGGTGGGAAGGAATGCGCTCTTAATGCAGAATGTAAGAACTACAAATGCAGATGTAAGGACAGTTACTATGGAGATGGGTACTCTGAATGTGTCGGTAAGCTAAATGACACTATTACAGTCATATTATTTAGGCCATGCCATTTTATCTTTGTTATTCGTCTAATCGTCCACCTCCGTGAAGAGTTTTGGGCGTTTAAACGTGAAAAAATAAATTTTGTTCAAATCAATTATGTTTTTGTTTCTTTTTGCGTAGGGGAAACATCAATGTTTTTAAGGTTTTATTTAATTTACATTTTTATCTTATTCGTTTTTAAAATTTCAATTTGGTTTTCACTATATTTTATACTGTGTAACAATTGTTAATACTGCATATTCATTTTTCAACTGTTATTAAATGCCAAGTTCTATATTTTCGGTTTTGTTTTTGTGCTTCGCGGTTTTTAACCATTCGACAGGTAGGTAGGTTTTGTAAAGATAATGTGGACGATGAACAAAGTATTATATTACTGATTCAAAACGATTGAAGGTATATTTGGATCAATTTAAAGCAGATTCAGATGTCATTTTGTCATAATATTTCAAATATTAATTAAACAATGTACATGTGTAACATTCATTGAAACTAATACGGTAACAAGTTGTTATATGAAGGACACAATTAGTCTAGAATAATCCGTCCGAATTTAAACCTCAATTTTAGACAATCACAATTGTGTCACTTTTCCTGTTTATGGAATCAAAAAAGTTCATTTGCGCACAGGAATAATGATTGTACGGCTATTTCTGCATATAGAGAGTTCACTCATTCAAAGGTTTGATCACTGGTTAGTTTTTAATATACCGTAAATGAACAATTTTTTCCACTTCGTTTCAGTGAAATACATTCTTTTATTTTCAGCTCTTTGTAACAACCAGAGATGTGTAGAGTTTGCATCATGCATTGAAAATCAGTGTGTTTGCAAAAAAGGTTTCCATGGTGATGGATATATTCGCTGTGAAGGTAAATACTAACTAGGTTAAATAATCATAAACAAATTTACCGATCCATGTCCAAACCAAAATCCCAAAACAAAGTAAAAACTGGCAAATTAGGTTAGATACATGAACTTCCACCGGACAAGTGAGGCTGGATAACAATATATTTTGTTATTTTGAATACTTTCTCTGTACATTAAAAATCATCATACTTATCGACAATATTGTTTCAAATTTGGACGATTTACCCTATTGTCTATATATTACAAAAACTAGTTATTATCAATTGCATCTAGGAAAAATAGAAAAAATGGTTATTGCGATTTAATGATATTGGTATTCAATACTAAAAGTTATTTTGGTTCTTTAAAATCAAAACAATACATCCCACCGACAATATTTTTGATAGAAAGATATCATCCGCTAAAATACATTATGGTTTTTGCGACTTATCTTGGGAATGTTTTACCACTGTTTGTAATTGCGTACTAAGTCTAAGAGATTTTATATGATGGTGTTCAGAAAACCTTTAAGACCTTTAAATTATATTTAGTTTTTATTCATCCTTAAGAATGCCGCCTAAACTGTAGTGCTAGTGATCGTCTAGTCCTGTGAATCGAAGATAAATTTTGCAAAACTTGACAATTTATAGTGCTTGACTACATAATCAACCCCATCGAACGTTCTGCAAAGTTTTTGTTGTTGTTTTTTTACTGTTCTTCTCTAATTTAAGATGACGACGTTTGTGATAGTCGAAAGTGTACAGAAAATGCAGTATGTGTGAATTTCAAATGTAAATGTTTAGACGGATATATTGGAAATCCATACACATCTTGCGATGGTTAGTACATTCACGAAAATTTCACACTTTATTTATTTGTGTAATGGTTATTTAGTCGACAATAATTTTGTGTTATTATAATATTTCTTAGTTTTTTCTTTTGTTAATATACACCAAATTGTGTGCTCTTAAAGGAAAACTTGATAAACAGATTAAAAATAGTTGTGATGTCCTCCATGCATTCATGCTCCAACAATTAATAATGAATGGCTGAAAGAATTGGACTTAATGATGGACCAGGACTGCGATTTATGCAACGGAACAACGTGCCTTCTAGGATTATTTGTATTCCAGATGTATTAAGTCACTGTGATAATTTAAATCCATAACAGAGCATCTACATGCGCATTGTCGCTTCTAGGTGCCAATTCAAACATTCCTTTGGCATGCAACGTAGGCAGTTAAGTAGGAACATTATCCATATTTTAAAATCTAAAACTAAATTGAAAATGTAAAGTATGACTTGATATTCAGATTTGTGTACTGTATATTAATTTAATTTGTCATTGATTACAGAATTATGTGGAGGCAAAGTGTGCGTAGAGAATGCTTATTGTTGTAGTGGTTTATGCGCATGCAAAACAGGTTACCATGGAGACGGAAACATAAAATGTGAAAGTAAGTAAAATAAATAATCAAACTGAAATTCAATTAAAATTTTCAGTTTCGTATATTTTAAAATTCATAAAACAAACTTAGCTATGTCTTATCGTTTAAAGTATTGCTTAAAGTGGATTTAGTAAAATGCATTTTGACATTTCTGCTTTTTTGCTTTCATCATCTTGAAAGGTTTTAGATTTCCACAAGTTTGATTAGAACACTACTGATGAGGAACTTTATCCGAAACTACCGAAACTGCCTAGTGTTGGAAAATTCAAACAGGTTCAATAATAATTAGGACGCATCCAAGGCATTAGAGGGTTATCTTCAGTGTTTTAAGTTGAATACAAGGGTTAATACCCATGTCATGGTTCACTTAAGAGGTCGATGTTGTCTTTTATATTTAGATTTTACGCAAATGTTCATTGCATTCACGATATCTTAAACAGATGAACATAAAACCATTTCAAAGACCACAAACCTATATCTATATTTGTTATATCTAAGACCTAAGCCAATATATCTGAACATTTAAACATTCAAGTGCGTTCAATTGTACTCTTACTGATATTTCGTTTTTGCTCTAATTAAAACTCTGTTATTGTATATCTCGCTAAGAGAAAAGTGTTGTGGTTTTAAATAATAAAATATACATCATTTTTTAAAGTTAATGGTCTTTGCAACGGAAAGAAGTGTGCAGCAAATGCAGAATGTATTAACTTTCAGTGTATGTGTAAACAGGAATATACTGGCGATGGATATACATATTGTGAACGTAAGTCGTTGAATATAGTATAATATAATATAATATAATATAATATAATATAATATAATATAAGACAGATCATAAATTGAACATTGTCGCTTAATAAATCAACTAATGAACACAAATATTAATGAAACGTAACTACTTATATTAATATTCATAGTTTATCATCTGTTATAAGGTGTTACATGTCGTATTTTATTAATTTTTTGCTACGTATAACTTGACAATGCTGGGTCACTTGTTACGCCAATACTTATTTCTAAAAGGTAATATTGGCCCCATACGTGGTTCTTAGGAATTTGTTAAAATCATGGACAGTATCCAGTGACAAATTATTAAATTAAATGGTAAGATATTTCTCATATTTTGCATATACGGAGCGCAACTGTATAGCTTTACAATTTGATCTACAATAAGGGTTCTCGGTGGCTAAGCGGTCTATACAGTCGGCTAATAGATATCATTTATACTTTTAACCTAACCTATATTCGAAACCCAGTCTCTCAAGTCTTTGTGTAAGAAATAAATAGGAATACTACTTGTTTGTTGAAGTAATCACTTATTGAATTTTAATAATTCAGCTTTGTGTCATGGCAGAATGTGTGCAAAATATGCCTTATGTAAAGACGACTTCTGTTCGTGCCAGTCAGGGTACCATGGCAACCCGTATGTCCATTGTGAACGTAAGTTAGTCATGGTTTTATTTACTATTTCACATTCTATTTTTTGAGGAGCCACGGTGGCCGAGTGATTAATTGGACAGGTCTTACTTTGAGAAAGTTTGCCAGTTCGCTCCTCAACTAAACAAAAACAGTAGTTTTCTCCGGTTACTTCGGTTTCCTTCACCATTCTTGAACTTGTCTTTTTGATATTAGAAACAGAATCTTAACAGAGGCGTAAAACACTCTTCGCAATTGTAAAAATACTATTTTCCATTTTCTCTAATTCCGTCATAATATTCGTATTTATAACATCATTACATGTATAACTTGATAGCAACATAAACTTTGCACTGATTTTATAGCATGAATAATGCACTATAGATTAGTATGTTTGTGGACAATAATACAGTGCACGTTGAAAACTTTTGAAATAAGTCATATAATCACATATATTCCAAACAAAAATATACTGAAGATACCATCAACAAAATGTTGGAGTTTTTGATAGATAACATATTTGTTGTGTTTGGTAATATAGTTTTTCAGCAAACAATCGGTATACCAATGGGTACAAACTGTGCACCATTGCTTGCTGATTTGTTTCTTTATTCTTATGAAGCAGAAGTTATGCAGAACCTTGTTAAATCTGGAGAGAAAACTGTCGCCAAATCATTCAACTCAACATACAGATATATAGATGACGTTCTGTCTCTTAACAATCCTAAATTTGGAGACTATGTAAATATCATCTATCCTAGTGAGCTTGAAATAAAAGACACGACTGATTTCTTAAGTTCTGCTTCATATTTAGACTTATACCTGAATTATGACGCACATGAAAGGCTACATTTGAAACTTTATGACAAACGTGATGACATCAATTTTTCTATTGTCAACTTTCCTTTTTTATGCAGCAATATACCTGCTTCTCCTGCTTATGGTGTATTTATTTCCCAATTAATACGCTATGGTAGAGATTGTTCCCACTACGGGGACTTTGTACAACGAAGTAGGCTGCTTGCAAATAAATTGTTGACTCAGGGATATTGCAAGCTTAGGCTTATCAAGGCTCTAAAAGATTTTATGGCCGTCATCACAGTATTGTTGATAAGTTTGATGTCTCTGTGTCCAGGATTGCCCTGGATATATTTGACGTCTCATAGTTCCATGTTCCTTTCACACAATTTTGATTACACTCGTGGCGGGTGTAGCTAGCTAAACAGGAGGTGCTTACCCTTCCGGAGCACCCGGCCTCACTTCCTTGGTGGAAGTTTACGTGTCTAACCTAACTTGTCAGTTCCAAAGTTTTTACTTTGCTTCTGGATTATGATTCGGACATGGATTAGTATGTTTGTTTTTGATAATACTTCCTTAATATGTCAAGAAAGAACGTGAATGAACATTCTAGGCACCACCATAGAAAGTAAATGTTAACTGGAAAGGATTAACGGTTTAATCTGTAGTTTTCTTACTCTGTTGATTTACATAAATCAAACAATTCTAATGTCAAAACCAATGCTTTAATATTTCAGCTATTGGATATTGTGGCGGGAAAGCTTGTGCCCAAAATGCAGAATGTGTTAATTTTAGGTGTCTCTGCAAAGAAGGTTACCAAGGGAATGGGTATATCAAATGTGGTTGTATGTATATATTTGCTATATAAAAAATAAAATAAATAAGAGATAAATATTATGTTTTAAATAGGGTATAAGTAACTTTTTGTTTTCTCTTTATATTATCTTATAATACTTGATACACATAGCAGGTTATATTGCATTTATTAACTCAAAACAACGCAGGCTAACGAACGAAACAGTTAAACACGACAACACGAACGCATCGCGACAATAGATTATAAAACAAATGACTAAACGGTTACTGACATTAATATTACGAAGTTATAGTTAAGAGTTCCAGACTATTCCATTTTTAATCATTAATTCATACATACACACGTTTTCTAAAACAAGCTCACTTTCTTAAACAATGCGAAGATGGTTGTGTTTTAAAATAAATTTTAGCTATTTCATCGTGATTATTTTCAGTTTTGAGCAATATGCAAGTTAGACAATACTTTTTTGTCATTAAATAAAAATATAAAAAGTATCAAACAGATTTTGAGCTTGTTAATATATTTCCCACAATCTTTACATATTTTCGCATTGTGTTGCATAATATCTTTTTCAGAATCAGCTTATCTGTATATACATTATACGTGTATGTGATAATATCCATATATTTAATTTTTATTTTCCTTCAACATTCAGCATTATGTAATGGGAGACCTTGTGCTGACCATGCAGTTTGTAAAGAGGAACAGTGTGTTTGTGAAGATGGGTATCATGGAATTGGTTTCTTTAAATGTGAACGTATGTGTTAAAATTGATTATAAATTGAACGAGAGTAAATGATGTAGATTCTTTAAATGAATAATATATTATTTTATCAGGAAACATTTTTGGAAGGTATAGTCAAATTTGACCACTTCGATTGACCTTTCACCAGGGGTACTCATCTATGTTGATTCACCCAATAATGTGAGGATTGGCAGTTAATTATAGCATATACACAAATCATGAAAACAAAATAAACATGTTTGCAGTGAATACTGCAAATGCACTGGTCCGTAATAAATATTTAGATTTAAGGTCAAGCTAACAGGTTAATGTTGTTTGCCTGTAACAACGAATCATGGAACCGTCTTTGCATATTATGGTAAACGGAACGCTTTAATATTTATGTAGCAGTGCGTTTTAGTGGTTGCGTGTTATTCTATCTACAGTTGCTTTTCGAATCCTTGAAATTAGACAAAGTAATGTTTACTGAAGATAAATTTGTTTGTACTGATAGTTGTCTCAGTTATTTAGCTTTTGCTCTTTTGGAACATTGAATAGAATCATTTCCTGGTGAACGTTCACATATTTGACCTATCTTGTCAGTTTCAAAGTTTTTACTTAGCTTCTGGATTGTGATTCGGACATCATAGTATGTTTGTTTTTAATTGCTTATTCATTAAAGACCACCGATTATCAATGTATCATCGATTTGATATTATCATAGCTGACTAAATGAGCATCTCCAATCACACCGGAAATGATGTATAAATATTATTACTTTAGAATATCTATTGCCGACTGCAGTTCCTGCTTGTAAGACTCATGGGAACATTGACATGTAGTTGGCCATTGTACGATTTGGATTACATCTAGAGCGACTTTGTTTCCTTTTTATTTGTAGCTGATGGTATCTGTGGAGGAAGAAAATGTGCTACAAATGCAGTCTGCATGAACTTTATGTGTCTTTGTAAAAGTGGATATTTTGGTGATGGATACAAACGTTGTGAAGGTAGGTTGGGCCAGAAACACTTCCGTCAGCAAGAGGCTAATAGCAACTAATGTAACCCAATAATGTCATTTTGAATTTTCACTTTTTCATTGTATCTATAAAAAACTAAGTATTAATTGAATATCAGACTTTAGATTCAATATACCGCAACAGGATATTTTTGATCCATTGATCGGCGCTCGATATTAGTGAATTTAACGGGAACACTATGTAGACGTAATGGCTGTTTTTACACGTGCTAAATAGCGACCATCTATGCAAATATTTAGAACAGTTAGACAAATAGGAAAATCATTGCTTGTGTTATAATAAATTTTCAATTTTTTTTCTCTATTTGACGGATCGTCAGCTACGCCCACCATGTCCCGACAAAGGGTCGACATGCTTGAATTACACATAAAAAGAATGAAAACTCTGTCTGAATTTTGCGGTTTAATGACGCCACTGACACTTGAACGTCACTAGTTGCCGTGACGCTGCTTTGGTACCGTGATGATGGTCAGTGTCGGAACATTGTGGGCGTGGCCGGCGATACTTTAATTCTGAAACTATAAAACAACTGTCGAATTCACATTATTTATACATTTGCAGCTTTTTGCGGTGGTGCTCTATGTGTTCAGAATGCCGTATGTATGAATGAAACCTGCACGTGTGAAGATGGTTACCATGGAAATGCAATAATTAAATGTGAACGTACGTATTCAAATGTACTTTATTTAAAAGAGTGGGATATATTCAGATAATTTTAGCTAATAAACATTTCTTAGTTAAACATTTCATTTGTAAATAATTTCTGTATCTATTGTACTAATTTTCCATTACGTTTTTGATATTTGTGATTGCGATTTAATATATAAATTAATTTTAAATAATTTAGTTTAGCTATTTCTTATATATTAGACAAATATTAAAATAGCAAATACATCAATCTAAAACAAACCAACATGCCAAACCAAAATCCAAAAGCAAAGTAACTACCTGAAACCTGGTAAGTTAGTTTTAACACGTGAACTTCCACCAGTAAAGTGGGTCCGGGTACTCTGGAAGGGTAAGAGCTTTACCCGCCACGTATGCTAAAATAACAATTGGGAATGAAAGAAATATAAAACTCTGGGATGACAAATACATTCAGGCTATATGTTACCCAAAATTAAATTTCCAATTACAGCTCAAGGCTTCTGTGCTGGCTTTAAATGTGCTAAACATGCAGAATGTGATAATTACAGATGTAAATGTATAACTGGTTATAAAGGAAACGGTTATGACTATTGTGTACGTAAGTGAACTTTTATAAATTTACAAATTTAGACTTTACAAATTTTGTTACATGACAATGTGTATAATTATATAGTAAATACTCATACAATGTGTATGCAATGAAAAACAAACGTACTAATCCATGTCCTAATCACATTTAGAAAGCACAGTAAAAACTTTGAAACTGGCAAGTAAGCTAAAACATGTGAACTCCCACCAGGGAAGTGAGGACGTGTCCTGCGGAATGGGTATGCAAGGAAATTAATTTAGGAAAGTTGTTGCGTCATCCCGTTATCCCGCTTTATTATAAATAATAAACTAATCTCAAATGGTTAAAAAGTATACGGCAATTTAAAATTAAGCTTGCATGTAATGTTTTTTAGGAATACTTTGTCAGATGACATTATTTAAAGCACGTTCCAAGTTTACGAACTTAAGTTTTCTGTACGTCATTTCAAGCAATGGATGTTTTATGTTTTGTTTTTCAGATATAGAATTTTTGTTTTAAATTCATGAAAATTCTGTATTGCCATTCATCTCATGTACAAAACATACTCTCTAATGCAAATTATTTCCTAAGAGTTAAATTTTGATAAATATATGTTGGCCCTTTGAATTTGAAAAAAAAGTTGGGTTTTACAATTTTGGTCTAAGCACTACTGATGAGGAATTGCCGAAACGGCCGCCTAGTGCTGTGAAATTAACAATGGTATAACATGTTATATAATGATAATATGAAATGATATATGTAGATGATAATCTGTTAAATGATTTTAAACGTTTCTTTTATCAAGCGAACAGGTATTGTAGAGGAAGCAAATGTTGTGAAGACGCTGAATGTCTGGATGGTCATTGTGTTTGTAAAGGTGGTTATTTCGGCGATGGCTATAAATCATGTGAAAGTAAGTGTATAATTTATTCATTCTTTTATGTATAAATATCGAATTAATTTTGAAATGTTGCACATAGTTTTTAAAGCTTTCTTACTGGCCTGCAAAAAATGAAGCCGTATGGCTGCCATTGATAGATTGATATATCGATATGTTATCGATAAAAGCCATTTATACGATATATCGATACATTTTTGAGTATCGATATCAACAAAAATGGCTGCCAGTTCATTGCTAAGGTTGGAGTAGTCAATGACACATAGATTAAACTGGTTGTAAATGTATTATAACTGAAATCCATCATTTTAATGTATCTCAAACCCAACTGACATAAAAACAGAATGCATATGATATTAAAAAAAAAACAAAATTTAAGCCGACACTAGGCATGCCAAATTTCGATGGAAAATAATATCTATAAAAGATTCAACAGAAAATAAGCTATTTGAGTCACGTTTCCGATATTTAAAATATCGATATATAAGCTGAATGTATATCTATATTCAAATTATCATCAATGACAATTCTAATTGAAGGTGTTTAAAACATTAAAAAGAAAAATAAGTTTTTGAAGATAGCGGATTTGTTTGTTTTTATTTTTAGGCTCACAATACTGTTTCACTTGCAACATCAGAGGATAACATTCATTTGCTATGGGACTCAATTAACATGAATATTTCTAATCATATATGAGATATTAGAGGACCGCCATTTCAATTACATTTTAGTTGTGTCTGTAGTCCGTTTAACACCTTTTCATGCAGTTATTGACAATTTTATTACAGTAAGAAATATGTGATGTATCACTGTTAATATGTGTATTCGAATTCTAATTGTTCATTTTAACATGTTGTAAATCGTTCCTATTTGTGTTTATAATATATATATATAAATATATATATATATATATCCATCTGTCCATCTAAGCAACTGAAGTATAACTTGCAAAACAGGTCGTGTCCCAATATGGTATTTGGTATGATAATAATAAATTTTGTTAAAGCAAAAATATATATGGTGTTACGTCGTAAATAATCACAGGAATTCATTGTGCCCTAAAATAAATTTATTTATCTGAGATAAGTTATAATTTTTTGGATGGATTATTTTGTTAAATGTTATCAATACATTATGTTTTGTATCATTTGTCTTATAGGACGTTGTGTCTGTACTGCCTCGGGTGATCCACATTTTCGAACATTTGATGGCGAGAGTATAGATTATACTGGAGTTTGTAAATACACAATGACGAAGTCCAATAAATTCCCTGATCCCTGCTCATTTAATGTGGAAATGGAAGAGGGGCACAGGGAAAATATAAAAGAGTCGTCATGGACAAGGGCTATACATGTTTACATCCATGATATGCATATAAAATTGGCATTGGGATTTAAATTTTATGTAAGTGTATATAAATTTTTGATATAGTAGTGTCTTATTAAGTTTTAACAAGTTGTATGATTTTACTCCATCGTATAGTGCTATAAACGCACTACCAGATATTTTTTCCAATGTTTGTCATGAGCATGGTACTTTATAATCAGCGGTTCCAATATGTGTTTATCGGTTCTTTCTTGTCATGTGTAATTTAATTGTTTTTGCCGTTTCATTGCATTATGTCCTGTTCTTGTTCTTGTTTCTGCTTTTTTTTTTACTATTATGACATTATCATCATTGTGTTATAATTATTTTACTAGTTTATTATTTAAACTTCAAACATCTTTCGAAGAGTGTCTATTCTATTATATGTACTGATCCTCAAAACCTTACAACTCATATTTCATACTGCGGTAGAAAAACCAACATTTAGACTTCAACCAACGCATTTAGATATAAATATCATTTGTCTGTTATATTTAATCTTACAAGGAGTTAATTATCGAATAAAATTTAATTTTTGTAAAGCAACAGTGGGAATTACTTTATTGTTGTCTAATAAATTTGATCTGTCAATCAGTCATCGTTCCAACTATGCATTTAGCATGTATTTCCATTTTGAATAGGAATAGGTGTTGTTCTCATTACAAAATTGCTTCAATGGTCATAAGTATTGTCTAGCAATTCCAAAATGGTTAGAAATTATGTTTCCGTCATTATTATTGCATATGACAGTTATCTGAAATGGCACCGTTTTATCTCCAAATTGGTTATCCAATAATCTACATTTGTTTTCATTTTTCTATTATAGATAAACGGTTATTTGAGGTTTATGCCATTTAATTACAAAAATGGGTTGATAAAAATATTTAGAACAGGAAATTGGCAAGTTCTCCTTACCAAGTGTGGTTTACATATCTGGTGGAATGGGAAATCATCAGCTATTGTAAATATCCCGCCATCGTACCGGAACCAGCTCTCGGGGATATGTGGGAACTGTAACGGTAATGGGAAGGACGACTTCGTGACCAAGGAAGGGAAGGATGTATCGAGTTATCCAGTGGATGTCCGTAACAAATATATTGGAGACAGTTATGTTCTTCCGAATGAGGCGTCTTCTAATGTTGGAGTGTAAGTATTTGTTTTGCGGCATACTGTATAGTTTATAATACATCAGAAACTTAACGACAGCAGAATGTTTTCTGTACAATTAAAGAAATATAACTCTTGAACTATTTTTCAATCAAAAGTTTTCAATAATATAACGATAGCTAATGATTCTGGAACGTCGTTAGATCGATGTAATACAATTACACACATTACTTATAAGTTTAAGTATACTCCTTCATGCAAAGTATGTCTTTAGTTTAATTTGGTTAAATATATTTTGGCCCTTTTGTGTATCTTTTAAACATCTTGGTAAAAAATTGTTTCTCGAGCTTTGGTCCAAGCACTACTGATGAGGAATTCTATTTCAAAACGTCCGTCTAGTGTTGTAAAGTTAAAACTGGCATGTAATTTAGTTTGAGAACCCTGTCTTCATTTCTTTAAACGTTCGATAACTGCCAAATAAAAGAAAAGATCTGTAAAATGGGTATTCCAGGACGTACAAATTTGATTATCAAAAATATTTACCACCCCTGCTTAGATTTAAAATGTTCATCTAGTCAGTCATGATGAGTTGTTCAACATGACACGCTTTACCAAAGGTGATTTAACTTTTATCACCACTGTAGTTTTAACAGTATTTTAAGGTATAATATAAAATAAATTAACAGGTTTAAAATCTTTTTAAGTCAAAAACAATTTAAAAAAATTAGTACGCAATCATTGTCTGTAAATTGGCCACCAGAAAACAATTCATTTTACAAACCTTAATGGCAATCATTTTTTCTTTCTTTCTTTTTTCCTATATTGAATATTATTATGAGCACCAAACATACCTTTGTTATTTAGGTGTCAAACATATCCAAGTACAACAAATTGTTCAGTCGAGAAAGAACGTCGAATTGGTGATAATTCCGTGTGTGGTTTTTTGAATCCACATAGAAAAGGGAACGAGAGCCCCTTTAAGGAGTGTTATAACTATTATCCGACATTGGCTGGGCGTATATACAAAGCATGTGTCTCAGACGTTTGTAAATACTTTGTGGATAAAGACTTGGTGAATACCATAATTTGTGGATATATGGAGGAATTCGCAGAGGAATGTGAATTACGTGGATACAGAGTCAGATTTAGGACGTCTTCGTTTTGTCGTACGTGTTGTATATTTTATTACATTTATTGTGTTTAAGGCATTTAAAGATTATAACAAATTTCAAAGTTTCATATCTAACAAAAGGTGAAAAATGTCATACATAAATACATATATACATAACACAACCATTTCAAAATTACATAATAAAGTGACTGTAACAGGGATTTGTTATCAATGATTTTTAAGGTTGCTTTCGTTTTTCCACTTTGACATTCGGACTCGCTCATCATTAGGGAATTCAAATGTTTAACTAAATCAGTTAGCAAAGTTTTCACTTTACCTTTGGGATCGTGAATTGAACATCGGCCGGTATGTTTGTGTTTAATTTATGAAGATTCTCCTTAATTTTTTAAAAGCTCTTTTTGGTATTCAATATATTATTTTATCACAATTTAATGTGTTGCAAATTATCGATCTGTAGCTAAACTCTGATACTGTGAAGAACAAATATACGGTAGTTTGTAATTTAACGACTGGAAAGTCTCTTTGATAACATTTCTGACTTATTCTTTTATCAAGCTCTTGTATGCCCCAAAAACATGATATACAGTCCAGCAAGTAGTGGATGCCCAGCATCTTGTATTGACCGTAGTCCAAACTGTACCATGGCAACATCTGAAGGATGTGAATGTGCACCAGGATTTATTTGGAGCGGGAATGAATGTGTAAAACCTGAAAATTGTGGATGTTATTGTCCTGTTCATCTCTATCTTCCGGTATGATAAAAATCATTTACTCTAATTATAAATTTTATGCCGTCATTATTAGAAAAGGAAACATGGTTGGCTTCTGGCTATACTCAATGAAAATACATACTTTAGGGTATACATGATATAGTCGGTAGATAGCGCTACAGTTAATGACATTCAAACTGAAAATTAAAGGCAGAAAATGGAAATGAAATGGTACAAAGTATAGTGGACAACTATGAAGAGACTATGTCCTTAGTAAAAAGAGTTTGGGATGTAATTATGGCAAATTCTGTAAAACATGTTTAACGGTTGCAACTATATATTTTAAGTGTATATGTCTTGTAATTTGCAAGTTGTTGTTACTAAGTTTTATTAAAATGGTTTATTTTTTATTGTACACGCGAGTAATCACGAATCACTGAGTAGGATAGTAGAAAACCTAACACAATAACAGAACAATACGATTAGACAATTATGTCAGTGCCCGTCCACAGTCGGGGTTTTTATAATCAGTTGTCCTGGTCTTTTTTCTTCTCTTGCCTCCTAATTTCTCAATTTTTCACAAACTGAAAGACTTTTTTCTTGTAGTTTTTTAAGTCTAAATCTTTGTTTTACTTAATCTATAAATTATTTGGACTGATATATGCGCAAAAAGCAATTAGTCTCGGTTAATTACATTTTATGTTCTATGTTACAGCTAAACCAGACATTTACCACTCAAGACTGTTCAACCAAAGAACAATGTCTGCTGAACCAATATGGTAAACCCGTGATACAACCGATACAAAGAAACAATAAGTGTAGTCTAAATGAAAGCTGTGAAATAGTAGACGGAGAACCTGAATGTGTATGTAAAGAAGGGTACAGGAGGTCAAATTACGGCATCTGCGAATCTAGTGAGTCTTGGATTTTTACAAAATATAAATTAACATTAATATATGCTTGTCGTACATTCCAATAAATATTGTTAATCTTTAATGTTTAGAGACAGTCGTTTTCATAAATAACTTTTATACCGTTTAAAGTTTCGAAACCTTACATTCATATTTTGTTTTGTATCACATTATTAGAAAATGGACAAACTGATTAAATTTATGATACAGGCGTGGTTCAGGCGTGAATACCGATGTTTTAGAAGATGGGGTCCATAACGGGCGTTTTAGTTCTTAATTAATAAATGAAGTGGATTCAATTTTTCATGTGTTTTCCCTAGTTAATATTTATTTAAGCACAAAGATTATGGCTATTTTATGAGAAACCAAGTGATAATATAGCAATTTTAGTTAAAGACTGTCTTATATGGTTTAAGTATATACTACTAATAAACTTTATTTATATACATTCAGGTTTTAATTGAAATCAAACAGACAATACACAGCACGGATAGAACGGAACATACAATTTCAATATTCATAAACAAGGGGTCAATAAAAATTTTGAAAAATGGAATTGTTGTCATACTTTGTCATCAATTATTTGTTGATTTTTTGGTTTTTTAAGTAAACATGCAAGCTTGAGACCTTCTGTAATGGCTATATACCCTTATCACATACTTAACAGTAAAGCGCCCTCTATATGATATAGGGGTCTCTTTAGCCGCCAAAGGAGTTTTAACGCGCGGTTACGGATTACAAGGCTTATCACCGCCTGGGTTCGAATCCTACTCGGGACAAATTCTAGTGTGGGAAAGTTTGTCAGTTCGTTTGCCTTATATTAGTGGCTTTCTCCAGACATCCCGGATTTCTCTACAATGCCTGATGAACTGGCTGCTTTAAAAAAAGTGAAAAAAAAAACAATGATGCGTTAAACTCCATGACTCGACTCCAATCTATAACGCTTACAATGTTTTATCATTTATCATTTATTGAATCATATAACCAGTAAATGTGATGTAGAAATCACTATACAGCGGCTCATCGACAAAGCCATCGTGGTGCCTCACCCACATGCTTTCACCAGCTTTTAACTGAGTAACCACAGCATTAACACCCGTGTCAAATCCAGGACTTGCCGAGTAGGCTCTGGCCAGTTCTACGCCATTCTTAACCAGTTGAAGATGATTGTATTCGTTTTGTTTACTACATGTAAATGCAGTTATGAAGAAAAAATATGTTCCATCATGTGGAGCCGTGAAAATTCCTGTTGATGGATTGTAACCATTTCCTATGTTTGATTTCACTATATCGTAGATGATGACCTGGTTCGACCTCAATTGTGTGTTGTGACTCAGTATAGCAGTAAAAGCTACTACCGGGGGATTTTGTTTGTCCTCTGAAATACAAAGGTAGTAACAGACATACACCAGTGCGACGACACATCCAAACGCTATATCACAGTTTGTTTTATGAATGAATACCTGTTACATGTGCACGGCATTAATAAACTTAATTATATCAAAGCCGCTGCATGTGGTTTAAATTTGATAAAAACGTTTTATTTATTTGTAGTTGAGTTTTAATTCTTTCCTTTTGAAGCTCAAGTGGAACTAACCGATGAGTTAACAAGCTACCATTCTAGGGCATTGAAACCATCTGAGGGAAATGGTTTTTAAATAAAAAGTCTTCGATGGTATTTGAATCAATCTTAGCTATGTGGACAGTTATATGAACGTACCCTTGACAATAACTTAATGTTACAGCTTGTACATCAGACATTAAAAATACACCATACAGGGAAATAACAATATCTGGTTCAATTAAAAAATCAGCATGAATGATCAAATGCTTAACAAATTAAAATAATATTAATAAAGTTAGATGTTTTGGAACTAACAATCAACATTGATATAATCAAACTTGGCAAGCATTTTGGTAAATCTTATTAGCCTTTTAGGTCATTACAAGATGTTGAATGGTTTTCCTTTTTCATGTATGTGACCATGACTGAAGACCAAACCAGCCCTGCATCGTTAGTGGATAAACCACTTCGGTAGCTTAGTGGTAGCGTGCTCGCTTCGTACGTCGGAGGTTGTGGGTTCGAACTCGGACCGGGTCTGACCCAAGACTTGAAAGTGGGTATTGACTGTTTTTCGCCAAGCACTCTGTATTACGAAATAAAAGCCACGGCTCTTTCGGATGGGAACTTAAAATAAACGAGCTCTCGTGTCATGGTAGGCTTGGCACGATAAAGAACCCTGCTGTATAATGCCATCAGCTTAACGCACAATGAAAATTTCTGCACCTTTGCTTATAGCTGGCGACGTCTCGATATAAGCGAAATATTGTTGACCTCGACGTTAAAAACCATTACTCAACTCGTTGGTTGATAGGACACTATTCCACTTATTACTTTGTAAATCACTGTGCCTCGACTGAAGGTCAAGGTGAACCAGCATTTGCATTTGGATGGTGCTTATGTACCGATAATATTTATGAAGTTTAAATCTTCTGGACCTTTCGGTTTATGATATTACACAGTTAAAGGTCATAATGACTTTATATGAAGGTCATGATCAACTATATTCATCAACTTCCATGATACATGCCTGCCTAGTTTCATTCTTATCAGTAAACTGATTTTTGCAGATAAAGTTTGGTGAGTTAAAAGTTAAAAGAAAAGTTGAAAGACTAGGGACTAAGGACAACGGACGACAACGGTGTCATGGTAGGTTTGGCAAGAACCCTGCTGTATAATGCCATCAGCGCAAAGCACTAGCAGCATTTCTGTACCTTCGTGTATAGCTGGCGAAGTCTCGATATAAGTGGAATATTTATGACTGGTACGTTAAATACCATAACTAAACTCAACTCAATCTTAAACCAACCTTTGAAGCGACAACAATAATGCATGTTGCATTCAAGATGCCTGCTTTGGCATGTCTTGATATAAATACAGCAATCTTGACTAGGACTCTATGCAATTACCAAGTCAACCTTTATAACTTAAACACCTTGTTTCTAATTTGAAATAGGAAATAAACTTACGCTTCAGTGTTTGAACTTCTCTCTCCAAAGAAGCTAAAATTAGATAAATGGTGTTTATACCTGGATATTTTAAGACAACGTAAGTTAACCTGTTCGGTTTCAAAATAGAAAATATCGAATGCAAGTTACACTTTGTAAATTCACATATTATTTTGATTTATATTGGCAAAGATAACGGTAAAAGATTTAAGTCACCAATCTATCTAAGAGTATTGGATAATCCTGAAAAATGGGTCCATAAAATTTAAAAAAAGAGAGAGAGAGAGAGAGAGAGAGAGAGAGAGAGAGAGAGAGAGTTTCGTGTATATCTTGGCAAATGTGACAATATGTGCTACAACAAAAACATGTTTATAGCAAACTTTGGCTAAAAGATTTGAACAAAATTTTTGCTTTTTGTTTCAATTAATAATATAAAAAAATAAATATTACATGTATTTGAGCTATTAAAGTGGAATGTTTTTTCGATGTTACTAAATTGACATTGATTAGCGAAAGTTAAAATATTCATATTTGAAAACAGAATACGAACCGAGTCGTGCTATTAAATCCTGAATTTCATTAGACCCACCATGTGATGTAATGTTAAGACAGTTTATAAATGTTACTAATAAAGACAGAATTATAACCAACATTTTTCTGTGTACATTTGTATGTAAATTCAGTTTTACTGAGAATTCTGAATGCGATAGGTATCTAGATAACGCTAGTGTCCAGTGATAACCGGTATTTAAAATCGTTATCTGTCAAATTTCTTCATCAGGGCTATTTAAAATTTGGCCGAATCCTTCTCGGGACAGATCAAAGTTTTGGAGGGACCCCGTGACTGAGTAATCTCAGCCTCTTTCGGGACAGATCAAAGTTTTGGAGGGACCCCGTGACTGAGTAATCTCAGCCTCTTTTGGGACAGATCAAAGTTTTGGAGGACCCTTTTTACTGAGTAAATCTTAAGCGTGCGCTTACTAATCAAAGCGCCTTTCAACGTCTAGGTTAGAATCCCACTCGGGATAGATCATAGTTTGAGAAAGATTGTCAGTTTACTTGACGAAGTTTAGTGGTTTTCTCCGGGCACCCCGGTTTTCTCCACCATTACTGCCCGCCAGTGTAAAATCTCCGGTTTCATCGTGAATGTTCATCTAAGGAAGAATGGCTACTTCATATGACACAATGTGTTCTTAGCTCTACTGACACTGAATAAAATAATCTTTTTTCCAGAAATCAATTAAAGTTTTTGGTGCGGTAGTTTTCGTTAAATTTCCGACATTTAAAATAAAATTCACAAAATCTGTATTTTTTACAAATTATAAGAGTTATGACGATTTGCTTAATTGTAAAATTTATAGTAATCGGACTCAAATGTTTAAGAAATAAATATGTTTAAGAAATAATGTCTAAAATTCATCAGATCGAGGTATCGCGTGACCCAAATTAGCATACGTGACAAACAAAAGATGGCGACAGTTAACGGCCTAAGAAAGCGGGGGAGACCTAAAACGTTGTCGTATTCAGTCGGCCAAAAAACGAAAAAAGAATGTGTATGTAAAAGAAATTGGCAAAACAAGGGTCATAATCGGAGAGGAAATGATGAGATGGGACAACCTAAAGACGGAGAAAGCCATTTTTCTGCTCTACTTTCGTGTCACGTGATTAATTTGAACGACCTTAATATGGTTAAAATCATGCATATTCATTAGGTAAAATGGCGACAACCGAGCGATAAGCGTGAAACTGTCATCGGTACTTCAACCCGTAGCATTCTTGTGCAAGTGATTTTGAGTATTTTATAAGAATAATTTTCATTTTTTATGCATTTCAAACAATATGTAATACATTTTAAATGTCGGAAATTTGACGAAAATTACCGCACCAAAAACTTTAATGGCGGTTAAAAGCGCTAATACGAAGTGTTTATAGACACATTGTTAAGTTTGTCTGTTTTAGACTGAAAGTAAATATTTGTCAAAGTACGTAATACGTACCAATTACGTAAAGCAAGTATTTTGTAGACAATTCATGATCTGGCATTATGCAATTATATGTATTAAAAACAAATATACTAATCCATGTCCGAATCACAATCTATAATCAAAGTGAAAAAACTTTGAAACTGACAAGTTAGATTAAACACCTGAACTTCCACCAAGTGAGACCGGTTGCTTTGGAAGAGTAAGGTACTGACTTTATATATTATTTAGGTGGTTACGGGACATGCTAATGTACTTACATCAACCAACTTGACATCAGTATGACCGCTGTCAACGTAATGTCAAGTTGTAGTGCATCGTGTTTGAACTGACCGTTTGACCTTTAATTTGGATATTTAAATAATTATGTTTATTGTGTAATTTAGGGGATCAATAAATAGATACGTAATGATATATGATAGTTATACTGGGTACCGGGTGTTTATAGTAATCAAACATGCTATCTGACCTAAAACACAGTGTATATTAGCCCAATCTAATACTCAAGTTAAAGGTCAAACGACCAGGTCATACTCGTCGCACTATATATACTTTCTTGGTGCAAACTTAATCGAATGCAAAATAGAAATGATTTGACCGATTATAAGATAATGAGAGAAAATGTTATTGATTCTTGAGTTTATCATAGAAATAAGTTGACCATTTCAGTTTTCAAAACTCTTGAAATTTGCGTGTGTTGAAATTTGAGATGGAGAACAAAATAATGTGCAAACGAAAACTGTTCAACTTGCAGATTTTGAAAAATACGAACTGTGTCGCAAGCTAAGCGCGATCAACGATAATCTTTGTCTTTATCTTTTGATAATGATAAAAGCGTAGAATACTAACACTTTCCTTCGTAATTCTAATATCAAAAGCAGAAAGTCGTAGAGTCAAATTGTGTTCATATTAATTAGTTGCCAGTTGAATTGAGTAATGGTGTATAACGTCCCAGCCAAGAATATTTCACTTGTATCGAGACGTCGCCAGCTAGAGGCGAAGATGAAGAAATTTTGCATGTGCGTTGCGCTGATGGCATTATACGGCAGGATTCTTTATTGTGCCAACTCTACCGTGACACGGTACCTCGTTTATTTTAAGTTCCCATCCGAAATTACCGTGACTTTCATATCGTATCGTCGAGTGCTTGGCGAAAAAGCAGTCACTACCTATTTTTAAGTCTTGGGTCAGACCCGATCGAGGTTCGAACCCACCACTTACGGAGCAAGCACTCTACCAAGTGAGCTACCTTAATTCGTTGCGTCTATTTATCTTTCATTTTAATTCCATAGAAAAGTATATTTTTGATTAATGTAATGTGCAAATGATCCATTCCTTGGTCACAAACAAATAAAAACGAAGACCTTATATTATTTAATTCCCGTGATATTTGTTTTATTGAAGTGATTTTCTATATAGACATCTGTATTTGGAATCCCTGCTTCCTACAATCCTAAAAAAGAAGAAAAAATAAGACTCTCAGTAAACTTTAATATTTTGAAAACAACCAAGCACCAATATATTTAAACATATACAACTAAAAGTACATAAATAATGTTCATATCACTTGTGATTTTCAAATTCATTATATTCTGGCATTTTGTACAGTAATGATGAAATAATTGCCAAATAAAACGCAAACATACCGACCCATGGCAAAATCGTAATCCAAAAGGCAAAATGAAAACTTTAAAAACTGAAAAATTCAGTTAGAATTCCACCAGGAAAAAGACGCAAAGTGCTCCGGAAGGGTAAATTCCACCTATTAAGCTAGCTACAACAACATAATTGTTTGTTAAGGGTCAACATAAATTTATAAGATTTTTTTTTCAAAAATATATATGGTCTTATTAAGAAAACCTACCACTTCTTTTAGTATGTGATATTTCTTTTGGTACACCATTTATAACCATTCCCGACATAACCCTGTTGACAAAGACAAGTAGCAACTCCATTTTGTACACCACAGAAAGCGTTTTTGGTACATTTTATATTGGTTTTTACTGATCTAAGAATCGGCTTTCCGTTGATTATCTTACAAATCTGTTCTTCTGCACAGTCATCTGCAACATAAATTCGTCCAAGCTGGAAGAAAATAGAAACACTCAGTCATTGTCAAAATCAGAATGATGCGAATTCTGAAGTTATTTTAAGATGAAATTAACATATAGTTAAGGTTCCATAAACACTTTTGATATATAGCATAATTGACCGGTGCTGTCTCACACAGCTTATATAAAATATATATAACAATACAAAATGAATGCGAGTTTACATCAACATTTAATTTTTTTTAACATTCGTTCTACTAAAATTAATGGATATGTGTGTAAATCATGGGATGCATTATTACTTGAATAAAAGCTTAAACCTGTTACATAACTTGTAAATGCAACAAATGGATCGGGCTTTCTTTCGTGACAATTTACTCACAGGAACATAGCCTCCCCAGCATCTGCATCCACATTGTGACTCTTGTACGCATGATTCACCACTCAAAAAGTAACCTGGCTTGCACTCACAACCTTCAATAGTCGGTATTCGGCATGACGGTTTGGGCTCTAAGCACGTTGGCTGGCATGGATTTACAGATAAACTGTATTGCATATTTGCTGGACATACTAGGGCTGTGTAAAATAAAATGAATTAAAAATTACAAGGATTCAAAACAAGCTTAATGGATATATACATGTACCTTACGCAATTTTCCAAAGTCAATTAAATATAAATTGCACGTTAATACAATGACAAACATTGCTCATATGCAAACATGTTTATGTTAAAGATCTTGTTGATTATAAATGACATGTTATTGACATAGTAATACTTCTGAACCAACAAATCATGGGTAATTGGGCAACCAGATCAATTAATTAAAACCTATCATTTCCGAAGTACTATTATTTTAAACACTTTTTGTAGTTCCTTAGTAATGGTTACGGCAATGTCTATTTATAAGTGACTTTTAATATTAGTTATAAATAAAAACGAAATTAAGGCAAACCATATAAAAAATATAAAGAGTAAAAAAAATTCGATTGATAAAAACGGTTCAACTAAAGAAAAACAAGACGTGTTTAAACACAGAAAGCAATCGACTGTAATTGTAATTGACTGCATGTAATCAAAATTGAGTTGAAAAAGGGCATGGAATTATAGGGCGTCAAATATACTCAGTGCAATCCTGGACACAGATGTAACAAACTTATCAGTAATACTGCGACGGCGGCCATAAAATCTTTTAGACGTGGCGGGTGTAACTAGCTAAACAGGAGGTGCTTACCCTTCCGGAGCACCCGGCCTCACTTTCCCGGTGGACGTTCACGTGTCTAACCTAAATTGTCAGTTCCAAAGTTTTTACTTTGCTTATGGATTGTGATTCGGACATGGATTATAATGTTTGTTTTTTATAAGGACCCTGATAAACAAGGCTTGCAATATCTAAAACTACACAAAAGTATTCAAAAACATCATTCATAATTAACACACAACTTACAACAGAATGTGGAATTCCTCCATTGAATTTTGAATCCAAGACGTGAGCATACTTCGGAAAATGTTGACATGAAATCACAGATTATGTTTTGTTTAACATCTTTATCCTGCATCCAGTACCTGCAAACATTTCTCTTACAAGCTGACCAATATATGTCGGCTATATGTGGATAGTAAGAAATGCATTCATGGAAAGGACTTCCACTATAATGCCAGTCAAAATATCTGCAGTAACTATTGGAATTTACTAAACTTTTAACATCATTTGGACATTCTTCTTCGTCAACAGTAGTCTTGCATCTAGAATAAAATAAAGAAACACTGTAAGTTGAGATTTTAATAAATACTTTAAGAGTGCATTAATACTACTTTATCTGCCAAAACTGCAGGTACATATCTCATTTCAGCGTCAACTTATTTATATTCCATTAGATGCATAGGTAAACCACATTTGAGAAATATGCTGGTTTTATGAGTTTACTGAATTACTTTGCTAAATTTAATTTGACAAATTTTCCGATTTTCAGAAATCAGTTTTACCATATGGCATTCAATAGATAGTATAAAAGAAATACACCAATGCGACTTCTTTTGACTACTAATGACAGCATGATCTGTTATGACCCCAAAGCCAAATGTATGTTATAGATTGACTTTTCAGTATCCACACAACTCTTTAAGGCATGTATGTATTTTATTTATTTTAAATCACTTTTCGTTATGATGAATGTGTATTAGAGCACTAAGACAACATAAATGCTCATTTATACGTAAAGGACTTATTAAGAAAACTTCACAGATATATTTTTTTTTACTTTTTTACATGTATTTTGTCTCATATGCAATAATCACGCACTTACTGATCCAAGTTCGGATATCCATCTTCAACGAGAAAGCTGTCCCCTATAAGCACACCCTGTTCATCGGCAGCATACGTAGACACATCTAAACCACTTCGTGTTCGGTAATCATCCTTCATCCTGCCATTACAATTGCCACAAAGACCAATGAGTTTATTAGAGTATGAAACTGCCACTCTACACGTCACTGATGATTTTCCATTCCACAGGACCTCCATGCCACAGGAACTTCTAAAGACAACCCAGTTTCCGGTGTGAGTTACAGATACTGTTCCGTGTTTTGTAGTGATTCCAACAGGAAAGTTAGCAAAGTAATTGTTAACCTAAATATAATATAACATTAGCATTAAAAAGTGATTCAATTCCTTTATATCAAAGTTAAAAACAAAACACCGGGGTATCAACCAAATAGGTGTTACAGTAATAAATTTCAGAATTGGTAATAGACAAAACATGTAATGAAATAGTTGTATCATTTGAGTAGAGGAATGAATAAGAAGGAACATACATATAATAAGTTAGGTCTGACCTAGCTGCACATTTTAGTACATACTACTTCTTCTTAAAAGGTTTCTGTCTTGTCCACAGCTTATGATACATAAGTATTCATACAAGCTTTATGACAAATAAGGGTTCCCAGAATAACCTTTTAATATGAATAAGTACGTTGCTAAGAATGCACTGTAAATTGATGGAGTATATTTGATTTATATTATAAGCTGTAGTTCTGGTTCAACGAACGTTACTTTCAAAATTTTCTTTTTGAAATGTTAATAATGTAACCAGTATCTAAAACACGATTTTCGGTGGAATTTTAGAAAACAACACTCTGGGCGCATTTATTGTGTATGTTATTTTTCTCATTTACAATGAGACAAACATCAACTTTGAAATATTCCAAATCATCAATATTGCAGACAATGACAGATAATTGTTGTGAAAGTACTTACAAAACAAGTTCCTCCACGTGAAAGCTGTATCTTAAGTCCGAAAATGTGGATATATACATTTTTTATCCTGCTGACAACTGAAGAAGACGTGTTTTTATGTTTTGGTTTAGGATCATTCTCTATTTCCACTGTAAATGCACATGCATCAAACTCCTTTGTTGATTTCACAAGAGTATATTTACAGTGTCCAGCAAATCGTACATGATGACCATCAAAACCAATAATATCTGGGTCACCAACAGCATCACAAATACATTTACCTTTTGAAAATAAAAAACAAGCATGGAAATTAAAGGTATTTTGTATACTTAAGGTAGTTCCATACCATGGTGACGTCGTCGTTTTGTGCGTACGGTCGAAATGTCAGATTTGACGTCTTTTTTATCTATGACGTCACGAATGTGTGGTCTTCGGTGCCTACAGAATTATGGCGGGAACGCTGTTATGCTATCATTCAGTAGAATATTTTTTTGCATTCACAAACAATATCAATTCTGTGCACTATATTTAAGATGAAAATATATAATGTACATAACGGAAATTAGGTAGATCTACACTGTTAAGAGTACTATTCTAAATAATTGAAAGATTTTAGTACATTGTTTAAATTTTGAAGACGGTATTTTAAATGCCGCTTTATGTTTGTTTTTTTTTTCGGTTATTTTAAATACAAATAGTAGGACACAAACTGACGATTCTTCAATAAACATAATGTTGATAATTTTTCTCGGTGTCAAATTTTAGCAGTTTGACTATACTCTAGTATTTGCGTTTCATTCAGCGGCCTAGAATCAAGAACGCTTCATCAATGTATACGAATCCTTTCCACTTTAACTGATCTGTGTTGGGTAACGGTTGCTATGGGTTTCTATGGGTGACAGACCATATGATATTTAAATTGGTTTTGTTTTGCACAGCCAAATAGCTCACAATTAGTGTTTTTGTTTATTTGTTAATACCAAACGAAAAACATTGAGTTCATAATACTATCCTAGGACATTATTAGTAACTTCTTGCGGAAGGAATGAGGCTTTTTTTCTTGTTTCAGGATTTTGATGCAATTTTATGAAAAAAGTAGCTTGACGACCCCTATTTTTTGTTTTCGAAAATCAAACTTATATATTCATGTGCAATATATGTGAAAATTAGCGGTCGTATTCGACTTAGTTTTTTAAAAATCTACAAATTAACGAAAGGGTGTTATTTTAGTTATCCAGAAATTTAATGTTTCCTCTTGATAGGTGGCGCTGTAGAAAAATACCACGTGACCGGAAGTAAAATTCCATTGGTCCAAATAATCTTTATGACATAATGGTTAATTTAGATGCAAGAGACTTTTGGTTTCTAAGCATGACAAAAAATTATTAAAGCTTATTTGTTGATAACAGTAGTTATGCTTTTTCATTTATGTCGTGAAAATGGCCACCAGGTGGCGCTTCAGAACTTCTTAAGCAAGTCGAATACCTACCCTGAAATTTTGGCATGTTGAATGGTTTATGCCCATGTACAACATATCAAAATTTCAATATGTGTTTTCAGGCGATTTGTAAAGTATGGAACTACCTTAAACTTTCTAATATTATATACATAAATTACATAAGTGTTCCACAACTACTTGTACTGTATATGTTAATCATATAATAATAAGTCAATTTGTACTAAAATGTATGGATGCCAGAACTGAAAACTTTATTCTTGGCCATATAAATCATATTGACAAAAAGTTTTGGAGAAACATTCAATTTATTGGGAATCTTACAATTGAAATAAAATTGGAGAGGCATAATTATTTAACTACTTCAACATGTACAGAAACTACGTAAGAAGTTTACAAATTCATGCCCATATGCCCACTCGCTTATTCACTTAAGGCTAATAAAATTTGGTTTGCAAGGAATAAAACAATGAGTTATTATTGTATGGTAAATATTTCATAAATGGAATAATATTCTGTATATTAGAGAAATAAATCTAGCATAAACCACTTGTTTCTAATATTTAAAAAATATAACCTCTATACCCAAACAGAACTCAAAGTATCTATCACGTTATTCAAATTGTGAACCCAAACCCCCCACCCCTTGGTTTTTCTGTGTTTTTGGCGCAATGGCGGGTAATTATAAATACAACCTATACTACTCTATTCTACATATATTCCGCTAAAGAATGGTGTATAAAATGTCGGTCAATGTCGTCTCTAAACCGTGTAACGGGATCTTAACTTTATTCGACCGTTGCACTTTTTGACATGGCCACAGTCAACTTGGAATTTTCATCCCATACCGAATTACGATAAACTTTCTGATTGTCTTAAAGTGAAAGTACAAAAAGCTCCACATGTTGTGTGTGAAAAAGAAAATGAAAATTTGTGATAAATTTTCTTACGTTTACACAGGTCATATCCGTCACCATAAAAACCACCTTTACAAACACATCTACCATGTGTACATTCAGCATGTCGATGACACTTCTTCCCTTCACAAAAACCTATTTCTATAACAAAAATAAAACATGCTTATTTAAAGTACATTTATCTTACACAAATAATGCGACAATCTGTTTTATTTTAATTCTCATCACTTTTCTTTTTTCTGACAAATGAGAAATAACTTCTGATGTGGCTAAGCATATATACACAACCATAAACGCACGCATTTAACTTATATTTGCTACAATAAGTTATTAAACTGGTGTTTTATTTCAAGTCAACATTATTTGTGTCGCTACCAGCAAATCTTTCTACGAACACGAACCATAAACTTGTATTTAGAAATGCAACTTCTAATTCGCCAATTTTCAATCCATGATTAAATAATCAACAACGAAGTACTGTATTAAATTTTATTTTTGCAGTTGAAAAATATTGTTGAAAGAGTAAAATTTAGATCCTTTGAAAACCCCAATAAATATTTCATTTGTATTAACATTTATTGTTTTTTTTTTAAAAAAAAAAATTAAATCACGAGTTTTGCTGAAGCCCTGCTGAGACAATAGTCAAGAACCGGTCGTTTATGTGAAGTTAGTGTACATACTTTCACATTTTTCGTTCCCTACGCCATTGTAACCTCTTCTGCAGACACACTTGTAGTTTTCACACACAGCGTATTTAGCACATTTTCTTCCTCCGCACATGTTGACCGCTGAAAAAATTAAATATTAGAAGCCTAGTTGAAAAGAATTTAATCTTATCTAAAATAAAACGCCATTTTCAAATGTATACTGCAAATGATATAGGATTTTGTTCAAATCAAGATTTTTTTAAATTACATTAAGATCATCAAAATGTCACCACGCGTTTATAAAATTGAACATTGTTTCCTTTCAAAACTACATTAAAAGATGCACAGGTCATTTCACCCAAATAAGTGACGAAAATTAAATTAAATTTGGTAGTTGTATTTTTAACAAGAGTGTTTTGATTTAAAATTAACATTCTGCATTACAATGTATTTTACTGTCTACACTATTGGATTATTAAAGTGATGTATAATATTATTTTTTATCTTAAAAACCAACATTTTCATCAACAATTGAACTTAATTTAATTCAGACACGACACATAATAACATATACATACGTTCACATTTTATATAAGGATTCCCATGATAACCAAAGTTGCATTGACATTTTCTCCTGTGACAGTGCGCATGTTTGACACATATAGCTCCACCACAAAATCCTATAACAGTAAGATAGACGAAAACTTTAATGTCGCATTTTTTGTTTATAACAACTAGTTTGGTGAGACCCGTATGGGATCATCGGGTTTAACAAATATTATGATTGTAATGCCGGATACATCTAATAAAATATTCTCGTATTTATGCACTTAATACTGCTCAGTTGATTACATACAGGTATTCATAACAGTATCTAGATACAGTACAGACCTGTCGAAAGTTTAACACTGAACAAAACGAAAAGAGTCAAAGATTGGCTGCTAAGTGGCTCAGATATGGATAACTAGTGACAGAAAAGCAGATACCAAGAGATAGAAACATTTGCAAAAACGATGTTACAATATCGCCACAATGAGCTGTGGGTTCGCCACTATTTCGTTAGTATTCAGTGCTTACGGCAGTAGCGGATCATTAGTGCAATATTCACTGCTCTCCGAGAAAAACATCACTGCCGATTGTAATTTTTTGGTACTATCAATTGACATTTCTGCACTCTTTCAATTTATCATTAGATGATAAAAATCGTCCAACTATAAGTATGGGAAATCCACGCGTTTTGTATCCGATGTATTTACGTTAGTAACGAATCAATTTGTGAGTAGCGGATCACACCACCTAGTGTCAAGAAAACGAAAGGCGATTAACTCAAAATGTGATTAGTTTGAGTTTCCATCATTCAATTGCAAAAAATACAAATCATGAAACAATATTAAAGAGTTTTAATCGTAATATCAACAAATGTCATGATTAAAATAAATTACAGAAAACAAATCATCGTAATGTCCCTGATAAATTAAGTCAATCAACATTGTCTTGAATACTGAATTATAAAAGCAGTAAATGTCGAAGGAAATGAAATAAAATAATTGTACCTTATAAGTTATAAATATTATGACATACTCTTGTCCATGAAGATTTTATTTTGACAAGAACAGTATATGCATACAATGATACTTATTGGTATTGTACACTGTACATCATAGGTCCAAAATTGTTACCGGACAAAAATATAGAATGGAATGTAATTGTCTTAAACTCAAAATATAGGGTTGGATATTAATGTATTTATTCAATATATTCTAATCTCATAAAGATTATTCTTCAAGCATGACAATTATGGCTTCTTTAAAATGCCCATTGATCTGGTCTTATCATATGATTAATAAGATAGTGGCATGGCATGACAATGCCCCAATCTTTCTCATGTGGTACTGGCCATGGAGGGAACCTAGGCACTGGTTCTCCAATAGCCTCTGCATATATATAACTGAACCCACCAGAATCTATTTTTTTCTGAAAGCACCAGACAGCCCCATGGGTACATGCCATATTTTTCTTAGCCCTTCGAGAGGTCCCCTGTAGACAGCAGCTGATCCGTTATTGCCGTAATTGCACCCTGCATAAACTGGTTTATTTTTTGTTGTCATGAACTGTAAAGCTCAAAAAAGGTTTATGTCGTGAAAGAAGACATGTTAACGAGTGTAAAGAGCTATTGTAATCATTTCAAATTACCTTTGAAAGTATTAAACACGTTGGTCAAATCGAAAGTTAGGTTTTGAAAATTACATCCATGTCGCTGAGACGCTTGTGGCATTCGCATTAAAAAGCCGAGAATTTAAAAAATATAACGTTTATCAACACAAATGAAACGTAGAATTAAGTAAAAATATCAGCTTTACAGAAATATATCCGAGTTTTATTGGTCTCTCGTAATAATATGGTAAAAATTAACTTTATTCTAAAAAATGATCCGCTACTGACTGAGATCCGCTACTGCCGTAAGCACTGTAGTATTAAACTTTCGACAGACATGCACTGCATTTATCATGTTTATTTTACGCTGACAAAGATTCCTAACTTACATGGCTAGGGGGTGTATTTGCCCGCTAGCATTAATACTATCATAGCGACCATTAAGATGCCCATCTTGAATCAAAGTTTTTTGTAATTATTTAAGCTGTAGACTTGGTCATTAAAGAACCTTCAAACTAATTTCGATTGCCAAGTGGCTCAGATATGGATAACTAGTGACAAAAACCAGATACAAAGAGTGGAAACATTTGCAAAAAGATGTTACAATATCGCCATGATGAGCTGTGGGTTCGCCACTATTTCGTTAGTATAGTATTAAACTTTCGACAGACATGTACTGCATGCATTATGTTTATTTTACGCTTACAAAGATTCTTAATTTACATTTCTGGGGCGTGTATTTGCTTGTTAGCATTAATACTATCATAGTGACCATTAAGATGCCCATCTTGAATCAAAGTTTTTTTGTTATTATTTAAGCTGTAGACTTGGTCATTAAAGAACCTTCATACTAATTTCGATTCAAATTGACACAGTGGACAAGATATAGAATTGATAAGCTGAGTTAGAATTTTTACCCGTGAAATTAGCTTAGGCAAAAGTTCTTGGAAAATTGTTATATAATCTGCGAAAACTTCTTCAACAGATTTCTTGGAAAATATGAAATACCTAAAAACCTGCTTTCTATACTAAATGGGAGAAAATGAAGCTACGTTAGAGATTTTACAGGTTTTACAAACTATGATTATAGTAAGGTCCCAATTTTGGAGTTTGGTAGGCAATGTCGGATATTTATTCATATTAATGATCGTCCGTTCACTCTAAATGTAATTAAGATAACACCAACAATCAAGAAATAAATGCCGTTGGTATGCACGAATGATTCATCATTTAATAATTTTTCAAAAACATTTGACGGACAATGTAAGAAAGGTTTTTACGTACTTCTACATCTACGTATGCCGTCTCCAAAGTATCCTCTTTTGCATAAACATTGAAAATTAACACATTCTGCATTATGGGCACATTCACGACCATTGCAAAATCCTAAAGCTGTAATGAAAATAAGGAAATAATTCATAGATTTTTAGTCACTATCTTAATATAATATTTACATGGGGGAATTATCTCAGATTGTGAACCGAATTCAGTATTAAGTATGATTTGGTATTTAAAACCTGAATAAGACATTTAATTAAAATTGATTTTTTACATTGTTTTTAAAAACTTATACATTTTATAAAAATAGTATAACACAACGGAAATTTGACGTATGAAATGCTTGTAAAACAAATATTAAATATATCAATGCAAATAGAAATATATACTTGTTTCATGTACGTTCACGTTTGAAGGAAAGCTTACAAGCTTCAATTATGTATTTTAATTGTTATATATAAAATTCTGACTTGGTAAACTAATTATCATGTGATAGATTGATGAAAATCCATACATTGTTTTTCAATTAAAGAAAAATAATTGTATATTATTTACGTTCACATTTGTAGTAACCGTCGCCATGGTATTTATGGTCACATTTACATACACCACGCCTGCAAGTAGAATGCTGAACACACAACCGTCCTTCACAAAGCCCTGCAATAAAATGGAACTATAAATCTATTGACGATTTTAATGCATGATAAATGACTCGATAAACATTCATATAAAATTGTTTGTTAAAAACTACATTTTAACTTGATGTCTAAAAAGATATTTTTTAAAAACCTCGGGAAAATATTAAAATACTCATCTTTTCATTTTTGTTTCAAATTTAATTAAAACAGTTACAAGCGAAAACTTCATTCCTGATTTTAAGTCGACATTTAACATGTCATTTTTCTTAGACATTAGTTTAAAATTGTATTGAACCGTGTTCTTAATTTAGAACTTTTGACAAAGTGGATATATTTTATGTACCTGTGCAGTTAGTGTATTGTTAGAAATATACTATTGCTAAATTTGCATCTAGGTAAAATTTTGAAAATCCTCAATAACTAAAGTATACTCCCTCATGCAAAGACCTTCCTTAGCTTGATGTGGTTAAATATATATTTTGGTCCTTTGGATTCTTTTTCAATCCCTTAAAAAATTTGGTTTCACTTTTTTGGTCCAAGCAGTACTTATGAGGAATTGTATTTCAGGTATAATAACACTTTTGTAAAAGTGAATATGAATATGCATTATGTACCTGTGCAGTTACTGTAACCATCACCTATATATCCTTTTTTACAATGACAATGATAATTCACACATTTAGCATGTTCTGCGCAAACTTTATCTTTACATATACCATTCCCTGTAAAATAAACAATAGTTAGCACAATAATGGTAAAATAATTAAACAGAAATATTAAAGTGGTATGGCTGTTAAACACTTACAACATTTATTTAAATTTACATATGTTCATAAAAACATTCAGTCTAGAATTAAAAACAAATATGTCAAAATCACAACCCCAAAAGCAAACGAAATAAAAATTGACAAATTAAGTTAAACACGGGTACTTGTAATCGGACAGTGAGTCTGGGTGCTGTGGAAAAGCAAGCACATCATGTATAAATAGGTGTGAATTTTAAAAATCACAGTTCGTTATAATTATTTATTAACACTATTTAATGGATTGGTTAGAAACGTTTGTTTTTAAACGGATGGGATAAATCTTGTTATAGTTATTGCTTAAACTAATGAATTTGAAAAACGGTCTTACTTTCACATTTGATGTATGGATTTCCATGGAAACCTGCTGGACATTTACAAATATCATTTTGACATATTGCATGTTTTGCACATTGTGATATACCGCAAAGATCTAGAAAGAAAACAAAAAAACCAACGTTTAAACAGTTCAAACAGTAACTAACAACGGCATTAACATTGTGATAGAAATCGCCATAAACAGATTAACATTGACTTTAATGAAAGTGTTGTTAATATGCATAAATGTAGGATTTTAAAACATGTATGCATAATTCTGTAAACTAATCAAATGCATAAACATTAATTGTTATATTTTTTGCATTTAATACAAGGTAATAAAATATTTACCTTAATGATAAAGATAATAAAACAGAAAGGGTTTCTAAGTTTGATACATTTTCATTGAATCACAATATACCATAAATTAGATATAAGACGTACGTTCACAAAACGTGTATCCATTCCCGACAAATCCCTTTTTACAAACACAGTGGTAATTCAAACATTCAGCATTTTCTGCACATTTCTTACCATTACACATGCCAATTTCTGAATAAAAATTAAATAAAAAACATTGAATAAAATGAAATAAAAAGAAGTATTTATCAATTCTACACAAATATAGCTGTATATAGGATAATGTTTATGGCATCATATACAAGGTTGTGCTCAGATTGATGGTGAAGAATTAGTAAATAAAATCAAACACATGTTCGAACTTTGAAAAGGCCATTTATTATTAAATGACTATTAGACAAAATTGCAAACTATTACATAATCATATGTAATCAATTCCACCATCAAAGATGGAGACAAAAATCCGCCACCATCCAAAAGTAATCTAATTAATAATTTGAAAAATCTCATTTCCTAATTCTTTTATCATAAATCTGTCTTTAAATTATCTAGTACGTTTTAGAAATAGATCTTTTTTCTTACACACTTGAATATTTGGCTAAAAGAAAATGTAAATAACAAAACACATTCACATCTTTTCTTTAGATTTTGTTCCAAATGGACATGAAATTCTAGTAAATGACAATAGATTTGGCATGCATAATAGTTTTGAAATTTTGTAATAGACGTTTTTGAAGGTTATGAAAATTGTATTGCAAAATTGAAGGAAAGAAGAACCTAAGTAAATACTTACTTTCACAAATCACCTGTCCATTTCCATGATATCCAGCTTCACAAACGCATATCTTATTGTTACAATAAGCATGTGGGGCACATTTTACACCATTACAAAGTTCTGTAACAAAAAAACCCAGTATATTAGTATCATATCTACCATTCTATAATATTTGTGAACATTAAGACATGATTTAGGGAACAAGTATTCACGGTTAAAAATAATCTTGGATATGTAAGGCGTATCATGGTTCAATGATGCTTTCATTTAAAATTTTGATTTCACATTGATGAGTGTTTTAGGTAGTTAAACAGTAGGTGCTTAACCTTCAACAGCCAAGGTAATTTTACACCTTTTTTCATATTGACCAGTGTTCAGTATTGTGATCTGAACATGGATTTGTATGTTTGTGTTTGATTTATCAAAGTAAAGAACATGGATCCGAGATATTAAAAGCTTATATATTTTTTTAATATTGGCAAGTGTTGTAAAATTACTATAACAGCGTAATAAGTTAAGGATACAAGACATACCATAGCATTTGTCGTAGCCATCGCCATAATAATGATCCATACATATACATTTATAATTGATACACTGTGCAAAACTTCCGCATTTTCTGCCACCACAAATACCATTAGCTAGAAATATAAAAAAGAATTTAAAACACCCAATTATTAATACGTTGAATGGAATACTGCTTATAATCGCCAAAAGCTATTTGTGTATACGGATTGCTAGTTCTATGATGTCGGCAGAAAACTAAGTGAAATAATCATTGACCCTAAGTAAACATATTGACAATGTTTACACTCTAGGATCGACCGAGTTTTATTCAATCCTAGGAAGAACACCACTTGGCCATAGAGACCCACCATCTATATATGACACGTGCTACTAACGTACCAAAATGGAAAATGGTTTTCACTACATACGTAACAAAAACCGATCTGTTAAAACGTGAACGGCAAATAATAATATGATACTGTACTATACATTCTGTTTTATCCTTGCATAATAATATCTATTGCTTTTAAACACATGGATCTTTTCATTAGCACTGAAAATTGGTCTCTCTTTGAAATGAACTTATATTGAAGGGTAAAATAAGTTTGAAATAATGATATATCGGAATGATACTTTTGGATTTACATATTTGATATATTTGATATATTAAAACCATTAACATACGTTCACACTTGATTGCCCCATCACCGTTGTATCCTCTAGCACAAACACAACGGTCCTTTACGCAAACAGCATTCTGAACACATTTTCGACGCCCACATAATGCTGTAAAGTATAAAGAAATCAATGTATTGTATATAAGGCTATATTAGTTGAAACATTACAGAAAGCAACACCAAAACAATTAAAGTTCATCTTAAAATTATTATATGACTAGCAGTACATTCAGAAACCAGTACATTATTATTATTTAAACGTCAAATAACAAAGTATTTAAAAATTGCATATGATATATCAAAACTTTTTGCTTCTATGTTTAAATATAAAATTCGAAATGATATATAACCAATAAATAAATTAATACTTCATTTGAATATCGTCTGTTATTCAATACATCTATTAATTTGTACAGATTTATTTAATGTGTTTCAATGATAAACACTACAGTAGATTTCAAATACCGATATATTTGAAGCCTCGTCTCATAGACGTACGGCAAAGTTTCAAGTGGGATAGTAGCATTGAAACAATGATAAAACAATATTTCAAACGGGCAGGATGGTATTGATAAGAAAAAATAAAGCATACCTATGCATTGAATATGTCCATCGCCATAATAATTATCTTTACAATGACACTGGAAGTTAACACATTCAGCATATAGAGCACACACCTTGCCACCGCATAATGCAGTTGCTAAAATGAAATGGCGTCACGTTATATGTACTTTTATACTTAATACTTGTAATTAAAACATTCTCTTTATTTTCATGCCAAAATCGTTAGACAATTTAAAAAAAAATCCAAATAATACAAAAAGAAAGCATATATACTGTTAAACTATTTGTCTATTAAATCAAAATGAAATATCTATAATATATACTGTCACAATGAAATGTAATATAAATATTCACATACTCCAGACAGATTTACAAAATAACAGGTAATGAGTGGATTTTTTTATGATAATTATAAGAAAATCAGATATATCCTAATTATGAAGAGCAGTAGCTTAGTAGAAATATTTACATTCACAACGGACTGCACCATTTCCATGGTAACCTGCTTTACATTTGCATTCGTCTCCATCGCAAATTGCATTGCTTGTACACTTGGTTCCATTGCATAAAGCTTGAAGTATAAAGTATAAAAGTATATTATTATAATGCATAAACAATAACTTGGAATTATCATCAAGGTAAGACGTTTAAGGTCATGTTGTTTGTTTATAAAAAGTTAATGATTTTTAAAAATGAAATGTTTGTATTGATAAACTACTGGCTATGAAATATGTGAGATATCTAGTACCTTCAAATAGCACAATGGCCACCATTCTTAATATGTACTTAATTAAACGTCTGAAGTCGTATTGTTACCGTGTTCTTGGTTGTCTTGGAAGTTGCAACTTTCGATTGCCAATTTCTGTTACGAAGTATATATTTTTTTCAATTGCAACTTTCAAATGTCTTCTATCGCCAAGAATGTATATACAAGGTACATGGTTTATAAAATGTGACATTTTAGTAACAGGAAAATTATCCTATACAGAGACTACATACCTTCACATTTAGTGTAACCATTACCCGTATATCCAGGGCGACAAAAACATTTATAATGCAAACAGTGGGCATACTGTGTACAACGTATTCCATCACAGTATCCATAAGCTGGAATATACAACACAATCGTTATACAGCTTTTATATGTTATTTTCGTAGAAATAGTAAACAAAGACGACACCATTTGTTTTAATAGAATTTGAACCGATAATTAAAATTGGAAAAGAAAGACAGATTAGCATGTAAAAGTTGAAAGTAATTAATACATAAATATTAAATGCATTACAGATAGTTCCTGTCTAAATAAATTGGACTCATCCCATAGAAAACAAAGTAAAGATTGTATTTCAAAGACAAAAGGCCACACCAAAGAAGGCAACATACGTTTGAAAAAGGGTAATGGAAAGTACAAATGTTGACCATTTCAACAGATTTTAATAATAAATAAAAAACTTACGTTCACACTTGATATATCCGTCACCATGATAACCTTTCATGCACTTGCAAGACATATTATGACATTCTGCATGTTGTACACATTTCCGTTTGTCACACAACGCTAGATGTAAAAAATAAATGGCCGATGTTATTATACTGAACTCATAGCTTTGAACTGGACTACTATGAATGTATACATGGACTGGTATACTAGTTTTTCATGATTGATCTAACTAATTTTGTTTTGGATGAGATAGTTTTAGAATTTTATGAACACATTACTATAATAAGGTGATGCTTAAAAATACAATAAAACAAGACAAAGTATTTTCTTAGCTAAATTTGATTAAATGTATTTTGATCTTTTGAACATTTTATCAATTCCTTGAAGGAGTTTTGATTTCATTTTTTGGTCCAAGCACTGCCGATTGTATAGGAATTGCATTTCGAAACGGCCGCCTAGTGCTCTGAAACTAACACTATATTACTAGTATGATTCTTGCTCTATTATATTTATATATAAATCTTTATAAAAATATCAAATGGTCCATTTTGTGTAACAAAGTAAAAAATCCCAAGATAATTATTATTTTAAAAGTGGTGAAATTTACATACGTAAACAACTATTATATCCATCGCCATAGTAACCATGTTTACACATACAATAATAATTGGTGCATTCTGCATGTTTATCGCATGTTTTCCCTCCACATTTTCCGTCAGCTAAAATAAAACAATAAATGCAAATAGAGTGAGCAATATTGCAAGCCCTTGTTATAATACAAATCCAATGTCATAAATGAAAATACATTATGCGAGTTTTCTAAATAACGTTTCATAAACAAGGATTCCCTGGAATATAGTTCACCTTTGATTTGCATCATCCATCATAACTGTGCTGTACATGTACATAAAATATATAAATGGTAAATAAAACCAGAGCCAAACTGTTGTTATATATGTGTACAGTAAGTACAATGGATAACACAATGAATTCCGGGGTTTTGGGTAATTTTTTGACGAAACTGTGCATTTATTAGTGTGCGTCTTGAAAGCAGCTGGTAATATTTTGACACGATATTTAGAACTCGTAAACATTTTGTAATAAGTGATTTCAATATTGACATTTCCTTTAATTCTTGACTTCGTTGCAGTGCCTGTTACTTGAATGTACTTGTTATATTATAACCTAGACACAATCTATACAAAAAACTTACATTCACAATTAACATTTCCATCTCCATGGTAACCAGATGAGCAAACACATTTTCCTCTTTCACAATGTGCATTTGTTGCACATCGTTTATGATTGCAAAGTGCTGTATAATGTAAAATTCTAAATATTAAAACAATGATATGATTACACTAATAACTAATTTGACAAATTGTTTAAAACATGACAAACTTCAATATTAGTATAATCTTTTCTTGCACACTGACTGATAACGCTAGAATAACAGAGTAACCATACGATTCTACAGAGTTAAACTTGTCCATTTCCTGTGTATATCGGTCAGACTTGTTCAACAATTCTTCTACCATCCTTGTTCTTCTATATAGTATATTATCTAAGCTATATTGTTTATACTTTTACAATATAATTATGATATGTGTTTCCTATAAATGTTGAGCGATTGCAAATAATAAACGTCTGGTAATATGATATATTTGTTACATCTACCACAACATCTTAAAATATTGTGAGATTAAAATTTCCATAGAATACCGTCATAATTATACAGTATGATATAGACCATATAAAGAAAACTTACGTCTACATTCTCTGTATGGGTCACCAAAGTAGTTATCACGACACATACATTTGTAATTTGTACAGTCTGCAAATTCCGAGCACACTTTACCCCCACACTCTCCAATAGCTGCAGAGAACAAAAGATTTACATTATCGATGTTATAGCTAAAGTTGAGCATTAAACTGTTATTCTATTGAAATAAACTTTTGTGTCTATAAAATTGAACAGAAAATCATCGAAATATATATAGAAATATATCTAGCATTACTCTAGAAACAGTATCACAATAATAATGTAAACAAATTTCAAATATGTTATAATAAAACCAAATGACTGGAATAAATAGTTTTAAGTTAATGCCTGTCAATAGTCATACGTTTTGTAAACAAGAAGTCCTTAATATATTTGTCTTTCTCTATTGTTTTCTTTCTTGTCTCAAGTTTTTGGTCGCAAGAGCTTTTGACACATACAAGTTTTCGACAACAATTTGTTTTCTTTCTCTTTAGATACAATGTCCTTCAAAAATAGTAATAAGATACTTTGTCGTAGAACAAATGTTGTACAGCTATATGAACATAGATAATGTTCCAATTAGGCACATATTGGTTTGAATGTATTTAAAAGTTAAACTACAACCTTCAACTCACGTTCACATTTAATGTTTCCGTCCCCATGGTAACCGTAATTACATAAACACTTTCCGTCTCGACAACTTGAATAGCTTGTACACTGTTTGCCACTACATAGTTCTGAAAACCCAGCAAATTTATAGTTTTAAACAATATTAATATGCACCAAGACATTTTTAAAAATGAAACTTATTTCATTACAAATATAACTTGAACCTATCAATAAAATGTTGAAATTAAATGTCATTTAGTTCACAAAGCAGATTGTCTGTTACAGACACATTTGAATAGAATGGATTACTTAAGGATTTTTTTCAATTCTTACCTATGCATTCCTTATAGCCGTTGCCTACAAAACCTCTTGGACACAAGCACTGATAATTCTGACATTTTGCATAAGCGGCACACATCTTGCCATCACACAACTGGGATGCTATTAGGAAAAAAATAAAAACAAACAAGTATAAGCGTTTATTCAGGCAAGATATATATACACCTACACATAACTACACTAAACAAGGCGGCTATTAATGAATCATATGTTTTGTCATACAATATTCAGCATCAAGAATTAACATATACTTGCGTACAATAAGAAAACAGTTCTGAATATACGGCTTTTTGTAAAACTCATTTAGTAGATATTTTTCCTCGTCTTACTTACGTTCACACTTGATATAAGGATCGCCGTGGTAACCATTTTGACAAACACAAACGTTTCCGTCACAATGGGCATACTCTGCACACCGTTTGTTTTGACACAGTGCTGAAAGTGATAAATATATGTGTTTATTCTAAGCAAAATGAGAAAACCTCTACTGAAATATAAACTGATCAATTGATATACCAAAATATGTAAATAATTGAAAAAAAGTTTTAATCGTTTCAACAAACACAAAAAAATCTTCCCATGTATGCATTCTATGTTCTATATCAATTGATATACTCTTATGGAATTGTTTTGAACTACCATCCAATATTCTTATATTTGTTTCATAATTTTAACCCAAGCACAACTGATGAGGAATTGTATTCCGAAACGGCCGTCTAGTGATGTAAAATTATTAAAACTAATATAATATGCATTTATGCAGTTTTCTCTAGTGTCTAAATACATGCCGCTTCAAGCTGCTCATTCCACTTGCCCTTTACATTTAGTGATTGATCAAATATTTCCAAAATTATTTTGCCTCCATGTTTGTAGTGTATCATAATGAACTCTAAAAGCTTTAGAATCTCTTAAAATCTCTATATTGACCCCTTTTTCTGTTTTATCTTTACTGGTTTTCGTTTATAAAAAGTTTCAAGGCTGATTGATAACTTTTAGTGACTTGGCTAATGGAATGAGCCATGATGCGTACTTTGATACGATTAACTAGATGAAAATATCTGATGATGATGATTTCAAAGATAGATCAAAGACGTTGCTAGAAGTTTTACTTGAACATTTATTAATCATTTAAATAGTTGTTAGGGTTTATACTTACGTTCACATGATACATAACCGTTCCCAACGTAACCTTTATTACATATGCAATTGTAGTTATGGCAGTGAGCAAACTGTACACATGGCTTTCCGTTACAAATGCCAATTGCTAAAATAAATGGAAAATATCTAATTTTCATATCACTCAAATTATTTTAATAATACATAATTCCATAGCGTGTTCGTCGTTGTAGTCGATTGTTGAATTACTCGCTTTCAAATCAAAGAAGTCTTATTTCATGTTTCTATTTCGACTGGGGTGAACTCTATAGGACCCATAATGACATGATCTTTAGATTTATTCTTAAAATGATTTAAACATTCCTCTTTTCAATGTCACCTAGATAGTATGTAGCTAACAAATCAATATTGGCTAAATAAACTACTGAATGTAATATAGCAGGTCGACTGTACATTTAAAAAAATAGTTATTTACTCAGTGTTTGCAAACAATATAAAATCTAAAATCCTGCACTGTAAGTAGTTACATTTTGGTTTGCAATAATCTTAGTACTATTTAAAAATAACTTTCATACCTTCGCATTTGATGCCACCATTTCCATGAAAGCCTGATTTGCATTTACAAACATCGTTTCTGCACTCGGCATTAATGGCACACACGTTTCCAGTAACTCCGCCACAGAGAGCTTAAACAAAAACAAATATTAGCAAAACTATACAGCAAAGTTGTAAAGTTTGAAAATACAACAACGGTGATGAAACACTACATAGTTTATTATAATCTATTTAAACTTTTAAACTCTTAAAAAGTTTAAAACTCTTAAACTTTAAAACGTCTTAAACTTGTTAAAACTATCTTTCGCTATATCATTCTGAACACAATCAATGTTTCATACAACTTAAACTGAGTCACTAGAATGAAACACTCAAATTCAATGTAATAAGTAAACAGGTTTTATCTAAATATCTATTATTTAGTTTGAACGAAATGTTAATAATTCAAGTTTAAAAGAATAGATTTAAGTTTATATGTTTTGAATGTTAACGTAGAAAACATACCTACACATTTCTTATAACCATTACCAAAGAAACCTCTTTCACAATAACACAAATAGTTTATACATAAAGCATTGTCAACACAGGTCTTCCCACCACAACTGCTGATTGCTGCAGAAGAAAAAAATATGCATCATCAGAAACGCATGTATATTGAACGGTCACAGTTTTAATTACTTTAATTTATTTTTATATTACAAAAATATTTATTAAGAAAAAGTGAAATCAAAAAATGATTTTCCAAAAAAAGAAATAATAAAGGAACCTTTATGTAAGTGATTAAACAACCAATTTTAAATAAAGACGACTAGTAATTTCAAGTATACTCACGTTCACACTGAACATAACCATTACCATGGTAACCCTCATCACATTTGCATTTGCCATCGTCACAAAATGAATGTTCAACACACTTTCGGTTATTACATAGCCCTGCAAAATACAGATCTTGTTTAGTAGGTGAAAAAATCTTTTCCTATAACGATTGAAAGTAATATAAAACATGTAACACTGGAATGAGATGAATTCTAAAATTGCATTTATTCTGGCTATGCTGCTATAAAATAAACACGAGGAGTTTCTTACATGTACTAAGCGATAGTCATCAATACTACTTCATACAAACCAAAGAGACAGCAATCAAAACACGAAAAAACATCACTGACTATAGAATCATCGACTGATTTGTGGACGTAATAACGAGTTCTTATTTCGCAATACAATAAACCATCAACCACTACAGGGATATAGTATAAAAAAAATCACATAAGAATCCATATAAAAAATTTTACAATTCCAAGGTCAAACAAAAGCTTGTTAGTTTGACAAATATAGTTAATCAAGTGAACTTTAACCAGGGAAGTGAGGTCGGGTGCTCTGAAAAGGTTAATCAAAATTGAAAATGAAAATGACATAGAACAAAAGGACGTCAAAATCAGATAACACAATCAAAATCATTCTTACGAGTACAAGAGTAATATCCATCTCCAAAGTAACCATCCCTACATATACATCTGTAGTTGATACATTCTGCATTAAGTGAGCACTTTTTACCATCACAAAATTCCAGAGCTAAAAACAAATGCAAAAAATGGTTTTAAATTCAAAACCTTAAAGCATAATGTATACACAGAAATTAAATATACATTAGCAATTACATTTACATTAAACTACTAGGAAGTAAAAGAGTAATTTGTAAGCACATAAGAAAAATTGTTAAAAAAATAAAAAATAAAAAAGATAGATTGAAATAATAGACATGTTTTCAAGCGGATGTAATGTAATGTAGTGGAAATTCTGTTTAACTTACGTTCACACTGAAGATATCCATCACCATGGTAACCATATACACATTGACATTTACCTCCAACGCATTTTGCATATTCCGCACATTTCTTTTTGTTACACAAAGCTATAAACGATACAAATTGACATTAGTTCTATGTAACAAGAAACAGAAAAAAAAATAATTTCAAGTTATATATATTGACATGATAACTCAAGAGACACAAAAATTAAAATATGAGATTGTTTTCAATTACTTTCAACTTTCTTCCATGTCATTCTCTTTTGTTTTATTGTTTCTTAATCGCAATGACTGCTGCCGAATGCATGATTTTCAGCTGATTTCACTTTGTTTTATTAATAATTAATATAAACATGGAAAAGTAGAATTTATTTCATTGTTTGCTCTTTCGTTTTACTACAACTGTAAAATATACTAGAAAATAACTTACGTTCACAATGTTTGTACCCGTCGCCGACATATCCATCTCTACATACACACTGGTAGTTAATACATCGAGCATACAAAGCACACTGGCGTCCTCCACAACGATTTGATGCTAGTACGAAAAGAACAATGATATAAAGCCTTCGGTAAATACCATGGTTAACGATTAATATATGGAAATAAGCGTTTGGTAATTTACAATGTATTTAAATGGCAAAAATCACAATTTGTATTGTATTAGACAATTGGGACGTCGACATGAAATCTTCAATAATTAATGCATTGAAATGACAAGGTTATACTGATGTTGTAGTTGTTCTTTTTTTCTTATATTCAATACTGAATCAGAATAGAACAACTACAATGAAAAAAATAACAGAACGTGAAATGTTATAAAATACGTTTTTAGTTACATTTTCAACTTAACCTATGACGGTCATTGATTATATGTATAACTTTCAACCACTCAACCAATGGTTAAATTAATAAATGGGTCGTCTTTACATCACTTTTCATGACAAGTGCCATTGTATAAATTCATTGAAAAAATAAAGTAAGAAAACCATCCCATAATCTAAATTATCATGTATAAAATAACGTATGTAAAACAATATAGTATTCATTACGTTCACATCTGATAACTCCGTGACCATGGTAACCATGTTTACAGATACACTGTCCTCTATAGCAATATGAATATGGCGCACAACGTCTTCCATTACACAGAGCTAAAATCAAAAGAGGCTTTCAAAGTATAAAAATCATGTTCATGTAATCATTATAGATTTTTCAATCTAGATTAAAATCATAAAGTTAAGTAATAGTTATGTTTTATATAATAACAAGATAAAGTGATTAATACAGTAAATTAAATTACCCTACCTCTGACTAAAATCTATAGAAATGATTGGGTAAATCGAATCACATGACCAACCCAGTATCATTCCGTTCATAGCCGCACGCGCAAAAATACTGGGTCCGTAAGGCTCATACTGGGTGGGTTAGAGTTACGTCCCCTGTCTCTAACGTAAACGTCAACCCAAATGGCGACCGTAAATAAATAGTTTGTGGATCCTTCTGCTGAAGATAGTGAGTTAAAACGCAAGAAAATATATTATTTCGAAACATTGAACGCCAAAGGAAGGACTGCTTGTCTTCGTTAGTATGCTGCATTTTAGTATCCGTTTTATTTTGTTGTCACAGCGGTATTTGATTGCACCCAAATAATATTTGTTTTTAACTTCTTTTATTGACATCGGCAATATTTTTATTTATGTTTTTTCAATAGCCCTGGGTCATCGGTAGGGTAAAAAAGTTACATGGTTTGTAAGTGTCCGGTACGGAATGATACAGGGTCAGTGGAAAACATACGTATCTTTCCTACTGACCCTGCATCATTCCATACCGGACACTTACAAACCATGTAACTTATAATAATTTAATTTTGTATTTACTGTATGATCATTCTGTTTTAGCGACTTACTTTATGGATGTTTCCATTTTTTAAATCTTATCTTTTTAAAGCCTTAAACAAACACATTTGCACCATATTGTAAGGCCGTATATAATGTTTTGCAAAGTCCTCTCCGTTGAAAAACTATTTCTTTAAGAGGAATATTCGCAATAATTCATTGTACTAAATAATATGCACTGTTATATATTAACATTCATCACTTTTGGTGTATTATGTGAATATTTAAATGAAAAATTGTCACTGCATTACTTTACCTTGTTAATCACAAAAATAATATTTTTAGAATGCATATATTTGGCTTATATTTAGAATGAAATATATAACAAAATGTGGTTACCTACGTTCGCAGTGCATATAACCATCACCAAAATATCCCTGTTGACAGTGGCAGTGGTAGTTAATGCAGACAGCATGCTTTACGCATGGACGACCATTACATACATTGATTGCTATAATAGTGAGTAAAAAGTAGTATTAAATTCCTGCTAACACTTAACCATGATTATAACAACTATTCTATCCATCCTATCCCTGTATTCATAATGTAAAAACATATTTCATTAGCCTAATAGCTTGTTAAAGTCAAATGTATAAACTAAAACTTCATTCAAATTCACAATTTACTGGGGCCTTGGTTGCCGGAAAAATGCAAACCGCACGGTCAAGGACTACATAACCTCTTTTCTCGTCGTCAAGGTCAAATACTATTCTGGCTGATCCTAGTGCAAGATACTTGCCGAGGTCCGACTCGATACAAGTCAACGAATCAAAACTTGGACAGACGTAAAAAACCATTTCTCCACTCATATGTTTTGATAAAATTGAAAGTGTCTTAATGACTTTAAAGTGTGCAGTTACATTCAACTACTATTAGCAGACATTTGTCTGGAGGATATCCATGCAATGAGGTTAAACCCGTGTACTTACGTTCGCATTTAATGAATCCGTTCCCATGGAAACCTTTGTCGCAAACGCATTTGTTGTCAATGCAAGTTGAATGTTTTGTACAATTCTTTGTACCACAAAGTGCTATTAAAATAATAAAACAATAAACTATATGAGACAAAGTCCTAAAGTCCTAATTCACATAAAGTTATTTATTATATCATCCTTTTTTAATTTGGTTTATTTATCATCATTTCCCGGTACGTTCTTATGCATGTAAAACAAATTTCATTTTAAAATATCAATATTGTCGCATGTATAGATGAATGGAGCAGTAGAAAATTACCCAAAGGCAGCTGTAGTTACATACTATACATTGACATATCAACTATATTACCCTAAAAGTAGTTTTATTTCTTTGGAAAGAAAGCTATTATTAATATACATTATTTTTACACATATATCCATGTTTCACTTACGTTCGCATTTCGAGTAACCATTGCCAAAGTAACCCTCCTTACAGAGACATCTGTAGTTCCTACACTCAGCAAATGCTGCACACATTTTACCATCACATTTATTCATTGCTATACAAAAATACCAAAATAAAAACCATTAATGAATAAACATATAAAGATAAATAATTGCATTTCACTTGACTACACAATGTTAAAATGCCATCACAGACAAATTCATTTTGAAAATTAAACTAAAAACTTTGAAAACCGACAAATTAAGTTAAACACGTGAACGTCCATTAGGAAAGTGAGGTAGGGTCTTCCGGAAGAATAAAAAACCTTTGTCTGGTTATAACCGATATGTGTTGAAATCATAACAAAGAAACCATTCAAATACATTTTGAATGCCTTTGCAATTTTTACAAGCTTGATACAGATGTCGAACTAATTTTAAATTTTTTCACTTTTTGTTTTTGAAAATGACAGTAGATGTATGTGTGATGACATGTCTCGTCATAAAAGCCATCGCAAAGAAGGTCTCAAACAAATTAAAATTTTATCACTGTGGTGTAAAATCTTATACTTTATTCTTACCTTCACATAATATATATCCGTTTCCATGGTAGCCGTTTGAACAAATACAGACTCCATCAACACATGTAGCAAAGTTAACACAACGGGCATTGTTACAAAGAGCTACAAAAATACAAACGGTGAATAAAAAGATTATCAGCACCACAAGTAATGTATAATGATTTCGAAATGATTTACGTTCATGTCAATATAATTTATTGTTTATATGTGTATAATATGTTTTTGTTTTATACATTTCATGTTTTGAACAGATTGCTTAATTAAACACCGAATACTTAACCTTTTGGAACAATATAGGTATCCACATGCTCATTTTTTCCATAACTTACTCTATCGGCGGTGTGCTTGACCCTTTTTGAGAAAAGGCCTTCTATTGAAAATATTTTTGTAATTTTTGTATGAACTTTTTTATATAATAATCGGTTAATCTGGTTTGAAAGAGTTTTTACTAAACCTACCATGACATGCTGTATATCCGTCACCATAGTGATCTTCGTCACAAACACACCTGTAGTTTACACAATGAGCATGGTCTGCACACTTTTTACTGCCACATACAGCAAATACTGCATAAAAGAAAATAATTTTATCTAAATTGCTTCAATACGCATCATGATGAATAAAAAATGTTTATTTTAAATTTAATATTTAAATGTTTTCTTTAAACATTGCTTATGTACAGTATTATTAGTTTGTTTCTGTATAAATTGAGTAGAAACATAAGAAAAAATGAACCACTATTTAGAATATACATCCTCAATTTTTTGCTAGAGAAGTCACTGTGTTTGTGAATTTTGCACAGTTTTCATAAATGTTAATGTGTGATACTGTTCAAATACGCAAGCCTAGTTGTAACTGAAAATGTCTTCGTGCATATAATAAAACATTTCTGGAGAAAACAATGCAGCCGCCATGGGGATTATACATGTCGAAAATGGCTATGTTTACACTTTTTAATGTCTTTAGTAATATATAACGTCCAATGAACACAGATGGTCGCCATCTTCATGGTTTTACAACATGTCAAAGACCAAAAGCGCCAATGCTATATTCTATCATTCTCTATTCAAACGTATTTGATTTTTACTTGTACTAAATCTACTGTACCAAACACGTAACTAAGTAGGCCAATAACTGTTTATAATAACTAGAGGCAAGAATCATGACGTATGTGCTCTATTTTTTACAATTAATACATCATATACGGTAGAGCTTGTTCCCGCTATGGAAACTTTATACAAGGAAGCGAACTGCATACAAACACAAATGTATGGAAGTCATCACAATATCGTTGATAAGTATGATGGCTCAGTATCCAAAATTACCGTCGTTATAATTGACATCCCATAGGTCCATGTTGCTTTCTTTTTTAGTTTTGATTGCACACGTGACGGTTTTAAGTTCCTAGACCGTCAGGAGGTGCTTGCTCTTCCAGAGTACCATGTCTTGCACTCCTGGTGGAAGTTCATATGTTTAACCTTATTTTCCAGTTTCAAAATTTTGCTTTGCTTTACGGTTGTTATTTGGACATGGAATAGTATGTTTTGATGCAATACTCACGTTCACATTTCAAATAGCCATTGCCGTGGTAACCAGGTAAACATGCGCATTGCTGACTTTCGTTACAATAAGAGTGCTTTATACACATGGTTCCATTACAAAGAGCTAAAATTAGAGGTACTAGAACATAAGGGTTTCATAGTCAAAATAAATTTTAGCATGTACAAAGCTTTGATAAGATTTGTCACTTATTATTAAGGAGCTCCCAGTCTCACAAAATTGCCACGGTTAAATTCCACGTGTTTAACTTGATGTGTCAATTTTCAAAATATTTACTTTCCTTTTGGGATTGTATTTTGGACTTGGGCTTGTATTCCTTTGTTTGGTTATGTTTTGATATGGGGATTGTGATTTGAAAAAGGACAGTTATGTTAAACAATACTGCTACCACCACAGTATGTGTATAGTGTATATCCCAAACACCCAAATATTTACACAATTGTATCTTAATATCGGAATGTACCTTTAATGTAATAATTAATTATTTTTAGATGTCATTCCCACTGTACTATTAAAATAAATAATTCCTTGTTCGACAGCGATATGTAACATTAAATATTGTGCAAGGTGCCTATAATAATTCGAATAAAATACGTTAGAAAGATCTAGAAATCTAGAAAGAAATTTTGATTGATAGTACACATAGCTAATAAGATAATAAAATAAATCATCGTCTCCATTTTTTAAATTCAAAAATTCATTTAGTATGCCACATTAAAATCACAAACCGTACAAATCATCAAACAATTCACCCAAGTTTATTCATCATCAGGCGACAAGACTGTTTTTAGACAAGCATCGGGACTATTAAATAACCTGCCTTTTGTAATTTTAACATACATACGTTTACATGATTTATATCCATCACCCATATATCCCTTTTTGCACACGCAATTAAAATTAATACATATTGCATTGGCTGCGCATACTTCATTATCACACACGCCATCAGCTGAAAAGTATAATTATTGAATAGAGCTTAATATTTAATTATCAATTCAAAAAATCTTTCAATATAGCTACACCTGTAGGGATAACCGTTTATCATTCACAACGAAATCTTCAACGAAAAACAGGAAAAATACCATTCAGTGTTAACAACCCACTGATTATTATTCTGACGTCGTTTTGTCAGCCATATAATGTTTTCTGAAATGCATTTTTCTGTATCGTAGATACGGTGTTAACTAAATTACTTTATGAGGTATGCTACGAACATCAGTGTATAGTGCTAGTTTTCGAGAGTAAAACAGAAAGCCAAAGAAATCAGTAGTATGAATTGATCTTGATCCAGAGGTAATAAAAACCTTATCATTGGAAACTTTTCTCAGCTATTTGAAGTTTTGTTATTCATTTGTTTCAATGTAATAAAATAAAATGAGTATGTATAAATCATACATGTTATCATATCTGCCATTTTAACCACAAAAGTTAGTCAGGAGTTTAAATTTTAATTTATTTTGATATACAATAGTTATGATGAATTTTGGGATGAATAATTTGTGTCGTCTTCTTGTAAACCAAATTGTATTATTAGTGTTTTAAAAATATATTTAAATGTATATTATTACTCACGTTCACATTTTATGTATGCGTTACCATGATAACCAGACTCGCATATACATCTTCCATCTTTGCAAAAGGAATGAAGAGCACAGTGACGCCCATTGCAGAGAGCTTTAAGTAAATGATGAATCGTAAAGATGAGTACAAAATCTAATAGTTGGGTATCAGAGGTTTAAAATGGGATATAGAAAACGCTATAATTATATAGTGACTACCATCCAAAAAATAACCCCTTAACGTTTGTGTCGTATGTTGCTGAAGACATGAATGAATAATCTGAATAATGCGTTATATGGAGATCAAAGATTATAAAAGACCCTTTTTGAACAGATATTTGATATAATAGTAAAATGATATACAGTAGTGTACCTAAAACCACGCTTACTTAAAAAAACCAAAAGTCAAACTCACGTTCACAAGTTCTGACGCCATCACCAAAATAACCTGTATTACAAACGCAGTGTGGTAAACCATCAATTAGTCCACATTTTGCAAATCTATGACAAGTTTGGTTAGTTGCCTTGGTAACCAGCTCGGCTTTTCCGTTCGTGGTTTCACATTTGATAAGTTCGGTACAGTACAATGTGTACACTGACTTTCCTACCTTCAAATAAAAATGTATTTTATATTAACCTGACAACTTGTACTCATTCACCTAAAATGAATATTGTATTTCATAGAACATTATATCCGAAATTACAAATAAAGATGATATGGATAAATATTATAATATCGAAAAAGTTATTAAAAAATAGTTACCTCCCTGAAAGGTATTGTACGTAGACCATTGAAATTGTCAATTTATCTTAAAACATGATGTAAGTGTTAGCTGTAGCTAGCTATACCTCAGAAACACTCAGCCTCGTTTCCCTAATTGAATTTTCTGTTGCCCAATTACTTAATTTGCCAGTTTTTATAGTTTTGGATCGTGACTTGACCATGGACCAGTATATTTGTGTTTATTTGATAACATAGGATTAGCTTTTTCGAACGAACAATTATTGTGGATAAGGTTCGCCGCTGTACCACGTGATACCCTCTAACGTTTGTGCGGAATACTGAATTCCATTAGACATTGAATCGCATAAGATGACGTATTCCGTAAAACGACGTTATTCCCGAGAAGTTGCGACGTCAACGTTTTCCAAAACGTTCCACACAAACGTTAAGAGCTTTGATCACGTGGTATTTCGGAGAACCCTATTGTCCTGAAACAAGACCTACCGGTAGGTAACCGATGCTGGATGTGCACCCACATTGTGAATCTTTGACACAGTCTGGTCCACTTAAAACATAACCTGGCATACATTCACAGCCAGAAAGAAATGGTTTATCACATTCTTTATCATATGGGTAAGGGTTAGAACAAGTAGCTTGACATCCGTTAATTTGGTAACTGTATCTCTGGTTTTCTTTACATTCAAGAGCTGAAAATGAGATTATTATAATCCATTATGATAACCAATGTAGGATAGAGAAATCTTATCCGGTGTTAACTTACACACGATTTACCCTTCCCCATCACTTGGTCTCTCTTCTCTGTGGAAGTGCATGTGTTAACTTAATTTGTAAGCTTCAAAACATTTATTTTGTTTTGGGATTATGATTTGGACATGAATCGGTATGGGAAATAAACGAGACATTCAGAAAAGTATATCCTATCCCAAAATTTGTCAAGGATTCTATTATTCTCACAATACGTGAAACCATGTCTAACAATAGCAAATGTGGATGTGGGTGTACTTCAGTTATGCATCAGTCGCAATTTGAGTTACATTTTAAAAGATATAAATCCAGCTAGGATTTACTTGCAGCTTGTTTAAACCGAACAAAATTTATATGTGAATAAAAGGTTAACAAAAATATGCTACACATGTCATTAAATCGATTCTTTTTAATCCATGTTACACAAAATATTATATAAATATTAAAACATTTTTAAAACTCCACAAATGATATGCAAAGTGTAAAATCAATATACGAGACTCGTTGTGCACTTAATTTGCACGAAAGTCGAGACATGTCAAATTGTTATGTAAATATGTAAACTATGTAATAGTAAGTTTTATCATACTCTATTATACTATTTACTCAAAAGCGAAGACGACATGGTTACTACGGTTCGACGTTTTTTGGCAGAATGTATACAGAACGTAAAAACAAGAGAACTGCAGATATCAAGACTTTTCAGAGAAAGTTCATTTTTTGCCTCTATATAAAACACTTTAAAGGCGTTAACATGCTGAACGGCAATATTGAAGGGTGTATGGTGTATTAAAAATATCAATTTCTCACAAATTGGTCATTGAATTTATGGACAAAAAATTCAGTGTCCTTTAAATATGTGTTATTTATCATATTTTATAGGAATATTTATAAATACGATCACGACCATAACTGTACAGCATTTTCTCAAAATCCGAATTTTTCTTCCAACCTGTTATTTTTGCATAATTTTCACATAAACTAATTATTTAAATATTTTCAGGAAAAGAATTTTTATTTTTTTTTATCAAAAGTATGAATTCTGCCCATGACGTTAGCCTATATTTAATCAATCAATCAATTGCTTTTTCGATTAATTAAAATTTGTTACAGAAACGATATAATCAGCACCAAAGTAAATGTAATAACATCGCACATAAACGTCTTACCACATACCACAAAACTCGGAGCTTCTCCAGTCAACAAAATAACCCCTGATTTCACATTCAGTGGCAAATGCTTGAATCCCGCTACATATGACGCTCCGTAATCGGTGTTGATCATGGAGATATGAGCATGCGTCATATCTACAAGCCTGATAAAACCTTTTCGCAATATCCGGGTACTCGTCTATACATCTTCTAAAGGGAGTATTTGCTGTTGCATGGTAAATATACCCACAATACTTGTTGTCTCTAACTCTTCTGCTCATATCCGGTGTACAAGGATCCCCTATCTCCACAGGAAGACAATCCCTAGAAAATACATCTGTCAATTACTCGATACTTGGGGATCAATATAGAAGTATATATATAATAGATAAAAAATAAACAATAAAATTTAATTAATGGAATAATATAGTTAATATGGTAAAAATATCTATTAGAGAAAATTTAACAAATTATATTTTACGTGACGGAGCGGCAAAATGGAACCAATGCTAAGTGCTAATACAGAAATGTTACTATGGTGCAATATGCATGGGATTCTAGTAATTATTTCAGAAACCATTAAGAGTAGAATAAGGAGCTCTTAAATACTTGACCCACAGTACTGGATATGTAACATTTTATATTTATTAACTGCCCGTTGGCAGTGAAATAACATGGGGCCCCAATATTTGCCTATTTTGTCTTGTTTTGGTAACATTAAAACAGTACAGTACTTACAGTAAAAAGTGCTATTGCTTTCATCACTATATAAATATGACATGCGTTATAATGTACTGTTGCTTCATATTTAATCTAACCAAGTATGCAACTTATGTCTCAAGAGATTGCTTTATTTTTACTATTTAATATCTTTTTCTAGAGTTTTATTTCACAACTTACACATTACCAGAGCTTTCTGCCTTTTCATCAACCAGAAAACTTTTGCCAATCATGAGATCTCTTTTCTCACTCCTGGATACGTCTTTTCCATCTTTAGTGACGTAATCGTTCGTGATACCATCGCAATTTCCACATATTCCCGTCAGGTATTTTCCAAACGTCTTGGGCACAATCAAAAGAACCTCTCCGCGACCATTCCATGCTAACAGAAGTCCACAGGACGTTGACATTTGGATATACTGACCGGTGTGATAAATTGATACTTTGTTGTGATTTAGACTGCAGGGTAGGTATTTTTGGAAACCGTCTACCTAGGTCGTAAATAAACTACAGTTTTATTGATATACCAGCAGCTGCATATATCAAGTAACATTGATTCATTGTTTGTACTACTTCTTTACACAGTATTTTCATTAATGGCCATTTTCACAGTGAGCACTAGCTAATTAAAAAAGCCTTCAGACCATAGCTTTCAGTCTGATAAAACAAATATATGGAACCAGTTGTTCGAAGCTTAATTAATATAATCAATGATATAACAAAAATCATTGAATTGATAGCTTAATATCAATGCGCTTTATTTTAGGTAAATTTTATTTATTTTCAATTATTTCAAAATTAATTTCAAAATATATCTGAAATTGTTAATTAAATTTTGACTGATTAGTTAATTAGTTAAAAGAAAGCTTCGAACAACTCCCACCGTTGGTTACACCTGACCCGACATCATTCAGTGTAGAATATTTTCGTTTACGTTTTAGCAAGTTACGTTTCTATTTATATAAAAAAACATACTGGTCCATGTCCGAATCACATGCGAGCTTTAGCTAATGTATAAATAAAAAATAAATCGGACACGCTCGTATTCAGAAAAGCTATCTAGTAAAACTTTAAAACTGACAATTTAGGTTAAACACGTGATTTTCCACCTGAAAAGTGAGGCGGGGTTCTCCAGAAGGGTGTGCACTTTCTGTGTAAATACCACATGCTATGTGTGTAATCAAAATTGAGAGAGAAAGGGACATACAACTATGGATTTGAATTATAACTTAATTTTGAAAGCATTTTTTTCAAGATGTTTAAAACATATCCAAAGTACCAAAATATATAAGGAAATAATTAGCATGAAGGAGTGACAATTGGACAGAAATTATGTCCATGGGTGAGAACACCTGTTCTCTGACAGAAAATTGAGAAGAACACTTTCACATCAGGAATTTCAAATCAGACTCTATTCTTGTTTAACCCGTGTTTCTGTATAAATATTTCTGTTACAGTTAGATCCGATTAGCCATGTTTTCTTTAACTTTGATCGAATTAATTATTATTTATGATAATTTTGCGATAAATAAACAATGTTAAAGTCAACAATATTTTTTACACATTATACAAAAATTCTGTACTTTTCTACTGAATGTATTAATATTTCAAAGGTTAAAGACGCAGTTTACAAGAATTTGTATACACTAAGACTAGAAGTATGGATTTTGGGATTACCTAAATTGGATTACATCGAAATGTGAAAATTCAAATCAAACGAACAAATTGATTTGGTTTACACGCTAATAAATTCTACATTAACCTGTAACACACACATATGGCGGATTTGAAAAAAAAATCAATATATTTGTCTAAAACTTACGTAAACTGTTTTTTTTTCAATTCAAAATAAAGCGATATGTACACTTACATCCATAAATTATGATACAAATCTATATTTGCCAAGAATTTATAGTGACATAGTAAAACATTTTCAGTATGCCAAAGCGATATCTTAACTTAATTATTTAAATACATGCAATACAATATTTTTTCTTGAAAAAATATGTCTTTGAATATTTTGAATTTTTCGGGAAAATATAAATATAGTTGGAAAATATAAAATTGAGGCAATTCTTTTATAGCTAACACTATTCTTATTTTAAAAACTAGACACTTTTTGTCTGATGATGTATATAACAATTTAATTCCGAGAATATTTTCAGTCTGAAATGATGTATTGTGGGTGGCAGTGTATATCAAAAACTTACGTATACTTTTTTATCCCGAGTAAACTTGATTTTTGTGCCATAAATTTCAACATAAACTGTTCTTGTAAAGGATGAAAACAGGTTGTTTCCTCTTTGTTCATTCTTAATTTCCACATTAAAATAACAAGGATCTTTTGGCTTTATAAGTTGTGATAGTGTGTAGCGACAAATACTGTTAAATGTTTTCAGATCTCCGTCGTAACCATAGTGATGAGGATCTCCAGTTACCAAACACGTGCAGGAATCTATAATAATTAAAGGTTGAAAAGTAATCTGTTATTCAACTTACTTAAGAATAAATAATTGTTACCAGTGAACAATTTTAACCTTAGAAAAGTTCGTTAATGATAAAAAGGGTGTCACTTGGTCTGTAGATAATCACTTTTGATTGGCAACGCTCAAAGACTATACTTTGCCCACAACGCAATCCAGCTACTTGGCTAATTACGGAAAATACAATATAATTTTATTTAGCTGCGTTAACTGTTCATGTCTATCCATCAGTGCTACTTAGAATTTGTCTTTGTGTCAAGGTAAGAACAAACAACTCCTAAAAGTAATTTTCATAGTAGTAGGTGATAATATTTTCCCTTTAAATTGCTAATCAATCGCAGAAGGTAAATGAAATCTATAAATTAGTGCAAACTTCATGTACAAGAGTAAAGAGATGACTGCAATGTAGTTTAAAATAATTTATTTCCGTGGTGTTCAATTTTGATGTTTTAAGAAAAAACATTGCATAGACTGGTTCAATCATGCTTGGTAGTAACTCTTTAAGGTATATTGGTACTATATACGTTTGATTGTATATTCGTAGCACAGGGTGTCCACGAAAAGAACGAAAATTTGAATACCGTAAAAATCAATGATTGCATAGTATACAGAGGGACTGATAACATAGCATAAAGGATCAAGAACTATAATAGCACAGACATGTAATCAAAATTAAACATACCAATCAAAAACAAACACACTAATCCATGTCCGAATCACAATCCAGAAGCAAAGTAAAAACTTTGGAACTGACAAGTAAGGTTATACAGGTGAATTTCCACCAGGTCGGGTGCTCCGGAAGGGTAAGCACCTCCTGTTTAGCTAGCTATACCCGCCACGTGTGTTATCTAAATTGTGTGAAAGGAATATGGAACTATGAGACGTCAAATATATCCAGGGCAATCCTGGACACAGAGACATCAAACTTATCAACAATACTGTGATGACGACCATAAAACTTTTTGAGGGCCTTGATAAGCCTAGGCTTGGCAATATCCCTGAGTCAACAATTTATTTGCAAGCAGCCTACTTCGTTGTACAAAGTCCCCGTAGTGGGAACAAGCTCTACCATAGCGTATTAACTGGGAAACAAATACACCATAAGCAGGAGAAGCAGGTATATTGCTGCATAAAAAGGAAAGTTGACGATAGAAAAATTGAAGTCATCACGTTTGTCATAAAGTTTCAAATCTAGCCTTTCGTGTGCGTCATCATTCAGGTAAAAGTCTAAATATGAAGCAGAACTTGAGGAATCATGTCTTTTATTTCAAAATCTAGAATAGATGACATTAACATAGTCTCCAAATTTAGGGCTGTTAAGAGACAGAACGTCATCTATATATCTGTATGTTAAGTTGAATGATTTGGCGACAGTCTTCTCCCAGATTCAACAAGGTTCTGCATAAATTCTGCACGAATGAAGAAACAAATTAGCAAGCAATGGTGCACAGTTTGTACCTATTGGTATACCGATTGTTTGCTGAAAAACTATATTACCAAACACAACAAATATGTTATCTATCAAAAACTTCAACATTTTGTTGATGATATCTTCAGTATATTTTTGTTTGGAATCCGTATGATGCTTGACAAAATAACCAGAATCCCTGTTCAGCACATACCAATCCATGTCCAAATCACAATCCTTAAGCACAAACTGTTTTAATCTGGCACATTACCTTTAACGTGAACTCCCACCAGGGATGTTCCGGAAGGGTAAGCATCTCCTTTAGTAAATTATGAGTTGATTAACAAACATTTACCTTGACATTTCACATAAGGATTTCCAATATATCCTGCCTTACATTTACATTGTCCAAGCACACAGATAGCATTTCTTCCACAATGACATTTACCTGTAAAACAAAAGACCATTCTTAGTCTGTCAGGCACACAACTTTATAGAAAAGTCCTAGGGTTCGTAAGAATGTTTTATTTATACAAATGAGTTTTGTCCAGATTCAAAATCATCCATTAACTATGATTTAGTCTATTTCGGCATTAGTTTATGGAGGTCGAAATAAAAAAAAACGACAAAACAAGAACATACAGTTGTTTCCGTTATGAGCTTGACTCGATTTTGGTAAAAACAATCCTTGATTTATGAAAGCCAATCGATTTTTTTGCCAACATACTTCTCAAAAATAAAAAGAAAAGATTTTGCCTCTTAAGTGGGGATGACAGGAAAATTGCACATTTTAGAAGATTTAACTTTAGTTTAATTGATTATTTCTTACTTTAAATGACATTCTAAAGGCGATTTCCATTTTAAATAATAAAGTTTACACATCCATGTCTAGTGTGCGGAATGTTTAAAGGCAAGATAACACCACTAATCTGATTGTGAAGCAATTATGTATGCGTGACAAGATTAACTGAATTACGTTTCAAGGATGCAAATAAAATTCAAGATAATAAAATGTTGTTTAAATTAAAAATATGTATTATTTTTTCTTTTTTTAATTTTAAGGACTTGTACTTTTTGAAAAAAATCATAGCAGTCTAAATGAGCTTATAACGTATGGAAAACAATTATAACAGTCCATTTCCAAATCATTAATTCCAAAGCAAATATTTTGAAAGCTGCAAATTAAGTTAAACACGTGAATCTCCACTGTGAGGCCGGGTACTTCAGAAGGGCAAACGCATTCTGTTTAGTTAGCTACACCCGCCACGTGTTTTAATAAAAATGAGAATAAAAGGGTCATCTAAAAATAATCTCTTTTTTAGAAAACATCGTCTTTGTATAAGTCTTTATAATGGAACCGGGATACAGTAATGTATCTATGATTGTATTTTTAATGTAACTTGTTTTGTCTCATGGTGTTTGCTTAACTTGTTTTAATTTTGCAGAACTAGACGGCCGTTTCGTAATAAAATTCCTTATCAGTAGTGCTCAGACCAAAAATACGGAAATCCAAATATTTGTTATAATAAAATGTTAAATGAGAACAACAGAAGGACCAAAATATATTTTACCAAAGCCTCCTAAGACAATACTTTGAACGATTGAGCATAACATAGTTTATGAGGAATTTTAAAACTAAAGAAGCAAACAATTTTAATAAACAATATTTCTTTGTCAAAACTATCTATTTACTCCAGTGTTAACGACATCCTATAGCTAAATGTGTGTTTAGGATTGCTTCTCTATTTCATTAAAATGCAATAGAAGAAAAAACAAACATCATATTAAATAATACAAACAATTTCGATCTTACCTTGCACTGACAATACATTAACCGCCCATATCAGTATAATCCACGTGAGCAGCCGCATTATTTGGCGTGTGTGCTAAATTGCTTTCTCTGTCATGGCTTATATTTTCTCTTTGATTTGGTTAAAAAGTCTTGTTATTTCGACAAATGTCTAAACTTAATACCAAAGCATGAAATCTGAGTAACATCTGCCCTAGGATTTCTTTTGATTATGGAAATACCGTCTCCAATCTGTTGTCAGGACAACTACTGTGAATACATTACTTGGCTTATAACAAGTTTTAACATATGCCCTTTACGGAAGAACACAAAACGTTTTGAAGCATCTTGTGGTCTATATAAAAATACAATATGATTCGTATACAGATGTCCAATGTATGGGGTCGCAAAATGTCGGTAACTCCTTGTTTTTATTGTTGTTTTGTTATTAATTATTTCATTAATTATTATTTTTTAATGGAACTTAAAACAGAACATGTGTCTTTGGACCGCCTTCGATGGTTTGTAGATGGCCAAAGTCAGGGGTCAAAGAATGTTGTTTTTTCCTTTGTCAAATTATTGTTTTTGTTTTTTAACAGTTTTTGTTTGTTTGTTTGTTTGTTTCTAAATGCAAATTTCAACAGAACATATTTCTTTTGACTCCTGTCTTTGTAGGTTCAACAATGAATTTTGAATTTTCGATTTTTATTTTGTTGTTTAATCACCCATACAATGTCTTTTGTGTCTACGCATTGAGTTTTATAATATTTTAAGCAGAGTAAGTTACTTACAGGCGTAAAGAAATATCAGTAGTAGTAGTAGTAGTAATGGTGTTTACCAGCCCAGTCAAGAATATTTCACTTATATCGAGACGTCGCCAGCTATAGGCGAAAGTGCAGAAATTTTGCCTGTGCGTTGCGCTGATGGCATTATACAGCAGGGTTCTTTAGCGTGCCAAGCCCACCGTGACACGGGACCTCGTTTATTTTAAGTTCCCATCCGAAAGAACCGTGACTTTCATTTCATAATACCGAGTGCTTGGCGAAAGAACAGTCACTACCCACTTTCAAGTCGGGTCAGACCCGGCCGGGGTTCGAACCCACTACCTCCCACTTACGGAGCGAGCACTCTACCAATTGAGCTATCGCAGTGGTCTGCGTAAAGAAATCCAGGATTATATAATCAGAAAATTTTACAATAGCCAAAGACATTGTAACATCATGTCAGAATCGATAATTCTTTGTTAATGAGATGTACTTGTATTTGAGCTCCTGTCTGCATAAAAATATTACAGTACAGACCTGTTGCAAGTTTACAATCAGCTAACGGAGAAGGGTCAGAGTTCGCTTGCCCAGTGGCTGCGATATAGATAGCCAATGACATAAAAGTTGCTACTGTCTGTTTACTCTGCTGTAGAGGAAGCAACAACGCTAATATTTCAAAGATTTGAATGGCACGGTTAAAAATCAATCAATCATTTACTTACATGAGACGAATTGTTGCTAATAACCTAATCTATCCATGCATTATAACTCCTTAAATACACCAAATTGTATTTTGGATTGGTGCTTACAATGGTAAAAATTTTGACAAAATGGTGTTGTCTTTTGTGTAACGTAATGATACGGTAGAAATTATTATTTTAGTACGTAGGTTTGCAAGGGTATAATAAAGGGTAGCTCAAAGGTCGGGTTGAGTTTAAAAGAATTTACGTCAATTTTATCAAAAGTTTGAAAATGCAGAAAGGTACTTCACTTTATTGACTTTATTAAATCAATGTTGCCTCATTTACGCAAAAATCAATCCGTTCTTGAGCTGCACTTACCTACATAAATAATCAACTCTTTCGTCATGACTACGTAGCATAAAGAACCCCGTCATTTCGTTAAAACATTTATCATTGTAAACACCCATCCAAATTATATTTTGTCGCATAAAATGATATATAAAGCAAGAATGGAACCATTTTGCCATAAGTTTATATTAATTATAATCATCATATCAATTTTTTCATACAATTAATTTTTTATCTAAATGTATGTAATAAAGTTGTTTTTCTTGAAAATAAATTTTCTAAAAATTTCTGAAAAAAAGTAAAGATTTAAGAATATTTTTTTTAAAAATCACTGTTTTAGTTGAAAATCACTCAGCTTTAGCATAATGACGTTTTTAACAATTTAACTGTGTAAAGATTTTAAGTCTGTTATGATAGGGCAAGTTTTAAACATACAGTATACGACAGTTTAATTAATGAGGACAGTGTACTTATGTGTTAATCTTGTCTTGTTTCAATTTTGGTTGTTTTGTTTTGTTTGAGACGATCTTTGATGGTGTTGCTATTGTAAAGAACATTTCAACATCATTATAACGCCTCTCAACAACATTAACTCTGCCAACTTGGGCCTCATTATCCTGGTGAACGTTCACGTGTTTAAATTAATTTGCCAAAGTTTTTACTTTTGATTGTGATTTGAACATAGATCGGTGTGTTTGTTTCTGATTCTATACCTTTCTTTGTAACCCTCACTGGTTTACTACCAAACCCCCTCAGTGGCGGATTTGAGAGAGAGAGAGAGAGAGAGAGAGAGAGAGAGAGAGAGAGCTATTGGCTGATGTGATCCCCATATGTTAATGTAACAACCCATTTCTGTATACGTGTTGTTCCGGATCGCGTTTACTAGATCCCACGTCTCTTGAAGCTGTCGCCTTCGGCGCTCGCGCCTAGCATTGATATACTAGTAATTCAGTCTCAACCCACCACCCTTTCAAAAGTCCTAGATCCGCCCCTGCCCCTGCATAACGCCTAAATTTGAGTGAAAAATCAAATTTAGTGAATTAGGATCCCCGCCAGCAGTTTCATTCTTATATGTTGTAAGGGCAATAACTCCCAATAAAATGAGCAAACCAATTAAGATTAATTATATATACATTTCCTGTCAATTTTGATGCTTTGCATCACGTTTTGTGAAATAATGCTGCACTGATTCGGAGAAATAATTCAAACAAAGTTCTTAGACATAACAATATGAGGACATTTTCCACTTTTTTAAAAAGTGTAACGCAAAAATGCGTAACATATTTCCAACTTTATTTCACGAGATGAATGAATTAGGTTTAAGACTAAAGAAAAGCCAAATATCACATCAGATTTCGCTCGTTCATGTGTTTTAGAAACCTTTACCATTTAGATATTTTCAGTCAAAGGGTCAAAACTCTCAGAAAAATGAGCAAGCCAACTATGTGTAACGATATGCGCATGTCCTATCAATGTTGATGTTTTGCACAAAGTTACGTGAAATTGAGCTTCGAAGCTTTGGGGAGTAAGCGCAGACAAGGGTTTCGGAAAGACGGAAGAAAGGAAACTCGAATGGCTGGGTATAGCAAACGGTGACAAAGAATCAAATTTCTACTGTATATATTCTTCTACTGTTTTGTTCTATTGGTTGGATTATGCGACAATGAACTGCATATGGGGTAATGGCGTTTAATGCCCCAGTCAAGTTTTTTTAGCATAGAGGCAATCAGTTCAGGAATGGTGGTGAAAAACCCCCCAGATTTTTCGTAGAAAACCACTGACCTTCGACAAGAAAACTGACAAACTCTCTCACATTAAAATGTCCTAGTACGATTTGAACCTAGGCAGTTAGTAGCATTGTTATCCTTAACGCTTGTGTTTTAGACACCCCCCATGACGATACAGTTGATAAGAGTTGAGTTGAGTAATGGTGTTTAACGTCCCATTCAAGACTATTTCACTTATAGCGAGACGTCGCCAGCTATAGGCGATGATGTAGACATTTTTTTACAATATGGTTCTTTATCTCTTTATCGTGTAATGCCTACTGTGACACGGGAGCGAGTTAATTTTAAGTTCCCATCCAAAAGAACCGTGACTAACATTACGTATTACCGAGTGCTTAGCGAAAGAACAGCCACTACCACTTTTAAGTCTTAGGTCAGACCTGGCCGCAGATCGAACCTACAACCTCCCACTTAAGGAGCGAGCACTCTACCAACTTCAGTGGTACAATTGATAAAAGAAAGCAAAGACAATTTCAAATGTTTCATGCTTATTTATTTGATAAATAATTGAACTTGAAAAAATATATGGAATATCTTTACACAACCATAAATCTTTGTGTGAGCACATACGTGTTATAAAATTCAATCGATTTTAAAAGTAAATATATATTATTATATATTTAAAAAACTTTACATATGGATGCTGAAAATAAAATAACATGTGTGCTTCAAAGGGAAAATGAAAACCAAAATCGTGAAATGACAAAAATCTAATTATATAGCACGACTAGCTAGAAACACGTTTTAAAAATTACAAGATGGAATTATGCACCTCAATTTCCGTGAAATCACAAAATTCTAATTATATGACAAGGTTGATAAAAAACGATTTTAAAATTACATGAAGGAAATATACGTCAAAACAAGTTATCAATAGTTATTTTTTCAATCTAATTTAACATGTATTATTTTCTTCTTTCAATTACGACCTTGGAATCTTTTAGGATTAAAAAAATCATATTTCATTATACAATGTTACAACAGGCTTATAAAGCTTGTTTGAAGTACGTAAACCGTAGATTTAATTTGCAGAAATACCTTTGAAGTCTTAACTATCTTTTTCAAAAAAATAATCTTGCTGCATAATATTTGAGCTGCCTACTATTAAACGCGAACCAATTCTTATGAAAAGAATAAAAAAAAATTCTGTGAATTATTTTTTTTAATTTTTTTGCTAGAATGATTAGACCACAAATTTGATACAACTGGAGTGTAATCAGTTTTTTTATAATATGTCCTAATGACCGATTTTTCCTAACATTACCCATATATATTTGACCTATTGACCTAAAATTGTGTCCTCTATTTTTTGTAAGGTTGCTTGACCTATTTTTTGCTTAACTGAACAAAATTTTGTCAAGGGGGACATTCTGAGAAAGCATATTAACAACATCTTTCCCAGTGACCGTCTTTCTGACTCAAACTGCCAGCTTTATTTCATTAAGAGAATCATTCTGACTAAGTTTAAAAGAAATTGGACTAAAATTACTGCACCTTGAAGCTCCTTAACAGGTTTACCTAATTATCAACATTAAACTAATAAAGATCACATTTTATTAACAAGATAATTCTGGGGAAATTTAAAGGTGATTGTACTTAAATTGTTTAGATGAAATTGTAGTCTCTAATAGTAACTTATCTCTGTGATTTGACGTAGTGATATACCTTTAGACCAAAACATGGCGTATCTGCAAATTTGACTTAGATATTTGTTGCAAGGTTTTTCTGGAAAAGGTTGAAAAAAGGGAAAAAGTATGTTCTTCAAAATGTTAACATTGTTTTTACTATCATGATTAATTTTGACTTTGTCATCTACCATATCAAGTAATATACCTTGCATTTGCAATGGTGATTATTTTGGCCAAGATTGGTGAAGATTCAAGAACCGATCACAAATAACTCACTTGAGCAATTAGATGAGCTTAAAAGTAAAATACATGTATAATCTTTATTTGTTTCTATTCATTCAAATGGAAATAATTTAATTAAATGAAAGTACAACGATTTAATTGTTTAAAAAGTTAGACAATAGTTAGCCATGCCCTCTAACGTGAAATGTATATATGGATTAAACAAAAGACAATATATTCTCCCGTATTCTGCATGGAGCAGGAATTGTAACATTATGAATGTACATGTCTTTGTTTTGGAGACAATTAAACAATTTTCAACTCTTACAAACTAGACAGAAATAAACATTTCTAATCATAAAATCAATTTTGTTTGGTCATTTACAAGTAACACTGTTTGAACATCATCCATTCATTTATATTTCATAATCACTGATCCAAATAAAAACAGATTACATGCTGGGATTGTAATCAAATGTCGTGACATTTTGATATATAAACAACTAAAACACATACATTGGACAAGATTTTTTCATTCTAAGAGAAACAACTCTCACAAAATTGCATTTAAAAGAAAATGTTTGTTTGTTTATAATGACAAATGTGATTTTGTATATTTTTACTGACTGAAAAAATCGTCAAATATTGTATTCCGTATGGTACTTGAATTAAAGTATTTCACTAAATGAACTTCTCTTTATCACATAAATTCGCACAATTCTTGAATGCTAAGTCTGAGCAATTGAAATAGTCAAAATTGCATTGCATTTGTTTTTATCGTCACTCAACTAGTTTAAAGAAAAATAAAATAAAATATTTGGCGAAAAGACACGAGCTATAATTTAGTTATGACTACAATTGAATCAGATTCAAAGATAATAATTGTTAAAGGAATTAAAGTTTTTTTTTTTGGAAATTTTGGCAAATTTCATATCTTAAAATTTTTGTTAATTTTTAAGATATTGAGTTATTTAAGGATTCATTTTGAAAATCATTTCAAACTTATTGCAATTTGTATTCAGTTTTTTCAACAATTTAATAAGTAGTTCCGAAAATGATTGTGAAACATTTGCTAAACTTGAGTTAAAGGCAATCTTAGTTAAGGAATGGTTGTGAAACTGGTGCCAAAATGCAAAACATGTATAAATTACATGCATAAGAGTTTGGGGTGTGAAGTCATAATCTATTTAATTGTAAAATTACAACTTATATAATGTATAATATGCAAGTTATATATTATGAATAAAGTGATAACTTTAAATGATGAAAGAATAGTAAGAGTCTAGAATACATGAATAATATTAAGAATTGATGATAAATAAAATATAACTTAACATACTCTATGTCTAAGTTTTCAGGGGTCGGTTTTTCAAAGCATCGTTAGATTAAGCAAATTGGTTGGTGTATTCCGAAAAATGCTATTGAAATTTCAAAGAATATTCGTTAAAACATAAAGTATAATCTAAATTGCTTCTCTTGGGTATTAACAAATTGAAGAAAGTAATTTTTGAGCAGAGATTTAACATAAAAAATACCCAGTACACAAGATTCTAATTATTCACTAACCAGCTGGTAAATTCCACGGAACTTTGAACAAACCGCCTCAGATATCGATATACAAGTTTGGTTTATTCCGCTTTATAAAAGCTTCATAAAAAGTGTGCCTTGAACTTTTTCTGTCTAGCTAGTGCTTGAAAGAATATAATTAAGAAGGTCTCTTGTTCAGAGGCTGATAATTATTTTCTCTTTACCGGCTGACAAATACATCAATATATTTATTAATATAAGTTACAAAATGTTTGGTAGATCGTTGGGGAACATGTAACGAGAAGTAAACAGAAATATCCAGATGCCTATTTTAAATACAATACGAAATCTATTAAGCCATATCTAAAGGTTTCGAGAAAGAACAGGGTCGTCTTTTTAGCTTTATATTGACCGACAAGATGAACATATCCGATCAAACTGAGACAGTCAGTTATTTGGATTACATTTTAACTCTGATTCTGGTCAATCAGACATATAATAAAACTTCTTATGTGCTTTTAAGAGTAATTACTTCTGATTATCCATATCATGGGATTTGAAGTGACTTCTTGGACCACTTAAACGGTTAATATACTCCGAAATCTTTACATTTCCTGTGTCTTATTTTCGCGAATAAGAAAAACATTTCATTGCAGTGATAAATTCGTGACTTATGGTTAATATTTAAGGTAAGTTTGTAATTTACACTATTTCATTGACATATATAATTGTGGGTCAGAATATCGGCGATAACAACCAAAATTTGGAATATATCAACGATAACAACCAAAATTTGGAAAATAATTTCAGAGTATTTGTAATTTGGATAACTAATACATGTATATGTTTCAGAATTTCTAGTGCACCGAATTGGATGATGTTCTTGCTGTTTTGAACATCTCTTCTCTCTTAGATTCATGTGTTTTGTTGTCACATTTATTTATTATGAGTCGTGTGAACTACTACATTTATGAAAAATTGCTAAACATAATAAATATATTAGAACAAAACATAAATATGAGTAACACCCAATGATTTGATAAACAGCAAACATATAAACGGAGCGATCACACCAGTCACTGGGCTCATGTAACAACTGCTTGTAATGTGGTTCCCAAATTTTAAATACCCAGTATGTTCCAACGATCAGCCAGGCAAATAAGAACATGGATAATATAATATCCATCATTTTGTACGTGCGTGAAGCAAAAGCTCCTTCACTTTCATGAGCATCATAGAAAACGTCAACATCTTCGTTGCGTCGTATTTGTATGTTATGCCATAGTGTACTCAAAAGTTTTAATATTCCAAAACATCCACCAACAAGAAGGTATACAGGCACATTTGGTTCTTTAGGACAATCACTAGGTATTTCACACCTGAAAAATACAAAAATTGAGAAATTACATTTAACCTAAAAACTGAAATATAATAGCTTTCATAAAATTACTGAATTACAAAATTTGTCTATCCTTTCTATAGAAAAACAATAACAAACAACATGCAGCATTGTTAACATTGATTCACTGTATCTCAGATCTCAATTCAAACTAGGACACATTAATAATATGGGTACATTTTTCTAAAAGGCGTTTAGTAATTTTACTTTAAAATGAGTGGGGTATTTATTTATTCTTTAATAGATCGATAACCAGAGTGGCTAAAGTGTCCATTTAAAGCAGAAAAATAACCATTTGTAGCTCAAGTAGTTCTTGTCGTTCTTGACTTGTTGTAAATGTCTAAAATGTGTTTTTGGCTGTGTTGCTGTAACCGAATACATACATTTACATTTTTCCAACTTTACATAACTAGAAATTTCAAAAGAACTTTAAACCTATTTATAGAGTCTCTGAAGGTCGTGGGTTCGATCCCTGGACCGGGCGATGTGTTGTGTCCTTGAGCAAGACACTTAATTTCACGTTGTCCAGTTCACTCAGCTGAAAAATAAATGAGTACCAGCAAAATGCTGGGGGTTAACCCTGCGATGGACCGGCGTCCCATTCAGGGGAGAGTCTTGTACTCTCAGTCGCTTAACGCCACCGAAACCGGGATAAGCTCCGGCCTGATGGGCCTAATGGCTCGGGACAGACTTTAACTTTAATGGAGTCTCTTAACATTTACTTTAAAATGTTACAAAGTTGTAATGGAAGGCGTTTCAATATTTTTTTATTCAGTTATCTTTTGTTTTTTATTTAAAAAACAGATGATAGCGATAACACGTTGAAAAAAACCATATTGATTTAACCGAAGTCATTCCTTTTTTGAAGTACTAATAATTATCTATAAAATCCGTTAGTAACAAAATACATTTAAGATCATAATGCGCTAAGTAACAGCGCCGAGAATGTCAAAAGCTAACGAAGTTAATTTCAAATGTTGTTGCTTTCTTGGGAGTTGTATAGTTTAAAGAAGCAATCCTACAGACAAAAAGGACGTAGCATTACAGCTCTAGTTCATTTTACAAATAGTTAATTATATAAAAATGAAAGAATGTTTCACATCTGTTAATTGATATTTAGTCATTTGGATAATAGTTGAAGTTTTTAATGGTTGTTTTCGTAAATCAACCAATCATTATGACGTCTTCATAATAAAAATCCATTAAATACTCTTGTAGTTTTATGCATCACCTAATAAATTATAATTAATATCACACTTTGATCTGTATACAGATGATATGTTACAGCCACTGAAAACGCATCTAGTTTAGACATGTTGAAATTTTAACAATAAGCTAACGAATTAGTACCGAACGGGTAGTTAACCTCGTTCCTCGCTAGCTATATATCGACAACTTTAAGGCCAATTTATATCTATATATTTTGGCAGCTTGATTGCCACTGGATATCAATATCTTGATAGCAGAAATTCAACTTCTTTTTGTAATTTTGGTGTTAACTTTTCGACAGAACTGTACTGTACAACAAATATTTCTGTTTTGCATTAATGCACAATGCTTTTTAGAGTTATTATTCAAGTTATTGCTGGACCACCAAATATTTTTTTTTTCAGAACCTTTTTGATGTCAATATTTTAGAGATTAAATCATTATTGTTATCATCATCACGTAATAATGTATAAAATGTACCATAATGAGCACAATGTTTTAAGAGTTTTTCCTTTTTTTATTCCCGGATCAACAAGTGTTTTTCAGAACTTTTTAAGTCAATAATTTATAGGTGATAAGTTATAAAGGTATATTACGAAATGGTGAAATTACCTGTGTATCAACAGGACTTATTCTCATAAAATCAAACATACCGCCCCATTTTCGGACAATCCAACAAGCAAGGCAACAAGTTTAATAACTGGCAAATAAAATTAATAAGATTACGTGAACTTCCATCAGATTAACAGGAGAGCTTTCATTACATATTATACCAGTTTTAATTTTACAGCACTAGACGGCCGTTTCGGAATATAATTCCACAACAGTAGTGTTTGAACCAAAACTATGAAACCAAATTGTTTTCAAGATGTTGGAAAGAAAATATATACATAGCACTGTAACTAAACCAACTTGAAAATTATAGTCATTGGTTCCAGTATGTTTATTTGCTTTTCTGTCTTATGTTTGTTTGGATGCACCATTTGCTTGGCTTTTTTGAGTTGTTAGTTGCTTTGGCAGCTGTCAAGTTCGTGTTTTCCGGTACAAATTTCTCTCTCTCTCTCTCTCTCTCTCTCTCTCTCTCTCTCTCTCTCTCTCATATTTTTTTAACATTTTTTGGAAATATTGTTTTTTCTTGAATTATTAAAATGGTGAAGGGATAATTCCAGACCTTTATCGGCTACGTTATCAAACTGTAAAATACAAATTATTGTTTCCGCCAAAATAGGACCATTGGATACATAATTTGACGTCTAGGTCGTTTATCAATGGTTTATATTGTTGTTTCATTTTTTTATCGCATAAAATTAGTTCTTAGTAAAGTACATCTACGTCACTGATATTGTAGTAGATCTCCGATATATAACGCGTCAAATTTATTTCACATGTGGCGGATGTAGCTAGGTTTACTAGAGGTGCTTACCCTTCCGGAGCACCTGGTCTCACTCCCCTGGTGGAAGCACACGTGTTTAACTTAATTTGTCAGTTTTCAAAGTTTTTACTTTGCTTTTGGGATTCTGATTTGGATATGGGTCAATATTTGACTCTTGCTATTTGTTTCTTTTTGTCATTTTTATTGAAGTAGAGCTCTAGTATATCTTGCGTCTAAATTCTGACGTTTCGTATGTAATCATGAAGGTATTGTTAAATGGCAGATAGCTATATAATACATAATCAGAATAGAATCATTGTAATTTAATTCGATATGTCTAGAATAATACAGAAATAAAAGACATGATAAACTGCTAATAATCTAGACTACCATAAACGATACAGCACATGGTTATTACTGCATGTAAAGTATTGTTTACCTCGTAAAATGTAAGTTAATTGGAGCCTGTGACGGCTGTGAATTGTCTGGGAAGCGTTTTCAAAACTTCAATTGTCGCATTTTTATTAAATGCATAAACTTCATTCTACTAACCCAAATAACCTTTATTTGTTAAATTCGATTTTTAGCATATCAATAATGTTAATAATATATTCTTTATTTGGCTTAGTTTATACTTGGGTGGTTATGTGATGAGGAATGTCAAAATTAATTGTTTTGTACTTCATTGAGAATTAAACCTTTTTTAAAAATTATATTTATATAGAAGAACGAAATTTATAATTAAAACATGTACCTAGTAACAGTCAATGCACCTAAAATATCCATAAAAAGAAACCAAAAAATGAATTGCAAGTATAAGACGTAAAGGCAAAGATTATGACCCTACGTAAAAGGACATGGATTAAGTGGCAAAATAATAAAGCAGACAGATTTTAATACTATCAAAACGCATTTATGCTGGTCTAAAACAAGGTCATCTGCAATCTGTAATCAAAATTTTCTAAGCACAAGCTACTATTTTATCAACGCATGTATACGCTCGGCTTATAACTGAATCTCAACGAATGTATACGCTCGACTTTTAACCGAATCTCAACGAATGTATACGCTCGACTTATAACTGAATCTCAACGAATGTATACGCTCGGCTTATAACTTAATCTCAACGAATGTATACGCTCGACTTTTAACCGAATATCAACGAATGTATACGCTCGGCTTATAACTGAATCTCAACGAATGTATACGCTCGACTTATACTGAATCTGACTTAATGACAAACTAGCACCATAACATTCCAGACCAAATGATTCCAAAAACAGTTAACAGATTTATGAAAAAATAAATTGGACAGACTCGCGACTCAAAATGAAAATATTTCAACGAACCTAAAATGGCAATCTATAAAAGTGCATGTCTCCTTAAAGAGACTGCTTTATCAAATTATTTACCATTTTTGATTTATAATATTACTTACCAACTGACATCATAGCGATGGGTAATGCTGTTAATACACCGACTAATACTGTTACAAATACTGGAAAAAAAATTAAAAGTACAATTAAGGGCTTGCGTACTAAAACGTTCTAACCTAGCAGTGTCCGGTTTTTTTAATACGCATACTATCGCTGTTGCAAATATTGAAAATAAAAAGCAAAAGCACGATTAAGTACATACGTACCTAAACAGAACAGAGGATTTGTTACAACACAGTTTTTTTTTTAAATTTTGTCTCTGTATGATGCATTTGTCCCTATAGCTAATGGGAAATGATGTAACTTTAGAATAAAACACACATTAATAAGAATTTCATCTTCCTCAGTATGAACCATTTTGGCGGGAAGATTACACTTTGTTTACAATCTCAAGAGATGTGTATGACTGTGTGTACAGTAAAGTATCATGAAACAAAAATCTTAAGAAATAAATATCATGAAATTAATCTCAGTATATGTACCTGCTGTAACATTTAATCAATCTGTATTTGTAGTTTTAAAAAACTTTATTTTAAAACTAACATCACACACTTACTTTATGAGAAAAAGCTGTGATAACTTCCAACAAAAACGTGTGAGAATTGAAAAAAGATTGACTTGTACAGATTTCAGAGACCTCAGAGATCAAAATTGGTTCGAATTTGTTCCTTACTTGAAATAATACTATACTATTAAACGATCTGGAAAATATTTTTGTATTTTTTGACTTCTATATGTGGTCAATAAATAAAATTAAAACTTAAGATTGTAATATGGTTTTTTTTCAACACAAGTTTCTATTTTGGTGTGGAATATTAAAGTTTACGTACAGCCGCACTTACGCTTCACTGTATCAGAGCTCATTTGTTAGTTGCTAGTTGGGCTAAAGTGTAGATTAATGTTTAACTATATGACCTGAAGATCATAAGGTCATTTCCTGATCATATTACTGACAAAATGTTCAAATTTAAGAATGACTCTGAAATATGTATTTATTACGATTTAATTTCTTATGAACACATAAATAGAGATGGTCGTTTACCTTTAGAGGTTAAAAACATTGTTTCCTTGAACTCTTCTTTACAAGCTGTTTTGTAACAACTCTTTTAATAACAAAAATAAATTTGGTTAGAAAACTCTATACGTGGTGCTAATATTTTATATTGTTAATAGTAAAAGTTATATCCTGAAGATGAATTTGATAATAAATGTGTCTTTGACCTGAAACGAATTCAGTAATAAAAAGGTATATACCTCTACTAGCAAGCGAATAAACAGAATAATAATATCAGTGTAAGGTACTTAGATGTAATATAGTTGTACATTTCTCCGTATATTTCTACAGTCCTGTTCTATTTTCCTATTAAATTACTTATTAATTATTCGGCATTATTAATATTCCACTGACTATCTGTATGTACTCATGTATTTCATTAATGTAATTATTTATTTAAATCCTATAAGTTGTAAAACTTTCGGAATAAAGTTTAATTGTAATTGTAGTTGATGTTATTTCTCAACCCGTTTTATTTTTTTTCAGCACTAGACCACCGTTTCAGAATATTTAATGATATTAGTAAAATAAAAATCTTATCCAATTTTTGCTAAAACACGTTTGATTACAAAAGTATCTCCACTCTAAAGCGCATTCGGTATAACAAATATTGAAACATCTACATATAGCTCTTATAATTGTAACGGGAGTTTTGCAATACTATATCAATAACCTGGTTGGAGTTCAATTGATTTACTAAATTTGTAGTTGCCAGTTTCAATCCTTTTACTATATGTTTTTGTGGAGTGTGGGATTTTGATTTGAACATGGCTCGATATGTTTGTTTTTGATTATCAACAATAGAATTCTTTGTAGTTAAAATTCTTTGTAGTTAACTTTCAAAGTATTCTATCTAGAATCGATTACTTTTTTACACAGATACCCTAAACTTGATTAAAATAATGGCGCATACACATGGTTATATATTATTTAGTTGAGAAAAGTAGTCTTAGATTTCCTCACATTTGTTATTAGACGATACACATGTAAATTTTTTAACCTCCCACCACTATTCTGGCGCCGTTAATTCTCTTCCTCTTAGATATTTAAATTTGTGTTACCAAATACACTGTTACAATACATTGTATATTTTAACTCGCTGTTTAAAAGTATAATTTATTGTATTGGAGCTAATCCTGTTGAAGAAGGTAAGTATAGTGCAGACCTGTCGAAAGTTTAACATTAAGATAAGGAAATAGTACCGTTTATCTTAGCCCCTCGTTAGCTACATTTCCACAGCTTTTTGGCAGCTGTTAACTGTTATCACTAGTTTCCCATAACTCGTCCACTCAGTAACCGAGCTTACACTACTTTTTGCTAGCTATGTGTTAATCGATAGGTATGTACTGTAGTTGAAAATGAATTATTTCGATTTTCAATGTTTCTTTTTTTCATAATCCCTTTTCGCCTGATGAATTATCCTAATGCAGGATTTAAAACCAATCTAAAGAATACATGTTTATGTTTTATTTAAATCCGTTGATGAAGAATTTATTCCAAATGTTAGATGCTTTACATAAGAAGGAAAAAAACATGAAATCAGAATTAATAGCTTTTTTAAGGTTTGTTTTTAACATGGCGAAAAAATCCCACAAAAGTCTTTTATATCCAAGTGTTCAATTGTATGCTGTTACAACTCAATGGTTCAAAGAACACATGACAGCAACTTTTTTCATTGAAATGTAAAGATGAAAAATACATTGTAAATTATGTTTAATGCATCATATATTCTATTAATTAAGATTTTAAAGATTATTTTTAAACATCGCTTTCATAACACAGACGCCTACGTTATATAGAAATGTATACAAAGTTTAATTTAATACGGATGTTCGGGGTTACGTGTATACAAGTCTGTTCAGCAGTTTAGGCGCCGGGAATATTCGAAGATCTGCAGTTGTCACAATGGAAATTAGGATTTTAACGAGAACTTCTTTTTGGTGCTAGAATTGTTTAAAAGCACACTGATATCCGAATTAAAGATTGATCTCGATTACCCGATTTAGTAAAGAAATAATCAATATCTACCCGTGGTATATCGTCGAATAATTACAAACTTCACGTTGTTACACAATTTAGAGCATTTTCATTGGTTGTCGTCTTGCAAAAACACGGTGTTATTTTCCAATAACAACGTTTTCTACCGGAACTACTTTGGGCCTGTTTCGTGGATTACCCATCTCTGAACAGCCATTTTAAGATTGTAAACAAACGGGGAGGTCGGGAACGATTTCACACAGAAACATTAAAATACTTCGATTTTTTTATAAATTCAAATTTTGAAAAATTAATTCAAACATGTTCTGATTAATTTTCACCGATATTTTTAATAATTCACATTTAAGATTGTATATTTATGAAATATTTTTCAAAATCGACGTTTTATCGTCACCGAGCATTTTACGTGTCTATAGGCTACTAAGTATAAGCAATATGACACGCACCATGGTATTCTCGGATGCCAACCCTCAGTGCGGGGTGTTTTGTTTGAAATTCATCACATACGCATCCTTTTGAAAGCAAAGGCATTTTATTTCCCCCGCAGACAATGTATAGCCGGGGATCAGGAATGCCAGTGTGCAGATAAGTCAGATGGTTGATTCTGAACTGGATCTTGATGATAATGACAGTGGTAGGCAGGCCTGTCAATAATAATTTAAAAAAAAAATGATAACATACTATATTCCAGTCTAATGTTCACCCTTACCGCTTGTTTACCTTCTCAAAATGTCCCTGATCAGCCCATACAGCTACCAACGGTGACATAATCCCTCATCTCACACCCATTCCATAGGTGGTAAAACATTGATTCATCCAAGAAAACATTAATTCCATGTCAATAGTTGGTTTCAGGGTTTGCTTAACACACTGTTCATTCAACCAATACAATTTTTCTTTTGTTATGGGTAAAATCAAAATGTAAACACGCCTGTCCTACAAACGTTTGGCCATCACGTATGACGTTGTACAAAGTGTTGTTTGTTTTCATGATTGCGAGACATAATATAATCCTTTTTTGTCAATGAATTTAAATGTTACATAATTTATATGTTGACTGAAAATAACTAGGAAATAAATAAAAAGATATAAATTAAAAAAATATTTCAGCTTTTTTATCAGATATTTTATTGTTTCATAAAGATGTCATTCATTGTATTAATACGCAGTTCAACCTTGTAACGTCGATTTTCTGAAAATCAGCTGCTCAGTTCGGAAATGTAGGTCAGCTTAAAAACTTAAATTTCAAGGTTGGTTTGTAATTATAAGAATTGAATTGCACTTTTTACGTTGTTACACCCCGATATCAACGTAAAAAGTGCAATTCAATTCTTAAATAATACACTGGCCGGAGTTCACATGCGGAATAATATATCACGAGGTGGTTTTGCCAACGAATGATATATTCGCCGCATGTTAACGACGGCCCGTGTATTATTCGACGATATACCATGGGTAAATGTTGATCATTTCAATTCTAATTACATGACGTAGATAAAAAGAATTAAAAATAACATTTCGAACTCTTTCTTACTATCTATTTGCAAAAAGATCCATTAAAACAATTCAGCTGTTGAGATAACTTCCATTGAAATAAATGATTTTATGAATGACAACTACGTCACAACCATTGTTCGCGACACATAACATGACGTCATAAGATAAGCAAGGGAGTACGTCATTAAAACGGAACAGCGATGGGTATATCGTTTGTTATACCACGACTGGCTCTCTTCATGTTCCATATGAAGGAAAACACAGGTCATGTTAGAATTAACGTCAGCGTCGCCAATGAAACTAATTTGCGACAGTATAATCACCGATATACGTCTGCATATCGAAAATTACAAGACAGTTATCCCTATTCTAATTCAAAACATACTTTAAAGGGAAAAGCAAGGATTTTCTGAAAATGATACTATAAATAAGTCAGGGTTTTCCAAATCCATTTAAAATGGTTGTGACAGATCACACGGACCATTTCCCGCACTAATTGGACATCTCTGACTTTTATATCTAATTCTATGAAAAAATAAAGGGCATTCCGGATGAGACACGATCACTTACGGACACTGAATTGATGACTGAATTGAAACTGATGAACTTCAACCAGGGACTTGGTGCTCCGAGAGAGTGAGCACCTCCTGTTTACCTACAACACAGTGTATGAACGGAACTGTACGCAAAAAGGTAGCTACTGTTCGTCGAAGCGAGAAGAAGGTGTATCGGGAGACACGAGGTCTTTCTAGCTCAATTTTAATGGATTTAGTTTATCCCTTTTATTTAATCCATCTTCACTATATAAAGCTTTAGTGGTAGCCATATGCTCTCAAAAAAGTGTCAACTTACATAATAAATATGATGATGAACATCATCAAACGTCGAGCTGTGGGCTTCTCACTTCTAGTTAAATTATGTAAAATACGTATTATTTCACATTGTATGTTCCATTATCAGTACCTATATGTAGAAAAATATTCTTAGATTCCTTAACTCATGTACAGAATGTTACAAAACTCGTATTTACAATGAAAAAGCAAGTTTTCCTTCCGTGGTCGAAAGTTAGAACTGTACCGGTAGTTTTCAACATCTGTATTGTTTCTGTATCGGTAGCTACATTTTCTCTTCCACGCCATCCATGCGAGTTAGATGGAATTTTCAGTTTGATACTAGAAATTTTTGTAATTCAATTATGAATTATAAATCATGCTTTTCTATTGAAGCAAAATAGGCTATGGACAATATTAAAGACCAATAGCCCCTTAATTATAATACATTTTGCAATTGCATTGGAATATATCGTATACTTTAGCATGTTTTTGGCAATTTATTACTCAAATTTCCATATTGCAAGAACTGAGGGGGTGATAGATATAATATAGAAATATTATTAAACGTAAGCTACTATTCGCGACGAGAACAAAGTTATTACCCTCTGAGAATTAATCTATGTGCGTGAGATTTGCTAGTGTGTTTACTATCAGTCATTAGCGAGGAATTTAGCTGTATGGTCATTGCAAGGATTAAGACAGGAGTGAACAAGAGACTCAGGAAGGAACATGCAGGATTTAGACCAGGGAGAGTAACAACAGAGCATTCTAAGAATAATACTGGAACAAGCAAACGAATTCAGAACTCCAATATACACATACTTTGTGGACTTTGAAAAGGCATTCGACTCGGTGCACAGGAAGAGCCTTTGAACGATAACGAAGAGCTATGGGATTCCAGCCAAAATCACTGATGTATGAGTGATTCGAATGTGCCTTCATTGAAGGAAGTGAAACATCAGAATGGTCCGCTATTAAAAGTGGTGTAAAACAGGGATGTGTAATGTCAGGGTTTCTTTCTAATAGTTATAGATTGGATGATAAAGAAAACAACAAATGGAGTGAGAGGAGAAATAAGAAGTGACTTTACAACGTTATTGTTAGGTCTTGGGTTTGCGGAAGATATAGCACCTTTATCCTCCAAATTCTAAGACCTGAATGATAAGACCAGGAAAATGACTGAAGAGGCATCAAGCATAGGGCTTTAATTTAATTCAAAAAAATAGACTTAGAAGGATTTGGAACACCAAAAATATTGGAAAAAATACAAAGATGCACCTATTTAAGACCTCAGTAGGACCAGTATTATTTTATGAAAGTAAAACGTGGAAAATAACGAAGAAAGATTAATACCTCTTACAAACGGCTTCCAAACATATTGCATCAGAAGGATACTAAGAATAAGATGGCAACAGAAAATACCTAATGAAAAAAAATATTGAAAACAGCTAGACTTAACAACATAAACTATGAGATCAGGAGAAGAAAGTGGAACTGATTCGGACACATACTAAGGAAAGAGGGAACAACTGACTGAAAGACAACACTAGGGTGGCAGCCAGTGGGAAAAAAGGGAAGACCTAAGTCCACATGGAGGAGAACAACGAAAAAGAAAAGAAACACTGCTGGATGGAGTAGATGGCCAAAGCAACAACGAAGGACAGACAAAAATGGAAGGATAGCGTTGAGGCCTTATGCGCCTTCTAGCGCAGAGAACATTAAGTTAAGTTTATGGTTTTCATTGTACTAGCGCACACTCAAGGCGACTTTAAGGTGCGAGTAGTTTTAAACTTAAGTTCAAGCTCAATGTCGTAAAAAATTAAAATGTATGAAGACTATTTGCAGAAACAACAATGGTAAGAAACCATCTGTGTAAATGGAAGTATTTTATTTTACGACATTCTTTTTTGGCCAAAGCAATATCACAAGTTTAAGAAGACTTGAGTAAAAGTGTTCTACGTCCCAGTCATGAATATTTCAAAGAAATCGCCAGCTATAGGTGAAGGTGCATAAATTTTGTCTGTGCGTTGCACTGATTGCAATTTACAGCAGGGTTCTTACCGCGACAAGCCTACCTTGTCACGAGACCTCGTTTATTTAAAGTTCCCATCCGATAGAACCGTGCCTTTCATGCCGAGTGCTTGGCGAAAAAATAGTCACTTCCCACTTCCAAGTTTTGGGTCAGACCTGGTCGGGGTTCGAAGCAACGACCTCCCACTTACGGAGCGAGCACTCTACCAACTAAGCTACCACAGGGGTTATGATTAAAAGGAAATGGTGGCTGTGTAACAACTCCTAATGAAGTCCGACGCCTAATGTCCGGACTTCATTAGGCGTTGACAATTTCGACGCCTAATGAAGTCCACAGATTGGGGCTCCAGACGAGGAGACTTTTTGATATTACCAAAAAAAAGTCTCAAAATTTTACGACTTCAATTTAGACAACTAGCAATAGCAACGTACATTCAGGCACATACATCGTGTGCTTTGTCCAACCGTACCATACCCCGCAAAATGTTTAGGGGGTATTTATACGAATCATCCTGTCCGTCCGTCGGTCCGTTTGTCCGTCCGTCCGTCCGCCCGTTCGTCAAAATCACGTGTAAGCTTAAATATGTAGCTTCCATGTCTATGAATGGATTTTGATCAAACTTGGGACCAAATTTATTGTCCGTCTGTCCGTCCGTTCGTCCGTCTGGACGTTGGGAAAGGGAGGTATTTGTCTCTCCAAAGACCGTTTTTTGGGTAGGCATAAAAGGTACCAATCGAGAATCATCGATAGATTGATTGATTGATTGATTGATTGATTGATTGATTGATTGATTGATTGATTGATTGATTGATTAATTAATTAATTGATTGACTGACTGACTGACTGACTGATTGACTAACTGAAAGACTGACTGACTGATTGATTGATTGATTGGTTTGTTGAATGGGTTTTTTAGATCTAGTCAAGAATATTTACTTATATCGAGATGTCACCAGCTATAGATGGAATATTTGAAGTTTTTACCTTTGAGGTGCGTACAGTGTACAGGGAGGGTCTCCAACGAGCCATACTTTCTGTGATACATTGTTATCATGTGATGCTTTGGTTTATCAGGTCTTTTCCGAAGGACCCCGTGACTTTCATTGCTAAATGCCGAGCTGCACATGTAAATAACATTAGCAACACTCTGCTATTGTTTTGCATTTTACAATATTTTAATCTTGCGTGCATTACCATGCATGTAATGAGGTGCCCAAAATATAATAATATTTATTTATTTATTTATTTATTCTTATTTTTATCTATCTTCTCCGCTAAATTCCTCAACAAGGTTTCTTAGAATCCATCATACGTACATGTATATGAAATCAAATGTAATTTTTTCCCCCAAACTTCCGTGCTTACTTTATCATGTGATGAATTTCATTAAGCTTCGAGGCAACAACATGGCTAACGATGTCCAATAGTATTTCATCCATTTTAATCATAGTTTATGTGCAACAGATATATTTATTTTTACCATGAAAAAAAAAGTTTTGCAGTGGACTTTATATCAAGTGTTTTAATGAGTTAAAACGCGGAGAATCGTTGATATAGACAATATCTAAGCAGTATTAGATAAACTAGTAGTATACCTTTCTGAAGCTGAACTTACATTAGGCGTCGAGGTAACATAACGCCTAATGAATTCCCTTATTATATCTCGTTACATGTACATAGTGGACTTCATTAGGCGTCGGGGTAACATAACGCCTAATGAAGTCCCTTACTTTATCTTATCACATAATGGACTTTATTAGACGTCGAGGTAACGTAACGCCTAATGAAGTCCATTACTATATCTTTGTACATAGTGGATTTCATTAGATAAAAAAACGGAGACGGATGAAATAGTATGGGACATCGTTAGCCGTGTTGTTGCCTCGAAGCTTAATGAAATCCATCAGATAATAAAGTAAGCACGGAAGTTTGAGGGAAAAATCACATTTGATTTCATATACATGTACGTATGATGGATTCTAAGAAACCTTGTTGAGAAATTTAGCGGAGAAGATAGATAAAAATAAGAATAAATAAATAAATATTATTATTTTCGGGCACCTTATTACATGCATGGTAATGCACGCAAAATTAAAATATTGTAAAATGCAAACAATAGCAGGGTGTTGCTAATGTCATTTACATGTAGCAATGAAAGTCACGGGGTCCTTCGGAAAAGACCTGATAAACCAATGCATCACATGATAACAATGTATCACAGAAAGTATGGCTCGTTGGAGACCCTCCCTGTACACTGTACGCACCTCAAAGGCAAAAACTTCAAATATTTCATCTATAGCTGGTGACGTCTCGATATAAGTAAATATTCTTGACTAGATCTAAAAAAACCATTTAACAAATCAATCAATCAATCAATCAATCAATCAATCAATCAATCAATCAATCAATCAGGCAATCAAGTTGCATCCGTAAAATTCTTAGATTACACTTATTTAAACAATAGTTCTCGATTGGTACCTTTTATGCCTCCCCAAAAAGAGTTAAAACTATAACGGTTTTGGAGAGACAAATACCTCCATTTCCCAACATCCAGACGGACGAACGGACGGACAGACGGACAATAACTTTGGTTCCATGTTTGATTAAAATCCATTCATAGACATGGAAGCTACATATGCAAAGCTGACACGATATTTTGACGGACCGACGGACGGACGGACGGACAGGGTGATTCGTATAAATACCCCCTAAACATTTTTGCGGGGTATAGTACGGTTGGACAAAGCACACGATGTATGTGCCTGAATGTACGTTGCTATTGCTAGTTGGTCTAAATCGAAGTCGTAAAATTTTGAGACTTTTTTTGGTAATATCAAAAAGTCTCCTCGTCTTGAGCCCCAATCTGTGGACTTCATTAGGCGTCGAAATTGTCAACGCCTAATGAAGTCCGGACATTAGGCGTCGGACTTCATTAGGAGTTGTTACATGGCTGTATTATAATAATACTTATACAACTAATTAGATAAAATCGTATGGTAGCATAATAAGCATAAAAGTACTAAACATCTCTGACTGGAAAAAGAAAAATTTCCCCAGTATCCCAGAGAGACTGAAGTTAAAGTATCACAATAAAAACTACCGGTACAGTGTTTTTGTTACTAGAAACTCACTACCGGTACAGACAAAATATAAACTACCGGTACAGTAAAATCTTGTCAGTCATGTCGTTTGAATCAATATTTTGAATGTTTCTGTGCCAAAGTAGATTTTTGTAACTATATAGACTGATTGAAAAAAGGTTTGTTTTCATCATGTATTTTAAAATTCTCGGATATTTTCGATTAAATGAGCATATATCTACATTTTAGATAGGTCTAGCGTTGCTCAAATACGTGTTCATGACTGTTCTTAATGGAATATTTAATTTATTTTGAGATTCTAAAACATACAAATACGCCCAAGAGAAGACAGAGAACAGCTGCTTATTTACCGTATTTGATTTCGAGTTGCTATTTACGCAACAAGAAAATAAGAAACAATTTACTCGTTGACCTCATTGTCTCTCGCTTCGCCGAACAGTAGCTACCTTTTTGCGTACAGTTCCGTTCATACACTGTGTACAATAATGGTCCTAAAATGTTTGGATCAAAAAGAGAGCTAACCTTGTATATGTAACCTAATAGCTTTTTGTTTGTGATGACTTCCGTCTACGATTGGACGTCAGCTTGTCAATCACCATTAGATCTGTGCTGTTACGTTAATTAGTTATAATGAATTTTCTGTACGTGTATCTGTTAACTACCCCGACATATTGGCATGTGTATAGGCGAATTAACACCATTATCGGAAAAAGAAAAAAATATTTTTTTAACTTAACTGTAAATGAGCGAGTAAAATATTGTTTGAATTTCAAACACATTTGATAAAAAATGAAAAAATGCTGCCTCAAACAACGATAAACAATAAAAGGTCAAAGGTCAGAGTAATCCGTCACAACTCTTAAACTCAATTAAATAAATACTTTGTACATTTCAAATTAATTTTGATTAATGATGCAACAGACAATAAAGACAGTATTTGGCCTATTAAACTACATTTTATTGATCTAACCCTTTCCAAACTTAATTTAATATTGCTTTTATATAACCTTGCTATTGCCGTCGTTGTTTAGATATTCTACCGGATAAAACGCAGTCCAGACCTGTCGAAAGTTTAACACTGAACTTACAAAACAAAAAAAACAAAAAAAAAAAAAAAAAAAAAACCAGCTGGAAGCCCGGCCGCTGAATGGCGCAGATATGGATAGTTCGTGGTAGAGAGCTGTCGCAAAATATATAGTACGGATTCTCCGACAAGCTGTCGAGTTATTGACAGATATTGACTTTTGACAGGTCTGTACTGTATGACATCAAAATCTATCTAGGATACTGGAATCTGTAAACATGCTAATGCGTTCTCGGATTTATTACTATAATACAACATTTAATTTACACTTGGACAGGAATCAATGTCGTCGTGAATAAAAAAAATATAACAATAAAGTGCATCCGTAAAACGTCGTAAAAACGCTTAAGTGTCTGCTTCAATCGAAAGCTTACATTGATTTGACAGTTCCTAGATTAATCAAAATATACTGAAGGTAGTAAAAATCTACAATATGGTCTTAAATAGAGCCAGAGACAAAATAAGTAAATAGAACATGCTGACACGTTTCCATGGAATGTGAAAAGTTTGTTAGAACCGTTATTAGATGAGACATATATATCACGATCTACGAGACATTCCATAGTGATAACGAAATTTCAATTAATGTGTACTATTATTTTGTTCAATAGAGTGAACTCTATTTTTGTATTTTATATTGCGTTAATGTTAAATTATTTTAGTTCAGTTATTTTATGCATGCTGCAGCGGATATTGAAAACATTAAATTTTTCAGAAAAAATTGACTGAAGTATATCGCGTTCATAAGCTGAATTTGACTCCAAATTCAAATAAATATAGACTCTTATTAAAATATATTACATGTATATTTGATTTTCGTTGGTATTGTACCATAAGCCATTTGGAAAATATTTGCTAAAACAAAGAGCTTTTATATCAAGTTCTACTACCACATGTATGCATTAAAAGAGATATTTTCATGATTTTATTTCGCATAATAATTGACAAATAGTATTTTCGTGTTCAAAAGCTGTTTTAACTTCAAAATCAAATCAAGTCGACTCTAATTGAAATATATTGGATCTTAGTTTTGTCATTTATTTCATTGGAACTGTACCAGTTGGAAGATAATTGGCAAAAAGAGAGAGCTTTCATATCATGTTTTAGTACTACAGGGATATATTATGATCAAGTTTTCCTATTACGCGCATCAATTAAAAAGGATATTTTCATGATGTTATTTTGCATAAAATTGGACAAACAATATTTTTCAGAAATTTTCTAAATCATTTATTTGTAATTTGCTTTGTTATTGAAAAGAAAAAAAGCGGCAAACCACACAGAAGCTTTAACAGTTGTCAGAGATTTTGTTTTTAGATTTTTTATTATTCTTAATTTATATAACGAAAAATCGAAGAAAATGTATGACGGAAACCCAACGAATCATTTATATCAGACTTCAAATGTTTAAAACAACTTCGAATTCATCATAAAATCAACAATATCTTCCTTACATAGATGGATTTGGCGTGATTATTAGCCCTAGTATATCTTAAGCCTCGGGAATGTTTTTAAACCCCCGTCACATTTGTATTTCAAGCCATAGCCTCATTATGACATCTACTTTTTGACATGTTTGGAATTCGAATTTATCAAGGACTTTCTACTACGAAGCAGACTGCTTGCAAATAAACTGTTGCCTCAGGGATATTGCAGGCCTAGGCTTATCAAGGGCCCGCAAAAAGTTTTATGGCCGTCATCACAGTATTGTTGATAAGTTTGATGTCTCTGTGTCCAGGGTTGCCCTGGATATATTTGACGTCCCATAGTTCCATGTTCCTTTCACACAATTTTGATTACACACGTGGCAGGTGTAGCTAGCTTAACAGAAGGTGCTTACCCTTCCGGGACATCCGTCCTCACCTTCCTGGATGTTCACGTGTCTAACCTAACTTGTCAATTCCAAAGTTTTTACTTTGCTTCTGGATTCGGACATAGATTAGTATGTTTGTTTTTATTACATCAGCTACATATGCAAATTGTTTGAGGTTAGACAGGATTTCACTTTATACAGTATACTATCTTAATTGTGTTTTTGTGTTTGTTTGTGTTATCTTAAATTATCGTTCTTGTGTGTATGTGTGCGTTAATGTGGTCTGCTTGGTATAATGTTATTCAGAAATTCCCATGGAACCCGAAGAAATATTATAACCAAACCCTTACGACACTTTATCTTTAGAATGTGACATCGCAAATATTTTCCTTTATCACCAATGACAAAAATATTACAAGACCTAAATTCATTGTGTTTACTTTGTGCTGGTTATATATCAGACATTGGAATCTATAACGTAGAGCGACCCGATTGTTATTACAGACTTCTAAGTAACCACAATCTATTTCAAAATATAGGTTCGTAGACACTTTCAATTTATTGCCATTAGATAACTAAAAAAACTATGGTTGTAGCAGCCCGGTATTTTAAGAAAGTATGAAATATTGATTGAATTTAAAAGTTGGTTGATACATTTTGTGTGCTTTACAACCAACTAAAAACATAATTTGCGATTGCTTTATTACAAACTAAAAAAATAATTTTACTTATATCGAGACGGTAATTCTGTAAATCTTAATAGTAACTCTGACCTTCAGTTTTATAACTGACATCTGTTCAATTAAGGCGATTAGACGCAATGCGATCCAGAAGCAATCGGTTAAGTGCAAGGTTTAAGAACTTTATAACCATTTTACACTATAATTCAAGTCCATGAACAGCAAAAGACGTCATAGGATTGTTCTTACGTACATGTATGTCATACATGGTGCATTATGCATTATAAAACATACTGCAAAAAATGAAGAAATAATTCTAGGTAAAAACTGACAGAATATGCCCTCTTGTAAGATATATCTATGTCATACATCGTGCAATATGCATTATTGAACAGACTACAAGATAACAAATAATTCTAGGTAAAAACTGACAGAATATGCCTCTTGTAAGATATATCTATGTCATACACCGTGCAATATGCATTATGGAACAGACCACAAGATAACAAATAATTCTAGGTAAAAACTGACAGAATATGTAAGATATATCTATGTCATACATCGTGCAATAAGCATTATGGAACAGACCACAAGATAACAAATAATTCTAGGTAAAAACTGACAGAATATGTAAGATATATCTATGTCATACATCGTGCAATAAGCATTATGGAACAGACCACAAGATAACAAATAGTTCTAGGTAAAAACTGACAGAATATACCTCTTGTAAGATATATCTATGTCATACATCGTGCAATAAGCATTATGGAACAGACCACAAGATAACAAATAATTCTAGGTAAAAACTGACAGAATATGCCTCTTGTAAGATATATCTATGTCATACACCGTGCAATATGCATTATGGAACAGACCACAAGATAACAAATAATTCTAGGTAAAAACTGACAGAATATACCTCTTGTAAGATATATCTATGTCATACATCGTGCAGTATGCATTATGGAACAGACCACAAGATGACAAATAATTCTAGGTAAAAACTGACAGAATATGTAAGATATATCTATGTCATACACCGTGCAATATGCATTATGGAACAGACCACAAGATAACAAATAATTCTAGGTAAAAACTGACAGAATATGCCTCTTGTAAGATATATCTATGTCATACACCGTGCAATATGCATTATTGAACAGACTACAAGATAACAAATAATTCTAGGTAAAAACTGACAGAATATGCCTCTTGTAAGATATATCTATGTCATACATCGTGCAGTATGCATTATGGAACAGACCACAAGATAACAAATAATTCTAGGTAAAAACTGACAGAATATGCCTCTTGTAAGATATATCTATGTCATACATCGTGCAGTATGCATTATGGAACAGACCACAAAATAACAAATAATTCTAGGTAAAAACTGACAGAATATGTAAGATATATCTATGTCATACACCGTGCAATATGCATTATGGAACAGACCACAAGATAACAAATAATTCTAGGTAAAAACTGACAGAATATACCTCTTGTAAGATATATCTATGACATACATCGTGCAATAAGCATTATGGAACAGACCACAAGATAACAAATAATTCTAGGTAAAAACTGACAGAATATACCTCTTGTAAGATATATCTATGACATACATCGTGCAATATGCATTATGGAACAGACCACAAGATAACAAATAGTTCTAGGTAAAAACTGACAGAATATGCCTCTTGTAAGATATATCTATGACATACATCGTGCAATATGCATTATGGAACAGACCACAAGATAACAAATAATTCTAGGTAAAAACTGACAGAATATGCCTCTTGTAAGATATATCTATGACATACATCGTGCAATATGCATTATGGAACAGACCACAAGATAACAAATAATTCTAGGTAAAAACTGACAGAATATGCCTCTTGTAAGATATATCTATGTCATACATCGTGCAATATGCATTATGGAACAGACCACAAGATAACAAATAATTCTAGGTAAAAACTGACAGAATATGTAAGATATATCTATGTCATACATCGTGCAATAAGCATTATGGAACAGACCACAAGATAACAAATAATTCTAGGTAAAAACTGACAGAATATGCCTCTTGTAAGATATATCTATGTCATACACCGTGCAATATGCATTATGGAACAGACCGCAAGATAACAAATAATTCTAGGTAAAAACTGACAGAATATGCCTCTTGTAAGATATATCTATGTCATACACCGTGCAGTATGCATTATGGAACAGACCACAAAATAAGAAATAATTCTAGGTAAAAACTGACAGAATATGTAAGATATATCTATGTCATACATCGTGCAATAAGCATTATGGAACAGACCACAAGATAACAAATAATTCTAGGTAAAAACTGACAGAATATGTAAGATATATCTATGTCATACATCGTGCAGTAAGCATTATGGAACAGACCACAAGATAACAAATAGTTCTAGGTAAAAACTGACAGAATATACCTCTTGTAAGATATATCTATGACATACATCGTGCAATAAGCATTATGGAACAGACCACAAGATAACAAATAATTCTAGGTAAAAACTGACAGAATATGCCTCTTGTAAGATATATCTATGTCATACACCGTGCAGTATGCATTATGGAACAGACCACAAAATAACAAATAATTCTAGGTAAAAACTGACAGAATATGTAAGATATATCTATGTCATACATCGTGCAATAAGCATTATGGAACAGACCACAAAATAACAAATAATTCTAGGTAAAAACTGACAGAATATACCTCTTGTAAGATATATCTATGTCATACATCGTGCAATATGCATTATTGAACAGACCACAAGATAACAAATAATTCTAGGTAAAAACTGACAGAATATGTAAGATATATCTATGTCATACATCGTGCAATAAGCATTATGGAACAGACCACAAGATAACAAATAATTCTAGGTACAAACTGACAGAATATGCCTCTTGTAAGATATATCTATGTCATACACCGTGCAGTATGCATTATGGAACAGACCACAAGATAACAAATAATTCTAGGTAAAAACTGACAGAATATGTAAGATATATCTATGTCATACATCGTGCAGTATGCATTATTGAACAGACCACAAGATAACAAATAGTTCTAGGTAAAAACTGACAGAATATACCTCTTGTAAGATATATCTATGTCATACATCGTGCAGTAAGCATTATGGAACAGACCACAAGATAACAAATAGTTCTAGGTAAAAACTGACAGAATATACCTCTTGTAAGATATATCTATGACATACATCGTGCAATAAGCATTATGGAACAGACCACAAGATAACAAATAATTCTAGGTAAAAACTGACAGAATATGTAAGATATATCTATGACATACATCGTGCAATAAGCATTATGGAACAGACCACAAGATAACAAATAATTCTAGGTAAAAACTGACAGAATATACCTCTTGTAAGATATATCTATGACATACATCGTGCAATAAGCATTATGGAACAGACCACAAGATAACAAATAATTCTAGGTAAAAACTGACAGAATATGTAAGATATATCTATGTCATACATCGTGCAGTATGCATTATTGAACAGACCACAAGATAACAAATAGTTCTAGGTAAAAACTGACAGAATATACCTCTTGTAAGATATATCTATGTCATACACCGTGCAATATGCATTATGGAACAGACCGCAAGATAACAAATAATTCTAGGTAAAAACTGACAGAATATGCCTCTTGTAAGATATATCTATGTCATACATCGTGCAATAAGCATTATTGAACAGACCACAAGATAACAAATAATTCTAGGTAAAAACTGACAGAATATGCCTCTTGTAAGATATATCTATGTCATACACCGTGCAGTATGCATTATGGAACAGACCACAAAATAACAAATAATTCTAGGTAAAAACTGACAGAATATGTAAGATATATCTATGTCATACATCGTGCAATAAGCATTATGGAACAGACCACAAGATAACAAATAATTCTAGGTAAAAACTGGCAGAATCTGTTCCATATGAGATATAGGCGATTAGTGGCAATGTGATCCGGCGGCCATCAGTTTGGTCCAAGATTGGTGAAAATATTATCGCCATTTTACACTCTAATTCAATCTAGTCAACTTAATACACTATGCCATTTATAAGCTACTTTAATTTAATCTACCCACTGAATAACTAAATTATAAGCAATGTATAAGAGAGTTGCGCAAGATTAGCGTATATTTACATGATAGGCTTGATGAAAACATCATTAAAATACCATTCATGACAAAAATTGTTCCAATAATTGACGATAACATAACATGGATTTTCATTAAAAGACAATAAATGTCATGATGTTTCAGTTTGTTTGCATATGTAACTGAAATTACATCCTTTAAATTTCAAACGACGGTATTTTGTGTTGCGTTTTAATGAAACTGAACCACTGTGCGAAAACAATTTTCTTTTAATTAAGAAATAAAATTACATATTTGCTGAGATTTTATTTCTAATGCTGTAATCCGTTACCAGAAGAAATGAATAATATAAGAGTATACTTTAGGTAATGAAGTAAGGCTAAAGTTATGTGATTTCATTGGAGCGTAAATCTGGAATTCCGTTGTAGTTTTTTGTTTCCTACTTTTGTGAATTTTAGCAAGAGAACTGACGCAAATTAAAGTTAAATGACTATGGAAAGTTGTTTCTACATGACTGGTTCGTTGCAACAGTCTAATTCCAAAATGTTATAACAACGTTTTCATTTAGTCTCCTGGGTTTAACCATTGATTTTGAACTACAGTACAGACCTGTCGAAGGTTTAACACTAAGCTAATGCACTCGTGAAGCTTATTTCTTCCCCTCGTTAGCTAATTCTCTATAATGTCAGACGCTATAAATCTTACGTCAGATTGTTAGTTGAGTTGAGTAATGCAAGAACATTTCACTTATATTGATACGTCGTCAGTTATAGGCGAAGGTGTGGAAATTTTGCCTGTGCGTTGCACTGATGGCATTATACAGCAGGGTTCTTTAGCCTGCCAAGCGAGCACTCTACCAATTGAGCTACCACAGTGCTTCGTTAGATTTTTGGTCACTTGTCTACGCGGCAACCAGTCTTCGTCACCTTTTCATTAGCTCAGTGTTTAACTTTCGACAGGTCTGTACTGTATATATATGTTACACACCAATAGTCAAACATCCCTCTTCTAATGAGGAGAAATAAAAATCGATAGTAGATCAGATTTTCCGAAAGATACAAATAAAAACGTACGTTTGATAGGAAAGGTAGAAATGTGTCAGTTTTTGTCAAAGTCGTATGATTATATACAGAAGAATATTATTAAATGACATTTCAGCTAATAATAAGTTGAACTGTTCACAAATAAACGTTTGCTTCTGGCCGTTAGACATTTTATTTTTATTTCCGTGTTTTTGTAGTAATATTTAGAATATATCGAATAACAAAAAAACACGAATTCAGACATGAATTAAAGTTCAAATGTCGATATTCTCATGTTTTGCTGAAAATTGCCTTTAAGTTGGATATTCACTGCAAGGGGATAGTTTTGTTATTAATGGTAAACTTTGATGTTAATTTAATTAAAACGAATATTTTGTTAACTATCCTTATGCCTGGAGTATCTTAAAACAATAAACGAATGCCCTACATTTGGTTAAGACAATATGTCTGAGGGAAGCAAAAAACCGACCTTATGAGACTTAAAATGGATTGGCTGATAAAAGAACAACCGCATTGCATAAATCATTGTAATATGAAGCAGATTAAATTAAACAAAGCATACGTGTTCAGATTACTAAGCTGTTATATGGCAGTTCCTCTGGGAATGCTTACAGTGCCATCTTAATGAAGAACGCCAAAAAATTAACTACAAGTGTCACCATTGCGTGACACCCACTTCGTTAAATACTGAATTTTAATAATATTTTAAACAAAATTCGATCACAGTTAATTTAAATGAAACACGTACAAGGAATAATATCAACTATCTCAATATGACTATATTTTACTGATGGTTTGGCTTTTATACCCATACTACGCCCACAAATAGACGTGCTCTGACTTTTTGTCTATTAATGGAATGGATCGGATGGATTATAATTGCTTTTCTATCCCAGTTATGAATATTTCACTTGTATAAGGACGTCATCATTTTATCGCAGAAAGTTACAGGAGGTGCTTACCTTTCCGGAGCACCCGACCTCACTTCTCACTTTCTTGAGTGCATCTGTTCAACTTGATTTGCCAATTTTCGAATCTTTTGGTTTGCTTTTGGAACATTTTTTGAAAACGCTTGTTTTTTTTGTTTTACTGTGTTTTGATCTGTTACCTTTACGTGTTTCACTTAAATATAATAATGAGAATACCGAGATTGCTTGTTGCCTTTACAAATTAAGGATGGAAAATTCAGAATATCAACCAAAAGCATTTGGTTATTAAAACTTCAGCTTGTTTATTTGTTTGTTTCCGCCTATCAAAGTTGATATATGTTCCATTAAACCAATAAAACTATAAAACAATCATCATCAAATTGAAACAAACATTAATTATTTACTATTTGTAAACCACCTGTTTTGATATTGGATAGAGTTTTAACATTCGCTAATGGACTCGTGTTGGATTTATGCCAAACTTCCCGAATTTGATTATTTCCGGGTTCGGTTCGTACAACAATATTTTTTTTGTTATTGATTTAAAAGAAACTTTCCTTATCTGATAACAATTCTTTAGTGTCAAAGAATGCTACGGGTTTTTGTGACCAGTTGAGTAGTTTTTTATTAGGGGGATAACCTTGTTTTTATTAAGCTGCAATAGATCGTTAAATAATATTTATTAAAAAAAACTTAAAGAAAATAATAGGTGACAATTGTAAACTGACTGTGTAATGTGTAATACGGGAGTAAAATAAGCCCAAAATATCTAAAAAAAAAAAAAATTGATTGGCAATTCAATGAAGGGATTGATAAGGGGGTAGATTAAGGGTTCTGCAAACTGGCAATGTTTAAACAATAGTTGTACATCATAACATACAACTTTCATCTTGATTTGTACTTCGATATGTTTTCAATAGCCTTGAAACTGTGACTTGATATTTATGAAACTCTTTTTTCGTTATATTTTTGTTTTATTTACCGTTGTAAATGCGGCCTTGCAAGTATGCGCATCAGTAAGTTTAGTGCATTTGAAGTATGCACATCGACAGCGTTTCGGAAGTTTCGATGAATGATTTGACATGTAACGTACCAAATTAGGCAGTAGAAATATACTTCTACAAGTATTATAAAATCTCTGATGCATTAAGTAATAAAGAATTTTACAATATTTTATTCTTTACTATTATTTGGTCAATTACACAGCCTAAATGTCAATGTTCACCTCATTTGCTAACATACGTTTAGGAGGCATACTTAATTAGATCTTGTACGAAGTGCACTATAACATTGATTGTATATGTTTACGCTTCAATTGCATGCTAATTTGGACAAACGTGCCAATGTGAAAAAGCACTCAAATGCTAAACTGTATACTTTGGAGTCAATAATTTTCGCGGTATCTCAATTTTCGTTGTATTCGTTGACAGCACGAATTTATATGTCAACGAAATAGTTTTTGTAACAAAGGTACCATTAACTGGTGACCTCAAACCACGAATATACCATCACACGAAATTGCATTTTCAACAACAACAACAACAACAACAACAACGACACTTTTGCATTAGATTTCCATGTTCTATTACAAGTGTTTGCTTTCATTAGACCAGGGATTTCCACAGACCAAGCTTACTTGTATCTGATTTTATCATGTTGCGCTATATGTTTGACACTTGTATAATATCATAGTTCTAAAAGTTAAGAATTCAATTTACTGTGAAATCATTTATTTTCGCGGTGTCCAATTTTCGTTTTAAGCAAAAATACAATTTCGTGTGATTGTATATTTGTGGTTTCAGGTAACCAGTCAATGGCATTTTTGTTATATAAACTAATTCGTTGACATATAAATTCATGGGTCATTATGTCCTCGATTACAACGAAACTTGAGACACCGCAAAAATTAATGACTCCACAATAATTTGTATAAATATGTATAAAAACTTACGTGTATTGCAGACTATTTTTGTACTTCTATACAGGAAGTCACAAGTATCTTCTGCTTCTTTGTTTGCTTCCTGAATCTGAAGTATAAGTGTTCCATAGTTCGGTGGTTGTTCTGTAACAGTACGTGTTCCTCGCCAATCTATACTGGTGTTACAAAGTTGTTTCTCGTCATCAAAAGACTGAAACAAGAATAAAATATAAATGCCATATGACATGGTAATTTTATTGGTGTGAAAAGCGAAAAAACATACATTGCTTTAAAGTAGTAGAAATTGTAGAGTTTAATACAAACGGACATCTACATTAACACTCTGTATCTGTAATGTACACACTAGCTGTAAGGTCTGCAATTTGCCAAAACATACTGTTTTAGGAAGAGAGTTTCGTAACCTGTATGCAACAGTGCAATCAGTATATATCAGCAGTCTCGAATATCCTTATTCCTATTACTGTCCGTTATCAGTGTCATGTGCTGATTTTGTATGCATTATTTGAATAGAATTTCAAAAATCACCACGTGTTATTAGTGAAATGAAATTAGTCACCTCTATTTCTTCACCAAAGTATATGTTAGATATTGGACTTGCATTTCTTTTATATATATGATCCGAGTGGCTTAGAGAATAGCGTAATTGTTAATGCAAACTTTATTCTAAATTATATTCATTATTGCCAAAACTCTTTTAAATTGAAAAAAAGAAATATCATCATTATTTTAGAAAATGTCGTGTGTGGCGAAGGGGTACTTTATGACATCATACTATCTGATTAAAAACATTTCCGATTAAACCGGAGATGATCAAGAAGATCGACATTTTTATAGCACGCCCCGCTACCTTAATTTTGCAGAACCCTTTCTTTTCTGTATCGTTTAATGACGCACCTCACAAGAAATGAAAACTGGAAATAATATAATATATATAAATATACATTTGTAAATGTCAAATGATTTTGTGATTACAAATCGCCTTCTGTCGACTTAATTAAAATTGTTTCTGGGTGTCGCCGAGATTCTATAGATAGATGAAACAGTATTTCTCAACTACTCCAATCCACACTTATTTCATAGTTTAGGTACCATTTTGATCATTCGGTTAGACTGTCATGACCGTTATGGGAATATGCAAACCAAACAAAAGATAATCACAATTTTCACATACGATGAAGGGAAATTAAACCGGAGTTTTGATCGATTAAACCGGAGATGATATTTTTGTGGCACGCCCTGCTAAACTCATTTTTAGAACGTTTACCTTCTATTTTACGTTGGATATGTCTCAAGAGAAATAAAAACTCAAATATATATATAAATGTCATACAGTTTGGACATTACATTTCATCATTACCCAAATTAATTAAAAATGTCTGTCTCAGGTGGTACAAGAACTTGTAAATGAGATTATATTAAAGTCACTGCAGTATAGGTCTTTCTGCTGAACACTGTATGCTGTAATTTAAGAAATTTGTATATTCATCAAACTATTATTGTCGTTTTGTTTACTTGGTGACATGGACTTTGTTAAGTTTCAAAGGACGAGTGGCCTAAAGCGCTGGCTTACGCATCAGTGTCTTTCACCCTCTAGGTTCGAATTCCAGTCTGTATATCCTATTGTGACGCTTGAACACGACCGATGGTATTCTCTGAGCACTCTGGTTTTCTCTATCTTGATTCATGGGCAAAACATCATTACTTAACTCTTCCGCTCCACTTTTACGTCATAATTGTCGTATCATATTTACTATTTCTTTGGAATGTCATTACCGTTTTGGAATTATGCCAGCCAGACAAGAGAAACAATAAATCCCACTTGCGCTGAATGACACTCTGTGTCATATTAAAGAAGTCATTATAACTGACTAAATGAACATCTCCAATGAAACCGGAGATAATGACAATTTTGAGCAATATTTTTGTGACACGCCCTGCTTACTTAATTTCCCAGAACTTTTTCTCTTTCGTAATGACACATCTCAAGAGAAATAAAAATCTATAAATGTCACATGGTTCTGGGATTGCATTGCACCTTCAACCAACTTAATTAAAATTGTCTGTCTCTGGTGTCACAACAACTTTTAATGAGATTCTATCCAGGTCACATCATTACTGGCTAACTGGCCTAGTAGAATAATAAACATGGGTTTTTGTAGTGCCAAATTGGCTAGACAATGTTAATTTCTTCCCAGCGAATCCTAATTCTCACTCAATTTATAATACATATGTGCTATATTTCATTGATTGAGGTCTGTCTGGCGTTTAGTCTTTTAAAAGCTATTTTGGTTCCCATTCATTTGAGCAAAATATATGTGGCTAATAGAACAAGAAGGGTCATTGATTTATATTTGAATTCCAGATTCTTGAAATAAATGTTTATCTAACTACACATATATTTAGAAAAAAGGGGAAAAGTGTGCAAATATAAATCTTACTACTTTCTTCCTGTAATGTAACTAAATACTGCATACTGAAGGAACATGTTTAAGTGGCTTTTATGAGCAAGAGATCCTAACTTAATTAAGAATGATTGGGATAAATTTCACTGGTATTTAAAGCAAGTGGCCTTTATATAGAGGTGGTTAAATGGCAGGTTCGACTGTACTGTAAATAGAATAAAATGCATGCATATTTCTATTTTTTTACACGTGTTAATCCGGTGTTTCCAACTTGATTTCTTGTGCTATTAAATATTATGTAATTTCTATAAAAAAAATCTTAGATAATATAAAAAAGAAGGCGATAAAAAAAATGAACCAAAAATGACAATATTAGAAAATTATGATAACATTTAGTCCACTAGCGTACAGCGTGCATATCTTACAGGGACACTTTTCTTATATCGTTTGACACTTTTCCTTAAACAAGAAAACCTATAGTTGTATGTTATTTTGGGATATTCTCTTTTAATAGATACGAAATATATATTTTTTGAAAGAACAAGAAACAAAGACAGACAAGAATAGTTAAACGTTACATCTTAGTGGTAAAAAGTTTGTTTTGTTAACTTGCCGAAGGTTTTTCGTTTTTATATTGGTTCTATGGTTTCTTCAACCATCCTTAGAGCTCACCAATCCCTTTCTATACAAACCATGGCAGGTGAGTACGGGATTCCAATCCTTGTTATATAATATCTAAATTCGACATCTAGAGCGATGTAATATTTTTGTATCTAGTACGATTATATGAAAAAGTCAGATACATGCAATATTAATTAATATACCTCTAGTATTAAGGGGGGTGGGGGGTAGAATTCAGAATTTTTAAAGTTTGAATAGCCTTGATAGAATAGGCGTTATAAGCTTGTAAATCATATGGCCAGTTCATCCGTTAAAGATGTTTTTTACACTTCTGCCGGATGTGCCAGTATGACCAAACAGAAAAGTGCCCCTAGGCACCATTGAAGATTGAAAATAAAATATAAGAAACCATTATATCTGAACAACATGTAACAGACAACTGCCGATAGAACCAATACACAATATAAGTGAATGGGAGAAACATAGATTGATCGATTCAATTAGGCATTTCATCCCTGTTTGGAATATTTCACTTAGTTTAGGACGTCACCAAATACAGATGCCTTTACAGTGAACCAAGGGCAGTGTGCAAGGAAGGTATACTAACACGTCACGTTTACCAAGACACGGGAATTCGGATTTCAAAGTTTCTTCCATGAAATTCAATTTTAGATCCCCAGATATTGGTGAGACAACAATGCCTACCTTTTTTAATAAATATTAACTATTTTTGGAAGTAAAAGATCAATAAGTTATTTATTATTTAAGTTTTAATTTTTTATTTTGTTGATACACGACAAACACAGCATGATAAAAACACCACACCTGCAGGAAGTCAACAAAAATCGTTTATTTCTGATAAAAAAATTAATCTCTGTCTGTAGCCTAATAAGTCGTGTACATTACAGGTCTGTCAAAAGCTTAACACTTAGCTAATGAATTGGTGCCAAATCGACAACCAATAACTGTCTCTTGATTGCCATATCTTGACAGGTCGTCTGCAGCTATCTGCAAGTAGCTTTTCTGCCACTACCTACCCAAATCTTGGCCACTTGGCAGCCGAACTTCGACTCGTTTTCGTTAGCTCAGCGGTAAACTTTCAAAAGACATGTACTCTATGTAATACCGAATGAAAGGCGATGGTCTTTTCTCGAATTCCGTATCAATTGGTCGAAACCACATCAATGTTGAGATATTTGCATTATTGTATTTTTGATAGATTTCATCAACCTCATTTAGCAGTTTAGCATTTGAATATAAAATGAATACAAAATGTAATATGTACATGTAATTTTACCCCGATTGAGGATATTACTCTTTCAACATAGATTCCATTTGAACCTTACCGCTTTACCATAATAAACCATTTTCATAAGCAAACAATGACAAATACGTTTCTTTTGGAATTGATGGAAACGTAAAGTTTATTCTAGTGTTTTATTTATTTATTTATTTTTTATTTATTTATTTATTTATTTATTTATTTATTTATTTATTTATTTATTCATTTATTTATTTATTTATTTATTTATTTATGGTGTGATCTGTTGTAAAGACGTTCATGAAGAACTTTTAAATATTGCAGTACAAATAATCTGATTTGTAAAAATTATCGAAATTTCCTATACATATACTTGAAATATTTGGTAAACATTTGGCTTCTGACATTTCACATACTTAACATATTGGGAAAATATTTGGCTAATGATTTAAAAATCATTATCTACATTTTTCTCCTCCACTATATATCATTACGCATTACACTATAAATAACAGTGAACGTGTTTCAAGGCATAATAGATAAATGAGAACTGGTACAAATCAAATAAAAGCAATCCGCTCCATATTCAAAACATAATCCATGTGAATGCCCTATAACTGACAAACTCACTTGAACTGCTAGTAGGAAAGTTAGGATGGGTGGCCCCGTGCTCCGGAAGGTAAGTAACTCATATAGCTAGGTACACCCACCACAGCTAAGAAGGAAAGGAATATGGTTTCCTCCAATATTCTTAAAACAAACCGCCTCAATATAAGTAAAAGAATCTTGATTGTTGTGACAAGAAATTAATTTACATAATTTGCATGCTTTTAAAAAAATGCAGGCAGCACAGAACACTATACGTAATAAAATAAAACAAATTTAAAACATTGAAATTAATTTCTTCGATTCTACTGCAAAATAATTTCATTTCAATTCTCATATATCACTTAGGCAAAACTGTAACAGACAACAAACAGTTTTATGGAATTTGTGGTAAAATAATTTCAAATTAGTAATATTACCATCAATCTTGTGTCGTTTTAATTCTTTTAACAGTCTCTGAAACTGAACTATTTTTAATTATATTTTACTTGAATTATTCCATCATGTTTTTAAATCCTTATTTCAAATTAAATTCATTTTGGGTATTTGAGAAAGATTAATTCAGTTTTGAAATAGACAGTTAATTTAAATTAGCACATTGTATTTGCTAACCTTTAGCTATAACACTATATAGGAAGTGTTATGCAACTTTACACTGTATTGCAATCATTAAATCCATTTCAGATAAAAATCGATAGAACATCCATTAACTGAGAATTAGAGTGCAGCATAATAATATCACAATTGAAAAGTTACAATCTTTATTTGGAATTTCAACAACAAGGTTTACTTGTTTCCAGGGTCCTCAAAACATTTATGGTCGTCATTACAAGTGTTGAAAAGTTTGTTGTCGCTTTATCCTGGATGTACTTGACGTCCCATAAATTCACGTTTCTTTCATTCTTATATTTAAACAATGGACGCTAACCTTTCCTGAACAAGAAAATAAAAAAATACAAGTCACTGCTGAAACAGCTCCCCGAACACAAACAAGAGGCCCATGGGCCTGATACGCTCACCTGATAACTAATGGCTAGCTGACAGATTTAAAGATAAATACTAAACCCCAATGACTTTTTTTTTACATCATGATAACCGTTGTATTAATACCTACAACATTCTAGTATACATGCCTATACAAAAAGTTAATAGTTTTCAAGATAATTAACAATTTCAGTATTGTTTCACATCTGTGACCTTGACCTTTGAACCCATGACCTTTTCTATACATCAAAATGATCGTTGTATCGATACCTACAACATTCTAATATACATGCCTATACAAAATGTTTATAGTTTTCGAGATAATTAAACATTTCGGTATTGTTTCGCATATGTGACCTTGACCTTTAAACCCATAACCTTTTTCTATACATCAAAATGATTGTTGTATCAATATCTACAACATTCTAATATACATGCCTATACAAAAAGTTTATAGTTTTCGAGATAATTAACCATTTCGGTATTGTTTTGCATCTGTGGCCTTGACCTTTGAACGCATGACCTTTTTCTATACATCAGAATGATCATTGTATCAATACCTACAACATTCTAATATACAAGCCTATACAAAAAGTTTATAGATTTTGAGATAATTAACCATTTCGATATTGTTTCACATCTGTGACCTTGACCTTTGAACCCATGACCTTTTTCTATACATCAAAATGATCATTATATCAATACCTACAACATTCTAATATACATGCCTATACAAAAAGTTTATAGTTTTCGAGATAATTAACCATTTCAGTATTGTTTCGCATCTGTGACCTTGACCTTTGAACCCATGACCTTTTTCTATACATCAAAATGATCATTGTATCAATACCTACAACATTCTAATATACATGCCTATACAAAAAGTTTATAGTTTTCGAGATAATTAACCATTTCGGTATTGTTTCACATCTGTGACCTTGACCTTTAAACTCATGATCTTTTTCCATACATCAAAATGGTCATTGTATCAATACCTACAACATTCTAATATACATGCCTATACAAAATGTTTATAATTTTCGAAATAATTAACCATTTCGGTATTGTTTCGCGTCTGTGACCTTGACCTTTGAACCCATGACCTTTTTCTATACATCAAAATGATCGTTGTATCAATACTTACAACATTCTAATATACATGCCTATACAAAAAGTTTATAGATTTTGAGATAATTAACCATTTCAGTATTGTTTCACATCTGTGACCTTGACCTTTGAACCCATGACCTTTTTCTATACATCAAAATGATCGTTGTATCAATACCTACAACATTCTAATATACATGCCTATACAAAAAGTTTATAGTTTTCGAGATAATTAACAATTTCAGTATTGTTTCACATCTGTGACCTTGACCTTTGAACCCATGACCTTTTTCTATACATCAAAATGATCGTTGTATTGATACCTACAACATTCTAATATACATGCCTATACAAAAAGTTTATAGTTTTCGAGATAATTAACAATTTCGGTATTGTTTCGCATCTGTGACCTTGACCTTTGAACCCATGACCTTTTTCTTTACATCAAAATGATCGTTGTATCAATACCTACAACATTCTAATATACATGCCTATACAAAAAGTTTATAGTTTTCGAGATAATAATTATAATCAGAGGTAAAAAAAATTAGGTCACGACCTTCACATATGACCTTGACCTCATTTTGAAGATACTAACAAGAAGATGTCAAAACTGAAAACCCCATGTCATTATCTGGTCAAATAGTCAAGTTATAACAATTTGAAGCTATTTTACGATTTTTTCAAAATTAAACGCAAAAACGCGTAACCTATTTTTTATCCGATTTTTACAAAATGAACAAACTATAGGCTTAAGACCCTAGAGAAGCCAAATATCACATCAGATTTTTTCTCCAATCAGTACTTTCGGAGAAGAAGATTTTTAAGATTTTTGCACCCCTAGGTCACCTTGACCTAGTTATGGTAGCCATGGCAACGCCACGAACAAATCTGAATTGCACCGGCCCATATATACTTCTGACAAAGTTTCATTAAAAACTGTCCAGTAGTTTCAGAGGAGAAGTCGAAAATAGGTGTTAACGACGCACACACGCACACACGCACACACGCACACACTCACATACACACGCTGCGCTATGCCATAAGCTCACATGACCTTCGGTCAGGTGAGCTAAAAACAAGAAAAAACAAACACATATTTAACCACTGATTATAACAGTCCAGACTTTGAGCGGACACTGAAGTACTATTTGAGGAACCCCAATAAACCCATTTACAATCAGTGGTACTTACATTTGCACATTTCAAAAAACCTAATATCACTAATCTAAAACAAACGTACTTATTCATGTTCGAATAACAATCCAGAAGCTACGTAAAAACTTTGAAACGGAAAAGTTAAATTAAACACGTAAACTTCTACCAGGGAAGTGAGACTGGGTGCTCCGGAAGTGAAAGCACCTCCTGTTTAGCTAGCTACGCCCGTCACGTGTGTAATCAAAATTGAGTTAAAGGAACATGGAACAATAGGCATATATGGACAGCTATAAAACTTTTTAGAGGGTACATTAAGCCTATGTTTTGCAATATTCCTGGGTCAATAATTTATTTGTAAGCAGCTTGCTTTATAAAGTCTCTGAAAACATGAATGAACAATATTGCATGTAAATATTATTTATCAAAATAATTAAACATTTAGTTTTCGTTGGCAAATCAAAATTCAGGATTATGCGATATATTATCAAATATTAGATTGTAATAGCGATTTCGTGATGGCATAAATACAAAGACAAATTTGAGACGAATAATAAACAAGCGAGTGTGTAAAGGAATTTCATTCATATTCTTTTTTTTAAAAGTGGAAATGGTTTTATACATGTACACTGACTATATTGAATGATTTTGCCGATATAAACCATCTCTCTCTAGAACAAGAAAGAATAAGTTTTTTGTTCTTTTTTATTTCATTATTTTATCATTTTGTCTTAGTTTATGGATAGAACAGTCAACCGAAAACATGAAAAAAAACTGGGTTAATGGTATTATTTGAAAAGTAAGGAATGACGTTATATTTTAGAAGCGACCTGTTAAAACCAGGCTTATTAATACGTTATTAGTAACATGAGACAAGTTTTATTTTTTTAAATAACGTCTTTATTGTTCAATGATTGTAAAGCAAGTGGGCTTATTGAGGCACCTTAATTATTTTATACATCTCCAAAAGTAGCACTTCCAGTTTTAAAACCAGAGGTTACAGTATGTGTATTATAGCACAAAAACATTTTAATAAAAAGAAACTTTTTAATAGAAAGATGTTATGTCATACATTAGAGGTAAAATGTTTGTATCTAAATCAGCATATAAGTAAAATAAGTAGGATTATTGGGTGCACTTTCAATATTTTTTTAAATATCTTAAAGTAGCACATGTGCGTTTTATAACCAAAGGGTTATACTATGTGTTTGCGTAGCATAGCATAGCATAGCAGCATTTTGATAAATAAATGTAATGTCATACATTAAGGGAAAAACATTAGTAGATGAAACAGCATATATTTATGCAACAGCCATTGCAGCTCAGAAAACAACACCATTGTTAAACCTTTGATTATGACTGGTCGATGTCAGAATGTGCAAGCCAAAAGCATTATTTTTGCAATCTCAAATCGATTGTCAAGAGAACAATCAATGCGTATCGGTGCTAAGGGACATTTATAATCCACATCCAAATCAATCAATATTACAATCATGAGCATCAAACCAAAGTCAACTGTATACATATGTAAAGGCCTGTCGAAGGTCTGACACTTAGCTAACAGATTAGAGCCGAAGAATCAACATCTCATCTCCGCCCTATTTTAGCTACATTATCTTAGCTTTGTGGCCAGCTGCTATCTATCTTTCAACTGTCAGCAGCTATCTATGTCTCGGTCATTCCGCAGCCGAACTTGGACTTCTACGACTCACTCATTAGCTAAGTGTTTAACTTTTGACAGGTCTGTACTTTATTTGAAAAGTCCCACAGTAAAACAACGATAATCATTGTCATAGATCTTATTGCAGATAAATCTGTATATGACTGTCTTATTTCTTTTATTTCATCTTAAATATTTCAGTCTTGGGTGCTCTACATAAAATAAATGGCAAAAAGGGTCTGTGTTGAAATCTGCTTGTGTCAGTGAGAATAAGAATCATTATCAAGTTCATAAAAAAGGTTTTAGTTTTAAGCTGCTTCTCTAGTGAAACTAACCAGGTAGCATATTACAGATAAATCATACTTGGTTTTCTTCGATTTTACTTCCTTCAATTTCGATGTTAATTTTATTTAAAAAAAGTTGTTAATGGTTACATGACCCTGCTATAGTGAGAAAACAAATAAGAAAAATGTCTTGTTTATGTTCTGTGTATGTCATTCATTATCAAACATTACCGTAGCAGCTGATGTTTTAATGTGTTTTAATAAGGGAAGAAATCGCGTTATATATAATTTTTATTATTATTATTTTTCATTTTATCCTCACTATATTCAAAAACTGTCGACTAAAGCATTACATATTACAACAAGAAACCGAATGCTCTTGGAACCGGCGATTGCTATTTACTGGAAAGGAAATGTTATCTTCTTATAAACTATTGGCTAAGATAATCGTCTCAAGCTATACCTTATAAGGTTCTTATACGGTGATTTACTTAGCTTTTGGAAAAAATCTATATGAATGAAAACAAATTTATTACCGGGTAAATACTACAATATACAAGTATCATTATCACTCTATTTGCGAGGACCAATGATCCACGGATCCAATGATCATGTAACGCCGATATTTTGTTCCGGTGTATATAGTCAAATCAGGTCACGAAAATGTTTGCGACAGTGTAAGTCTTGTTATTTCTGAAGAAAACATGATAGACGTCGGTCGGCTACGATAGTTAATGATATATCTTCACGATTTATTTTGATTGCACTGTATATGATTAAATCAATAACAAGTTTAAGGTTTTACATGTTTTAACGACGTGAGAACATTTTTATATCTGCTTTGGTTACATTTGTATTTGAAGATACTTTTAATTGCAACTTGAACTCAATTTTGGACTGCAGATAGATATTTCTTCCACCCCTAAAAAATCCCCACAGTAAAAGCAATGATAATCATTGTCATAGATCTTATTGCAGATAAATCTCTATATGACAGTCTTATTTCTTTTATTTCATCTAAAGTACTTCAGTGTCAGAATCATTATCAAGTTCATAAAAAAGTTTTAGTTTTAAGCTGCTTCTCTAGTGAAAATAATACTATTACTAGAGAGAATATTACAGATAAATCATACTTGTATTTATGTCCTTCTAATCAATTTGGATGTTTACTTTAAAAAAGTAATTGTTTATGGTTACATGACCCTGCTATAGGGAGAAAACAATGATAATAAAAAGAGGTCTTTTTATGTTTAGGAGTTTAGCATTTGAATATAAAATGAATACAAAATGTAATATAAACATGTGGGTGTTACACTATTGAATATATTAAACTTTCAGGATATTAAACTTGCAACATAGATACCATTTGAACTTTACCGATTTACCATAATAAACCTTTTGCATGAGCACTATGACAAATAAATTTTTATTTGGGATTGATAGAAATGTAAAGTGTCTTTGGACGCCTTTGAAGATTGAACATTTTATCTGAACATGAACTTGACAACTGTCAATACAACGGAAACATCAATATAAGTAAATGAAAGAAACAAAGATTGATTGATTGAATGGGGTAGTACATCCCAGTAAGGAATATTTCACCTCTTTTCACTATTGCAGTGCACCAAGGGCAGTGTGAAATGAAGGTATAATTTACCAAGACACGGGGAATCGGTTTTCAGATTTTTCCTAAGGACTCCATAAAATTCATTTTTCAATGCTTAGAGATTGGCAAAAGAAAAGTCACTACCTATTTTAATAAATATTAATTATTTTTGGAAGTAAAAATCCAATTAAGTTATTTATTATTTAAATGTAAATTTTTTATTTTGTCGCTTTACGACAAACACAATGTGGCAAAACACCACACATGTAGTAAGTCGACGGAAATCTTTTATTTCTGGGAAACAAAATTCAAAAGGTTAATCTATGTCTGCAGAAAAAACAAATTGTGTACATTACATGCCTGTGGAAAGTTTAACACTAAGCTAACAAATTATTGCCGAACCGGAAACCCATATCTGCCACTTGTTTGCTATGTATTGACAGCTGGTCTGCAGCTATCTCTCGGCAGCTTTTCGGCCTCTAGCTATCCATATCTCGATCACTCGGCAGCCGGACTCGTTTTCGTTAGCCATGTGTTAAACTTTCGACAGATCTGTAGTGTACGTAATATCAAATAAAAGGCGATGGTTTTTTCCAATTGCATATCAATCGGTCGACACCACGTAAATGTTTAAAGATTTTCATTATTGTATCCCCAGATAGATTTCATCAAACCAATTTAGAAGTTTAGCATTTGAATAAAAAATGAATACAAAATGTAATACGTACGTGTTGGTGGTTTTGTTTTACCTATTGAGAATATTAAACTTTCAGGATATTAAACTTTCAACATAGATTACATTTGAACTTTACCACTTTATTATAATAAACCTTTCCCATAATGACAAACAATTTCCTTTAGAAATTATGGAAACGTAAAGTTCATTTTTATTTATTTATTTATTTATTTATTTAATTAATTATTAATTTTTTATGTGGTGTTATTTTACAAAGTACGTACAAAAAATATTTTATTAAAAAATACCGATATTTCCCATACCTGTACTTGAAATATTGGGTAGATACCTGGCTTATGACATTTGACATACTTGGCATATTGGAAAATTTTTGGCTAATGATTTAAAAATAGTTATCTACATTTTTCTCCATCACTATACCATTACGCATTACACTATCAATAACAGTGGACGTGTTCCAAGACATAGTATATGTCAGATTTTTCAGCTATGTAACAACTAATACAAATCAAATACAGACGTACTGCTCTAAGTCCAAAACACAATACAAAGTGAACGCTGTATAACTGACAACACTCAAGCGAACTTCCAATAGGGAAGTGAGGCTAGGTGCTTCGGAGGATTAGTTAGCTAGCTAGCTAGCTACACCCACCACAACGAAGAATGAAAGAAACATGATTTTCTGTACTATTCTAAACAGACCGCCCCAATATTCGAGTAAGTAAAACAATCTGGATTGTGGTGATAAGAAATAAATTTACATAGTTTACATGTTTTAAAAAATGGCACAAAATCCAGGCAACACAGAACACTACACGTAATAAATAAAACACATTTATAACATTGAAATTAATTTCTTCGTTTCTATTGCAAAATAATTTCATTCCAATTAACATATATCACTGAGGCAAAAATGTAATAAAAACAAACAGTTTTATGAAATTTTTAGTAAAATAATTTCAAATTAGTAATATTACCATCAATCTTGTGTCGTTTTAATTCGTTTAACAGCCTCTGAAACTGAGCAACTGTTTTTAATTATATTTTACTTCAATTATTCCATCATGTTATTAAATCCTTATTTCAAATTAAATTCATTTTGGGTATTTGAGAAAGATTAATTCAGTTTTGAAATAGACAGTTAATTTAAATTAGCACATTGCATTTGCTAACCTTTAGCTATAACACTATACAGGAAGTGTGATGCAACTTTACACTGTATTGCAACCATTAAATCCATTGCATATAAAAGTCGATAGAGCATCCATTAACTCGGAAGTATAGTGCAGCATAATGAAGTTTGACATCACAAATGGAATTTTACGGGGTTTACTTGTTTCCAGGGACCTTAAAACATTTATGGTCGTCATAACAAGTGTTGAAAAGTTTGTTGTGACTTGACGTCCCATAAATCCATGATCCTTTCATTATTATGTTTATTTGATACTTGAACTTCTATGGGGGAAGTGAGGCTGGGTGCTCCGGAAGTGAGAGGACCTCTTTTTAGCTAGCTACACCCACCACATGTGTAATCAAAATTGAGTGAAAGGAACATGGAACTATGGGCAATTATAGACGACCATAAAATTTTTTGAGGGCCCGTTAAGCCTATGTTTTGCATTATTCATGGGTCGATAATTTATTTGTAAGCAACTTGCTTCGTTTTATAAAGTCTTTGCAAACAATGAATGAACAATTTTGCATGTAAATATTATTTATCAAAATAATCAAACATTTCGTTTTTGTTGGCAAATCAAAATTGAGGATATTAACAAATATTAGATTGTAACAGCGATTTTGTGATGGCATAAATATAAAGACAACCTGGGACCAATAATTAACAAGTGAGAGTGTATGGGGGAACGAATTTCATTTCATGTTAAAGTGAATATGGATTTATACATGTAAATGATTAAGCGATATACATGACTGATTGGAATAACTCCTTTCTAGAACGAGGAAGAATAAAGTTTGGTTTTTTATTTCATTATTTATTTATCATTTTTGTTAAGTTGATGGATAGAACAGTTAACCGGAAAATGAATTGATTAAGATGATATTTGAAAAGTAAGGAATTACGTTGTGTCTGTATTATTGTAGAAGACCTGTTCAAGCCAGGTTATTAATGTGTTTTAGTAACTTGAGACATGTTTTAATTACTTCTTTGATTACGTATTTATTGATGATTGTAAATTAAGTGATATTATTGGGGACACCTCCATTATTTTATAAATATCGAAAAGTAGCACATGTCCGTTTTATAACCAGGGATTGTAGTATGTGTTTGCGTAGAATATCATAGCAACAATTTAATAAATAAATGTTATGTCATACATTAAGGGAAAACGTTAGTAAATGAAACAGCATATAATCATGCAATAGTCATTGCAGCTCAGAAAACAACATCATTGTTAAACCTTTGATTATGACTGGTCGATGTCAAGCCAACAGAAAATGCATGCCCCAAAAGCATCATTTTAGCAATCTCAAATCGATTGTCAAGAGAACAATCAATGCGTATCGGTGCTAAGGGGCATTTATAATCCACATTCAAATCAATCAATATTGCAATCATTAGCACCAAAGCCAAAGTCAACTGTACACATATATGTACAGGCCTGTCGAAGGTCTGACACTTAGCTAACGGATTAGAGCCGAAGAATCAACAACTCATCTCCGCCCTATTTTAGCTACAATATCACAGCTTTGTGGCCAGCTGCTATCTGTATTTCGGCAGTCAGTAGCTATCAATGTCTCGGTCATTCGGAAGCCGAGCTTGGACTTCTACGACTAACTCATTAGCTTATTGTTCAATTTCCGACAGATCTGTACTTTACCTGAAAAATCCCACCGTAAAACAATCATAATCATTGTCACAGATCTTTGTGCAGATAAATATGTATATGACTGTCTTATTTCTTTTATTTCATCTAAAGTATTTTAGACTGAAATGTTCTTTATGAATTAAATGACAAAAGGATCCGTGTTGAAATCTGCTTGTGTCAGTTAGAATAAGAATCATTATCAAGTTCATAAAAATGTTTCAGTTTTAAGCTGCTTCTGTAGTGCACATAAATACCATTACCAGAGAGAAAATTACAAATAAATCATACTTGAATTTTCTGATTTTACTTCTTTGTACTTAATTTCGATGTTTATTTCATAAAAATAGTTGTTTATGGTTACGTGACCCTGCTATAGTGAGAAAACAAAGAAAATAAAAAATGGTCTTGTTAATGTTCTGCATTTATTTCATAATTAACAAACATTACTGTATGAACATTTAGATGACTAGCGTTCTTATGTGTTTTCATAATTGAAGCTATATAGAGTTTTAAAAGACAGCTAGATTTATGTTAAATCTCATTATTTTCATTTTATCTGCACTATATTCAAAGCAATGGATTTTTCCTATGTTAAAGCAAGCTTTCTTATAGACTCACAATTAATTCATATGTATTTAATAGCAATCAGGTATCACTTAAAAGTACTAAGTAAAGGCTATTTTTTATGTATTAAACCAGAACCATGAGATTAGCAGGGCCATTCTGTCAGTGAACGCATGTGCATTAAGTAAAATACAGTTAAACAAAGCATTTACAGATTACAACAAGAAATCAAATGGAACCGGAGATTGCTATTATCTGGAAAGGAAAATATCTTCTTATAAACTATTGGCTGAGTTGATCGTCTTAAACCATACCATGTTAGTTTCTAATACGGTGATTTACTTAGCTTGTGGAAAAAATCTATAAGAATGAAAACAAATTTATTACCGGGTAAATACTACAACATACAAGTATCATTATCACTCTATTTGCGAGGACTTTTCACGGATCCAACGATCATGTAACGTCATTATTGTTTCCGGTGTATATAGTCCAATCAGGTCACGAAAATGGTTGCGACAGTGTAAGTCTCGTTATTCCTGGAGAAAACATTATAGACGTCGACTACGATAGTTCGATAGTTTATCATATATCTTCACAATTTTTTTTTACTGCCTTGGTTAAATCAATAACAAGGTAAAAGTTTAAACGATGTGATAACATTTTTATACTGGCTTTGGTTACACTGTATTTAAATATGCTTTCAATTGCAACTTAAACACAATTTTGGAATGCAGAGATATATAAACACTCCATGAAAAATTGCCACAATTAAACAATGATAATCATTTTCAAATCACTTGCAAATGAACTTGTATATGATTGCCTTATTTCTTTTATTTCCTTTCAAATATTTCAGTCTCGGATGCCGAAAACTCTTTATGAAATAAATGGCAAAAAAGTCTGTGTTTATATCTGCTTGCGTCAGTGAGAATAAGAATCATTATCAAGTTCATAAAAAGGTTTTAGTTTTGAGCTGCTTCTCTAGTGGAAATAAATATCATTATATAGCATATTACTGATAAATCATACTGTCTTGTTTTTTCTGATTTTACCTCCATCTACTTAATTTCATATGTTTATTTTATAAAACCAGTTGTTTATGTTTACGTGACCCTGCTATAGTGAGAAAAAAAAGAAAATAAATAATGGTCTTGTTAATGTTCTGTATTTATTTCAGAAATTATGAAACATTACTGAATATACATTAAGATGACTAGCGTCCTTACGTAGTTTAATTAGTGAAGCTATTTAGAGTTTTTATACGATACCTTGTTACATATAAACTCTCATTATTATTTTCATTTTATCCTCACTATATCCAATACAAGGGATCTTTCCTATGTTTAATACAATGGAGCTTTCTTATAGAATTTCAATTCATTCATATGACTAGTCTCCTATAGGAAACATGAAACACGTCGCTATTTACAAATGTTCAATGGTTTACAACATCATCGCAAAATGGTATTATAATTCGAGAAATTAAATTTTATAGAGAATATTATGAAGGAAGCATAAAACCTTTTATTTAATACATGTATTTATATTTATAGCAATCAGGTAACATTTAAAAGGTCTTTGTAAAGACTAAATTGTTAAAGTATTTAATCCAAGGCAATTAGATTAGCAGGACCATTCTGTCGAAAAACGCACGTGCGTTGAGTGTAATACTGTTGAACAAAGCATTTATAGATAGCAACAAGAAACTAAATGCTCTTGGAAACGGAGATTGCTATTTTCTGGAAAGGAAATTTTATCTTCTTATAAACTATTGGCTGAAGAAATCGTCTTAAGCTATACCTTATAAGGTTCTACTATGGTGATTTACTTAGCTTGTGGAACAAATTTATATGAACAAATTTATTACCGGGTAAATACTATGACATACAAGTATCATTATCACTCTATTTGCGAGGACTATCATGGATTCAAGAACCATGTAACGTCGAATATTATTTCCGATGTATATAGTCCAATCAGGTCACGAAAATGTTTGCGACAGTGTAAGACTTGTAATTCCTGGAGAAAACATGATAGACATCGGCTACGATAGTTAATGATATATCTTACGATTTATTTTTATTGTCCTGTATATGGCTAAATCAATAACATGTTAAAGGTTTTAATGAAGTGAGAACATATTTATACTGGCTTTGGTCACATTTGTATTTGAAGACACACTCAATTGCAACTTGAACACAATTGAGGAATGTAGATATATATTTCTTGCACCCCCTAAAAACTTACAATAAAACAATGAGAATCATTGTCATAGATTTCAGTGCAGATAAATCTGTATATGACTGCCATATTTCTTTTATTTCATCTAAAATATTAAAGTATCAAATGCTCTTTATGAATAAATGGCAAAATAGGTCTGTGTTGAAATCTTGATTGCCTAAGAGAGAAAAAGTTTCATGAAATGAATGACAAAAGAAGTTTGTGTTGAAATTTGCTTGCGTCAGTGATAATAAGAATTATAATCAAGTTCATAAAAAGGTTTAGTTTTAAGCTGCTTCTCTAGTGGAAATAAATACCATTACCAGAGAGCATATTGCAGACAAATCATACTTGTTTTTATATGATTTTTCTTACTTGTAATCAATGATTATTTTATTTGAAAAAAAATAGTTTGTAATGGTTACTTGACCCTGCTATAGGGAGAAAACAAAGATAATAAAAAGGGGTCTTGTAATAACATTCATTATTAAACATTACTGTATGAACTAACGTTTTAATGTGTTTTAATAAGGAAAGATAGAGTTTTTATAAGATATCTCGGTACATGTAAAGTCTTTTCTTATTATTTTTCGTTTTACCCTCACTATATTCAATATATTAAAAAAAACATAAAGTATAAGGGGTCTTTCTTATAGGAATTTAATTCGTTTTATGACTACTGTAGTCTCCTTTAGGGAACATGAAGATTTTGCAACATTATCGCAAAATGGCATTATAATTCGACAAATTAAAATCTCATAGAAAATAATTGCGAATGCAGCATAAAAACCTTTTATTGAATACATGTATTTAATAACAATTTAATTGATATATTAACAAGGACCTTATAAAGTCTTAATTTTCTATATACTGAAACCAGGACCATGAGATTAGCAGGACCATTCTGTTGGAAACACACGTGCGTTGAGTATAGAACTGTTAAACAAAGCATTTATAGATAACTACAAGAAACGAAATGCTCTTGGAAACGGAGATTGCTATTTTCTGTAAAGGAAATGTTATCTTCTTAAAAACTGTAAGCTGGGTTGATCGTCTTAAACTATACCATATAAGTTTCTAATACGATGATTTATTTAGGTTGTGGAAAAAATCTATACTAATTGAAACAAATTTATTACCGCGGGTAAATACCACGGCATACAAGCATCATTATCACTCTATTTGCGAGGACTATCACGGATCCAAGGATCATGTAACGCCGAATATTATTTCCGGTTTAAATAGTCCAATCAGGTCACGAAAATGTTTGCGACAGTGTAAGTCTTGTAATTCCTGAAGAAAACATTATACACGTCGGCTACGATGGTTAATGATATATCTTCACGATTTATTTTTATTGCCCTGTATATGGCTAAATCAATAATATGGTAAAGGTTTTAACGAAGTGAGAACATTTTTTTACTGGCTTTGGTCAAATTTGTATTTGTCTCTAACACAATCAGATACTTTAAATTTGAAAACTTTTTGCCTTTCAGATGTATATTTCTTTTCCCCCAGATAGAAACATCTATGAAAAGAGCGATGAAAGATATTTCCATCTTGCACTCCCTTGTGCAAATTAGCCTCTTTTTCCTGCAAAGATTTATCAATGAAATCAGAAGTGTGTCGAAAGTTTGAGAATGACTTTATAACTTAGAAAAAGACACTGTTGCCAAATAAACTTCAAAGTAAACGGATTCCAAACAAAAATATACTGAAGATACCATCAACAAAATGTTGGAGTTTTTGATAGATAACATATTTGTTGTGTTTGGTAAAAAAGTTTTTCAGCAAACAATCGGTATACCAATGGGAACAAACTGTGCACCATTGCTTGCTGATTTGTTTCTTTATTCTTATGAAGCAGAATTTTTGCAGAACCTTGTTAAATCTGGAGAGAAAACTGTCGCCAAATCATTCAACTCAACATACAGATATATAGATGACGTTCTGACTCTTAACAATTCTAAATTTGGAGACTATGTAAATGTCATCTATCCTAATGAGCTTGAAATAAAAGACACGACTGATTCCTCAAGTTCTGCTTCATATTTAGACTTATACCTGAATTATGACGCACACGAAAGGCTACATTTGAAACTTTATGACAAACGTGATGACTTCAATTTTTCTATTGTCAACTTTCCTTTTTATGCAGCAATATACCTGCTTCTCCTGCTTATGATGTATTTGTTTCCCAATTCATACGCTATGGTAGAGCTTGTTCCCAATACGGGGACATTGTACAACGAAGTAGGCTACTAGCAAATAAATTGTTGACTCAGGGATATTGCAAGCCTAGGCTTATCAAGGGTCTCAAAAAGTTTTATGGCCGTCATCACAGTATTGTTGATAAGTTTGATGTCTCTGTGTCCAGGATTGCCCTGGATATATTTGACGTCTCATAGTTCGATGTTCCTTTCACACAATTTTGATTACACACGTGGCGGGTGTAGCTAGCTAAACAGGAGGTGCTTACCCTTCTGGAGCACCTGGCCTCACTTCCCTGGTGGAAGTTCACGTGTCTAACCTAACTTGTCAGTTCCAAAGTTTTTACTTTGCTTCTGGATTGTGATTCGGACATAGATTAGTATGTTTGTTTTTGATTGTTTAATTTAAATTTCGGGCGCCATGCCTCAACGAAACCAATTTGCGGTAATAAAAATTTAAAAGGATAGAACAACATCGCTCGTACCCACTGTCACTCAAAATAATTGGCATTTTTTTCGCATTTTGTGGTGCAAAAAATAGAGTCAATCATTACTTATGGTGCCAAATAAAGAAATCTCAACCCTCGTTCTAATTGTTTGGTACAAAGCTCGTTTTAGACCAAATATATTAGACCTCGGGTTGAGATTTCCCTATATGGCACCACAGGTAGTGATACTATTATTTTAAAGCACAAATTGCAAATTCCCATAGTAAATTAAATGACACAAAAAAGTAACACGATACGCTTGTTAAACGTCGGTGTAACATCCAACCTTAATATGTCTCAAGAAACTGTTCTACTATATACCTTGTGTTAACGTTATAATTGAAGTTTCGCCAGCCACGCCCATTGGTTTGTTCCAACATTGGCCGTCATCACGGTACCAAAGCAACTATTGACGTACTAGTTTCAGTGACGTCATTAGATGGAACAATTAAGGCCGAGTTTTTATTCTTTTTGGGTGTAAATCAAGCATGACGGCCCTTTGTTGAAACATAATGGGCGTGGCCGGTGATACGTCAATTGGCGTGTCAAAATGTGTAGTTGAATGCAAAAGTCTGATTTGACTATTTTTCCGATCGGACCATATAAAGGCAAACATGTAGGCACACATGTTACATCGACAGTTTTCCATTCTGCTGCACCCATATGTGCTAAATATTAAAAACTTTTTAAAGAAAATTCTTACAGCAAAACTGATTTAAAACCAGCATAACAAAACTGAAATATTCAATTGCCGGGAAAATACCAGTTTTTGTTTTTTGATAACTTTAACCGTGAAATTTATGGCAAGTAAATCCGGTGTTTATATTTAAAAACAAACACAGCAGACCATGTTCAAAACACAATCCAATAATCAATGTTAAAACTTTAACAACTGACAAATTTAGTAAAAGACGTGAATTTCCACCGGAGAATTGAGGCCGGGTTCTCCAAAAGAGTAAGCTCTTCCTGTTTAGCTAGCTACACTTGGCACGTATATAATCAAAATTGAGAGAGAAAGGAACATGAAAAGATTTATATTTATAAAGATATGAAGTCTAGAAACAGATGTAGGAAAAAATCATTCTTTGCAAGTTTATTGTTTATTGATAGGTCTTGTTGTTAGGTCTTAAAGCATAATTTACCAACTAACTCGAAACAGATACATGTATTTATCAACTTCATTTAAAAACATACATGATCATGGAAAATGTCTGAGTATATCCTAGCTTGTTGGGGTTTTCTACGACCTGATACTATCAATTACTTGAAACCCGCTAGTCTAGACTGTAAAACTTTATGTCAATAGTGAACAATTTTTCAGGTAAACACCCACATTAATCATTCTAGATTACCTTAATCTGCATTATCTATTACTGGTGATTGCCGGATTTGGAGTAATTCTATATAATTTTCTAGTCTTTTAGCAAATAAACACACCAGTCCATGTAAACATCAAAATCAAAATACAAACAAAAATTGAAAAATTACATATCACAAACTAGCATAGCAATATTTGTTAAGATAATGAAAGGAGAAAAAAGAAAGAACAAAATGTGTTTTACCAAACCCACCTAAGAAATACTTTAAACGATTAAGCATAATTGTAGTTGGGTTTTTTTTTTTTTAGAAATTTTAAGATTTACGAACAGGTAATTTTGATTTCAGGAAATAGACAAATATTTTAACATCCGACTGCGTTTCACAAAAAGTGTCTTTGTTCTTTATGTTTTCACCGCAGTGAGAACTTCAGAATCAGTATTCATTCTAATAAATCAATGGACTCGATTCATGATTATACCTTTTGTTTCCCCTGATTGCTGCTGGTCAATCAAACCATCTCATTACAAAATCTTTACAGTCAATTCATCTAAAATTTCTTCCCAAAGTGGACATTTTTGCAGACGACTATCTAATAGTTATATCCAAAACTAAACAAGGAAGGGGCTATTTCCAGACATTTAGATCAAAAGGGACATCGCTAATTTACTTTTCATGAAACATCTGTTCATGTTAATAATTTATACGAATAAGTCGAAGCAGCGAGCTAAAAGTCGACATTATCCGGGAAAGTCGGAGTGGTGTGACATCACTTTTCTAGAAGTGTAATCTCACTCGGGTTGAGTGATATAGCCAATTTAAGATTACCACATGTACAGAATTGGTGTTATTATTAGTAAACATTTGATAAACTGCAGTTATCACAAACGGCGTAAGAATACGCAGAAAATTGTGATTCAAGGTCACACATTTTTCCAAGGAAGACTGGCGACGAAAAAAGCATTTGCTTAGGTGAGAAAATAATTCACAACCCTTTTAAACGTATTAAAATATTTATATTAGTAAATAAATTGGATGATATTATTAAAATATATACTACGAAGAAGAACATTGTTTGGATAAAAAAGTTTCGCTTAGGTGAGAAAACAAACAACTAAGTACCCTTTTCAATTGATAAAAAAAATATAGATATAATTAAATATGTACAACGAAGGAGAACATTGTTGGGATACATCTGACAAATATACGGAGGGTTGGAGGTAGAGGTTAGGACACATCCATCCACACCCATAAAACAAAAAGGTGGATTCGTCATTTGTTCCTCCCTCATCATTCACAGTCAGTGTACAAGGAAAGAGGTTACTAAGATTAAAGGTTATTTAAGTTTTCTTAGCCATAAGAGGTGAAAGGCAAACTTTTATCGTGTCACCTTCAAGAATTGCAGACTTCAGGACAGACGATTTGTTTTGCAATAAAGAAAAATATCATCAATTAGAGGGTTTGTTTTAACTATTTGACTATATATGTCAACAGACTGATGTCAACTATGCATCTAATGTAAATGATAGACAGTTTAAAAATCACTTTGAAAGCATTTTGATATTACAGAAATTACAGAAATATCTGACTGCTTTTTAGTTGTGTCGGAGGTTTATATCACTGTTTAAGTTAAGCTATCTTTACGATTTCAACAGTGCATAAAATAATAGAAAAGCTAAATAAAGTATATGGTAATAGAATGAGAATTGGCTGGTTGGCAAAAATGTGTTTAAAACATTCCTGTCAAGGTTGTTTTTCTGGCAAGTTCTGAGATAGTGTGGGGAAATCAGAGTGCATTGGGGAAACCAAAGATTTTGGTCAAGCAAACTTATTATTATTCTCACGCGTATTTGATTCGAATTAAGTTGTTTTTGGACGATAATGTGTCCGTGTACAGTACATTTGCTAATATCTTCAATTCTGAACATCAAAGGGTAAAAAGTTAAAAATATATTTACGAATTCCGTGCATATATCTCATCATCCTAACCGAGATCCCTCCTTGTCTCAGGACAACTAGGTTAACTTTTCTATACATTGTGTTATTATAGTCTAGCTATAAAAATTTTGAAAATCCGATTACAATATAAAAATTACTTAGATAAACCAACAACATCCTGTTTCCGATTCTATATACTAGTATATGCCTAATAATCCTTATATGCCATCTAATTAAAATTTAACCTGGAGTCAGATATGTTAATATATACTTAAAACTTACCTTTTTTCTACACAACGCATAAATTTCTAAAGCATTCATTTTGTTTATACTAATCTGGAAGTAGCGTGTGGTACTATATTAGTTAGAAAGTTGTAAAGTCCATAGGTAACAGATGGGACGGTCAGAATTCTCCAATCCAGTAAGTAAATCAATGTTTAAATATCTGCTACCATTCATTAGATCGATTTGATTGTGATTTTTATTTATGGGTAAAATCTGTTACCACTTGCTAAAACTATCATCCCATATGTGCTGATGTAAATGTTGCATTCTTTTTATTTCCTTTATTGATTCTTATTTAAATGTGTTTATTTAAAAAGAGATAAAGTTTACGCCTTTGGAAAACACGTGTACACATTTTGTAAAAACTCAACCTTATTTTCGTGGTGGAAGGTCACGTATTTATCTTAATTTGACAATTTTCAAAGTGTAACTTTGTTTTGTTTTTGGATAGTGATTTTATATATTTTACTTTTTTATTATTACAAGTACATGTATTATTTTCACTCTCAAAATTCATTCTAGTTTTCAGATTTAAATACAGCAGTATCATTAATTGAAATTTTATAAAAAAAAAATGGGGGGGGGGGGGGAACAAAGTAGAATTGACAAAAAAATATATGCCACATGTATGCGGAAAATGGTATCACTTAGTGATACGTCAACCTTTACTTGTACTTAAGACTGACATGAGTTGATAACCACTATGTCATCTAGATCTGGTTCTTCTAAGCCCCATTTGTCTAATAACCTTTTTAGTGAATTTTGGTATCTTTTACAATAAATTTCTGTGGAAACGCAAATGCATATACAATTGATATCACTTTCGTTTTTCTGGAGTTCACGTGTTTAACCTAATTTGCTAATTTTCAAAGTTTTAACTTTGCTGTGGGATTGTGATTTTAAAATGGATTGGAAGGGTTTTTTTATTAGAAGTACAAATTGCATGTCAATAAAACAGTTGTAATTGTAATACAATTTTAAATTTTTCGCTCCCGAATTGATTAATCTACATGAACTTTGAACAACCAGGCCCAGACTGTGAACTTGAATGCGTATGCAACAGGCGGCTAATCGGACAATGCATATTATTTACGTACAGTACAGACCTGTCGAAAGTTTAGCTTACAAAAGTGTCGACAGCTTATCTATGCCCCTCAGTAATTCGCTACATATCGACATCTTTTCGACAGATGCTATCTATCTCTCGGAAGCGTTGCGGTTACGGTCACTCGATAGCCGAACTCTGTTCGTTAGCTCCGTGTTAAACTATTGACAGGCCTGTACTTACATCTTGCTCCACAGATGTTAAAACCTTCTATTGTTGATGGACAGACATGAAAACAAATCAGTTATCCATGGATAGTATCTGTCGTATTGTGAAGGATTTATTTTTAGATTTGACGCAGTATGTGTAGGAAAGTTGATTGATAGATTTATTGAATAAGATTTGGGATTGACATCCAATTTAGTAAAATGTAACTATACCTGCAAGGCAGACGTCACGCATTTTTTCGAAGACGTGCTAAATATCAAGCGTTTTTCAAAGCAAAGCATATTTTCAGTCTTACGATACATTAGAATAATACACGTGTCGCGGGGTTTAAAACATTAACAATATCGTCTTATAACATCAAATTTAAAGTAAAACTATCGTATAAATTGTCATTAATAAGTTGTTCCCCAATTAAGTAAGATGTCATTACTCGTAAGGAGAACGTAACACTTTTCGTGCTAAATATAGCCTATTTTTTAGCTAACAATATTTTAGAATACACTTGTTGTGGGATGTAAAACATCAACACATCTAACATTCATTATTCTGAAAATAACACCTTCGAATAAATTGTGAGTGGGATATTTTCCCCAATTAAGAAAAAATGTCATTACTCGTAAGGAGAACGTAATGTTCATTCTTCGAAGACGAATTACATATCAAACGTTTTCAAAACAAATTTTCAGTCTTACAATATTTTAGAATAATACACGTCTTGCGGGGTTTAAGAATATGTCACTTCTCATAAAGAGGACGTCACACATTCTTCGAAGACGTGCTAAATATAGCATGCTTTCAGTCTAACAATATTTTAGAATAATACACGTGTTGCCGGGTTAAAAGCCTAAACGACATCTAGCATGTACCTTCGTATAAGTTGTCAGTAAGATGTTTTTCCCCAATTAAGAAAAATGTCACTACTCGTAAAAAGGACGTTACACATTCTTCGAATACGTGCTAATATGGCATGTTTTAAGTCTAACAATGTTTTTAGAATGATACCCTTGTTCGGGTTTAAAACATTAACACCATATTATAGCATGGGAAATTGATAATCGATAACCTTTATAATCCATGTCCAAATTACAATCCAGAAGCAAATCTTTGAAACTGACAAGTTAGGTTTTAACACGTGAACTTTCATCAGGGAAGCAGGGAAGCAAGGTCTTGTGCTCCGGAAGGGTAAGTACTCCTGTTTAGCTAGATACACCCGCTACGTGTGGAATCAAAATTGAGTCATGGAACTATGGAACGTCAAATATATCCAATGCAATCCTGGACACAGAAACATCAAACTTATCAACAATACTGTGATGACAGCTATAAAACTATTTGAGACCCTGATAAGCCTTGGTTGATTAATTAACCATTTAAACCCGTTTTCAACATTGATTTAAAACTACGATTTTTCTGAATTGGTTACTGATTTAGGTGTGGTTTTTACTTACTGAAATGTATTTCTATCAAATATGGATTATTTTTAAGTTAATACCAGATGTTGTTGAATAAGATAGTGCGTATACATTTCAATTCAGTTATTTTATACATATGTGCATTATAACATCTGGGTTGATGATATATTGCGTGTGTAACTTTTAATGTCACCATATCGATCATGACGTATAAATCAACTGATATAAACATTATAATTTCTGTAGAATTTTATATTATTAAATAAAATTAGATATATTTTATGATATATGTTTATTGATTAAATCCGCTCTATTCATATCTATTCAAATATCAGTAAGCAAATTAACTTAATATGAAATTTCGTTTTTTTTGCGATTGGCTGTGAAATCTTTAATTTTCGCTATGTTCCAATTTTCATAGTTTTGGTGGATATTCTGACCTACGAATTTAAATGTCAATGAAATAGTGTGTATTACATACTAATCTTAATAAGAAACCACAAACCACGCAATTACAGTCAAACCTGCCTTAAAGGCCACCTCTATATGAGAAGTCGCCTGCGTAAAAAGACTAGTAGAATTGTATCCCGGTTGTTCTCTATTCATATTATTTAAACCTGTATATAAAGACCACCTGCCCATAAAGGCCACTTTTACTGGTTCCCTCTGGTGGCCTTTATAGACAGGTTTGACTGTACAATATCATTAAATGGTATTTCTTCTAAACCATGAAAATTCGTCAAAACAAAATAAATGATCTCACATTGCTTAGATTGGTGATGTTGTAAATCAAACACATACATACCGGTCCATGTTTAAATCACAATCCCAAAGTCTTTATCTAATTATAATTATGTTAGCAGTCCAAATTTCTGGGTGCTTAAGACTTTGATTCTAGTAAATGTTTCGTTTCTGGAATTTCCCTAGGAAAATAACGACTAAAATTTTAGAACCCTTTCTTTAACATTTGAACAATTGTTATATAAAAACCCATACCTACCCATTTTCAAATGACAATAAAATCTGGCAAATTAAGTTAAAAACGTGGATATCTACTTGGAAAGTGAATGCGGTTTATATGAAAGAAAAATCTATCATAAACACTCGCTCTAAGAAAAAATATAATTTCTAGAGATTATTATTTTAGGCCATGCCAAATTAATTTGTAGTTTTTCGGACCCACACGCCTGTAAAAATCAAAAACAAAATCAAGAATTAAGTAAAAAAAAAGATTTCAGTTTAAGATCGTTTACGTTACAATCTCGTATGGTAAGTGTTATCCAGGTTTTGTTCGTGATACAGATTTTTACATCAACAGTTCGTGAAGGACGATTGCGTGTGCCAATGTTTGTTGTTTCGGCAAACTCTAATACTGTGACATTATTATTCGATAGATCAAAGAGAATTTGCAAGAACAGTATAATCTATGATTTTGTGAGTTATGTTTTTAATTTTTGCCTTTTTATTTAATAATTTTCTTCTCTCTTTCTGGCCTGGCTCGAATTTTGTGCGTCTGAAGAATAAAATATTTCAGAAAAAATACATTAAATTCTAATTACTCACTCTTCTGAATTAATAAAAAATCTGACGATCTAAAAATTAATTTGGTGTGGCCTTATATATATATTTCATGTCTCAAGTGTACTTATGTTGCAGAGGAACAAACCCTGATTAATGAAATATGATACACGTTAGGCATTCTATTGATCTAATTAGATATATTGTTTCCGGCGATGAACCTATATGACCAGTATATTTGTTTCTGGGTCACATTAAGTAATATCTGCATCTGTTACATCTTACATTAATTGCAATTTACGTTTTGATTTATGACCTCGCCTTTAACAGTACATGTACACTACTGTATTTCCACAAATTGAGTGCACAGGGAAAATGCAAGAATAAAGTTCCACTTTACAACACACTCACAAAATTGTCGAAACTTGATACAAAATAAACTGACCTAGTAGGATAATAGAAAAAGTGTTTTTCATTCACCCAAAGGTGAATTTAATTCTGTGCAATTTTTTAAGTTTTTAACAAAACAACAAATACAACTATGTGGAAATTATCCCTTCCGTACCTTCCTACTCGGAACAACTTTAAACGTTATGTCATAATTGGAATATTCATGATGATCACACCTGAAAAAAAACGAACAGCAATGACCTACCTGACCCTAAAGACCCTGATGCATCTTTGAATGAGGCCCAAATGATGTATAAATTTGATCAAGTTTCCACATTTTCCCCAACATTTCTCTATGTACAGAAGAAATAAATAATGATGTTTTCATTTAAAAATATAATTTGGTTAGGTCAGTGCATTTTCAATCATTTTAATCATAAATTAATAGAAACATTTTTGATTGAGAACCCGATCTCACTTTCCTGGTGGAAGTTTACTTGTCTAACCTGATTTGTCAGTTCCAAAGTTTTTACCTTGCTTCTGGATTGTGATTCGGACATGGATAAGTATGTTTGTTTTTGATAAATGATATAAAAACATGTGCATTTTATTTATGAAAATACAGTAGGCCTTGTAATGTCAAAATACCTAATCTATACCTTATCCTTGCACATTTTGGTAATCTTTTATGGTACTGCATATAATAATAAAACATATATAGGTGTTACATCTGAAGCGATATATCAAACTCGATGGTATTTCTATTGTTTCCTTTTCTTTGCAGCAATGACTCTGCTTCTGCCCTTTCACAGTTTATAACATATGGTAGAAACATTATGGGGACCTTTTCGACAACGAAGCAAATTGCTTACATGTAAATTGTTGACTCATGGATATTGAAAGTTTAGGCTTATGAAAGCCTTAAAAAGATTTATGATCGTGATCATAATAATTTTGATAAGTATGATTTCCTGTATTCAATATTAACATATTTGACGTCCCATAGTTCCATATCTTTTTTTCTCAGTTTTGATTAAACACGTGACGAGTGAAGGTGGTGAACATGAAATAGTTACCCGGCTTCACTCCCTGTGAATGATCACGTGTTTGATTTAATTTGCCAGTTACAAGGACTTTACTTTGGTTTGGGATTGTTTTTTTAACATGGATTGGCATGTTTGATTGCGATTTACACTCTATGGTAGTTCGTCCCTACTACACGACCTTTCATTTATACAATGAAGCAAGTTTCTTATAACTAAATTGTTGACTTAGTGAAATGTAAGCCTAGGTTCGAATTATCAGAAAACCAATAACAGTAATTTACCTTTATACATCGGCTTTGCTATTATTTCTACAAGGTATTAGGAGTTGATATAGACACATGTTACACGGTCATCATAAATTGGATTATAATAACAAAACGCGCTGTTTTCTTTCCTCAGAGATTCGATATTTCCAAGATAAAGGAAGACACTAAAGTTAATGCATATGTCAAGACATATAGAAATATATTATCATGTAACGCAGGGATTGTATTTTATCTGACGGTTACGGCCTGGATCTTACTTTAATACTTTTATATAGCTCTACAGTATACATATTGAAATCGTATAAAATTTTAATCACAAAAGAAAAACAAAATTGAATGTCTAGACGATGTTTTCCATCAATTACTATATAGAACTTTTATAATAAATTATTTTAACTTCATTCATATGTACCCCCAGTTGCTTCAATCTAAAATAAACAATAAACATATCAGCCCATGTCAAAATCCTAATCCCAAAATTGCAAAAAAGGCTGGCAAATTAAGATAAACGCGTGTGGATTTCTTCCCAATCGACGGGAATCCAGTTATTTTTTCAAATACGTTTTTCTTATACCATTCTCAAAACATATAGACTTACATTTCAAATACGTTTAGATACATATATATTGTAAAGAACAGTAACGAAGTATATAAAGAAACATGTTTCCAGTCGTATGGCAAGCTTCGTCTCTTAACTGTAATATTCAGGCCCTCGATGAGTTTCCCTATTATACATATTATAAACTCATACTGGATAATGTTCTATATATTATATTAATATCATTGTTTGGCATTAAAGTCTTACTACGCTATTTAACGATTACTTATAACAAAATAAAATCAGAAAGTCACGATCTATAATTTGGTTAATTAATAACAAACATAACGTTTCATGTCAAAATCACAATTCCAAAATAAAACGCAGTGGTTATTGCCCCGTACGGGTCTATTACCACGTATTTTTTATACCTGTATTTTATAATATACATGTACGCGGGTTTTATAAGTCTATGACGGACTATACATGCACCAGTTTAGTGATAATTAAAGTACAATAAAAGAAATAATAAACTATTTTGATCAAAAACGTAAATACGTTTTTCGATCCGCATTTTGTTTTCGCCATACGGTCGGATCGTTTTTTGCAGTTGAACACGATTTAAGATCGGTCATCCATCATTTAGACAGCACTTTTTGGACAGAACATCAATATAATTTTGATTTAATTCTAAATTATATCATTTAATCATGTTCAATCAATTTATGTAAAGCATGTATACGGTTATACAGCTATGACAAAATAGGTGGGCATAGCATCGGCCTAAATAAAAACTGTTAAACTGGCAAATTAAGTTAAACCAAGGAAGTAAGATGTCTCCAAAACAGTAAACCCCACCTGTTTAGCTACCTACCTCCTCAACGTGTGTAATCAAACTGGGGAATTAAAGGAACAGTGCACTATGAGATGTCAAATATATCACGGTAACTTTGGATACGGCGATTACATATTTGCGTCATCAGTTTATTTTTTAAACAGCGTCCTTCCTTGTATAAAATTCCCATAGTACGAACGAAATCTATCCTAGCGTATAAATTTGATATAAAAATATACCATAAGTAGGATAACCAATTATATTGCTGCATGTAAAAGAACACTTGACAATAGAAAAATGTATGTAACGTTTGTCATACAGCTTCAAATGTAATATTCCGTAGACTTCATAATTCAGGTATAAATATAAAACTGAATTTGAAGAATCGGTCTTATCAACCAATTGTACCAAAGACAAACGAATGAAAACCCTTATTGTACCAAACATTGCAACATTAATCAAGCATATGTATATTTCTCACACCTGTGACATGGAAATCCCTTGTTTTTACCCATGCGGGATTTCCTTGTCTCACCCTAGGGTTGAGACAGGCTACACGCTAAATTTCCCGCGTAGTGATACCTGCATTGTATTTATCGTTGAAAGGACTGAAAAAGTTTAGAAAAGTTCCTAAGTTAACAAACAGTTTCTCAACGTCACAATAACTTGCACACGCTTAATTGATATCGTCACAATAATTTTACGTGCGAACGTCAACAAATCGATTACGTCATTTTCAGTAGGCACGGATGATGACATGAAAACTGAATATTTGATGCAATTTTTTTGTTTACAAATCATGTTTTATGTTGCAAATGTGTGAGAAAAAGAATCCTACACCAGTAACAGGGTAGGACAGAAAAATCTCTGTCTTACCCTGTTACCGGTGTAAGATTCTATTAGTCATACACAAATAATTAGGAAAATGTATTTATTTTTTTCATTTGTAATAATCATTTTAATGTGTATTATATGCCTTTATTGTCTTGTTCTGTTTGGTTGCATTGATTGAAATCGTGACTTGTTCTCCACTGTTTCCAAATTTAAGGTTTTGATTTTAGGCAATTTTTATATTTTGTTTGATACTTCAATATCTTTCTTCTTTTTAGGGAAGTTATTTAAAAACATTTCTCTAAATTAGTACCTAAAAGTACTGTTTTACCTTGTATTGGTGTATTTCGAAAGATCAGAATTAAATAATAAAACTAAAAGTCAAAGCAAAATTATAGGATATTTTTCTTAAATTATACATGTTCGATTTCTATAAACAAAATAACTTTATTTGCTGATTCTAATTTTTTCCATGGCACTCTTTCCATCCATTAAGTGTTCCTATATAATGCATCTAATTGAGTTCAACAGAGTGTATAATTATATTGCTACTAGAAAATTGAAAATATCCGTTTCTAATAGAAAAAGCAGCAAGACAGATATCGATGCAAGTGTAAAGAGATGTATTTTACTTTATTACTTAGATTATCTGCTAATGTAAAGCTGTTACATTCCGATAGTAATTTATCATATCATTGCGTGTCCTTAGAAACCGGGTATATAGTGTTTTGCATTTTTAAGGACGTGATTAAAAAAATTCCAGGCCTTGTCTTCAATAGCCTTGCAGTTACTTCGCTTTTGTTTTAAACTGTCATGAGCTGGAAACCATCGATCTGAATTACTGGCTTTAAAACATGGCTAAAACAGAAAGTAATTTATATAAAGAACCAAAATGTTATTGCAATTTTTCAAGGACTTGATTTTTTTATATGAAGCATTTTAATAGTTCTTAATTAAATATCTACCTTAAACAAAATTACTGAAATCAAATTTATTCGAAACACACACAACAAACATACACGCACGTTCGTGTGCTTACCATTCCAAGAAAAATGATACAAAGACCTGCAAATGCCCCAAGCACGTTTTTGTGGTAATTATGAGTATATTTAGATGTCTTGCATGTCTGTCACATCGAACAGTGATTTACAAAGTAGATAGAGCTCGCAGATTGTACGTAGATGATCAGCAAGAAATCGATTTTTTCCACTAGTAATAAATGAAAATCACGCCGCGTTTACGAAAAAGTTGGTATTTTCAATTTTATATTTATATGCTTAAAAAATTTAAAAAAAAACAAAAAGAAAACAAAAACACATATCAATCCATGCCCAAATCATTAACTCAAAGCAACGTAAAAACTTCGAAACTGGCAAACCAAGTTAACACGTTAACTTCTATCAAGAAAGAAAATGAGACCGGGTACGTTGGTAGGGTAAACACCCCCTCTTTAACTAACTACAATAGTCACATATAATGAAATACAAGACTGGAACTATAGAAATGCTGGTTACTTTTTTACCTTTATTACAAGAGCATGTAAACTTAAAACACCGTTAATGCAGGTAATCAATAGAGTGCCATGTCTTAAGACCTTTTTACTGAATATTCTTTATCTTAAAGAAATCTTGTATAAATCACTAAAAGTCACATCGGGCAATAGCTTAGTCTGGAACTCAAGAAATGCATTTTACGCTATAATGGGCGTAGACTATCTCTCAGCATAAAAAGTACCCCTGGTAATTAAATAATATCATGTCTACGACGTTTGGTATTTCATGCTCTTTATCGATAATTTTTCGCTAGTCACATCGCATTTGACTTTATAACTTTGTGTAGATCCATATCATAGTGACGCCATGCTTGTGCGCGCTTTTTGGCAATGTCTTAAATGACAATTTTTTATCTATGACATCACAGATCTGTGTTCTTTAGCGCATACATAAATTCACAGACACATTGCATAATAGTGACTCTTTGTTCCTGTACTGTGTTTAATTCATATAAAATTTGATAATTATATATGGTGTTTGTTTAAGGTTGTAAGGGTGTTTCGGTTTCTGCGGTTGTAGTCCGAGCGCATCTGGTGGAAAGTCTGTTTCGGGACAATCTGGTGCTGCGGCTTTGGAAAGATTTGGTGATAATAGGACAATGACTCCATCCATCTAAAACTTGTGGACGTTGATGTAAGGGTCAATATTAATCGAGACTTGTTTACTACTCTGCTCCCACTCTAATATCATTTGCTAATATAATATCTTGAAATCGGATTATTGGTATTTTTATAGTGATCATGCTTCTTAAAACACGCTGTCTAATCAAATCTCTTAATGTGATTGTATTTTACTGTCTTGGATGCATTTCCTTTTAATATAATTATCTGGTATCAGAATGTAATTGTAAGATTGGCATGTATCACGGCTAGGATTATTTACAGCTATTTTAGATGGAATATAAAAAATTGAAGCAGTAAAACATGTAATTGGCAATACCCAAATCAACATATTGACGGCCGATAAAAGAAAACCTGATAATATAAAATACATATTGCAAGCACTGATTATAAAACATACCCTTCATCTTCAGATCACAATCGCAAAGCAAAGTAGATGTTTTGAAACTGGTAAATTAAGACAAAAACGTAAACTTCCACCAGGGTGCCTGTAAGTGTAAGCATCTCCATTTTTAGCTAGCTGTAATCGCCACGTGAGAAATAGAAATTGAGGACGAAAGGAACAATGGGCGCCAAATATATCCAGGACAATTGGATACAGAGACATCATACTTATCAACAACACCATTATGATGTCATAAGAGTTTTGAAAGCCTTGATAAATCTGGGCTTGTAATATTCCTGGGCCAATGTATTTGTAAGCAACTTGCTCCCTAGTATAAAACAAGAGACAATATAACCCAGACATTGCGAGCACTGATTATAAAACCTTGAACGTGTAACGAATATAATTACAAGGTATACAGTACACATTGTCAGAAATCGATACTGTCGTATTTTGGCTGTTCTGGATCATTACAAGGTGTGCGTTATTCAGCTGAAAGCTATATTTTATTAGTTCTCTTATTCAAATGAAACATATATATTTCCATTTGATATACCTTTAAGTTCTGTTATTCATAGGAAAGCTAAATTTCCATTTCATTTGAAATATCTTTAAGTTCTGTTATGAAGCTGAAAACTATATCTCTATATAAAGTATTTTCAAATTTTGTTATTACGCGCAAGCTATATTTCAATTTGAAATAACTTAAATTTTTTATAAAGGAAGCAATAACATATTCAAAAATATTGTTAATGGCAAATTGTAAAAGTTCGATTATGCGAGTAAAGAATTCGACAAACATTCTTATTCTGAAATCGCATCATATAAATTGTCTTGATTTGATTTGTGTTGGTGTATTGATGGGTCTTTTTAAAATCAAGGGCAAATATATAAATGAAATTTGTAGCTATATGAGAACCTTTGTGTTAAAAAGTTAATAATGCACCCGAGTTTGATAAAATCAAATTTAACCATTTGTTTTCTCTTTCTTGTTTGTTTGTTTTATTTCTAAAACAAAGTGTTTGTTGTTCTCGTTCACATTGACTGTTGGAAACCAATCCATGTCCAAACATTGCAATCCTAAAGCAAAGTAAGAAACTGGCAATTTAAGTTAAACACGTGATTTTCCACAAGGAAAGTGAGATATGGTGATACAAAAGTGTAAGCAATTCCTGTTTCGCTAGTAACACCCGCCATGTGTAATCAAAAATTGGAATGAAAAGAAACTCATTTGTTACATTATACAAACATCTTACTATTGAAAAATTTTAAACACTTAAATATACAATTTGAATTCTCACTTTTAGCTTTTGGCGACATAAATCTCCAATTCACAATTTTAACAAGATCATAGACTATAAAGTATTTTAGAAAACGCATAGTTATTAGTTTGTTTTATACTAAGTCATAATAAAACGCTTCAAAATTTGTCATTTTAGCGACTTTTTTCAATTTTACAATTTTAATGATATTTTTAAGAATATTTTATAATTTTCAAAGAATGCAATCTATACTGAATCATTCATTAAACGTGTTAATATTCATTAGGCAATAAACGGCAATGCTTTATTGAATATATTAACTTTGTTATTTCAGAGTGTTAAAATGAGAGTTTTTTGTGGTTAAAAAGCAAGATATTGTAATGTTGGGATGCAGTTAGCAATCGTATCTACATAAAAGCTATTATATAACTCTCTATATGTTTACGAATATATAAAACACTGATTTACTGATAAAGTCACTTTTCATTGCAAATTCTATCATTGTTTATTATTACAAGGAAGGGAACAAATAGGAAAATATAAATATATCACCAATGTACAGGCAGGAGACCGTAACTAATTCAGAACTTTTCGATCACTTAAAATATATTTATATATTTTTGTGCTTTGTAAAAGCTAAAAATATCGTCTTATATTGCTTATATTATTGCAGTTGGAAATAAATAGAAATATGAATACATCCTCTAAGTACAGGGGACAACTACTAATTCAGAACTTTTCGATCACTTAAAATATATTTATTTATTTTTGTGCTTTGTAAAAGCTAAAAATATCGTCTTATATTGCTTATATTATTGCAGTTGGAAATAAATAGAAATATGAATACATTCTCTAAGTACAGGGGACAACAACTAATTTAAAACCTTTCGATTTATATGTTTGTGCTTTGTAAAAGCTAAAAATATCGTCTTATATTGCTTATATTATTGCAGTTGGAAATAAATAGAAAATATGAGTGTATCATCTAAGTACAGGTGACAACAACTAATTCAGAAATGTTTGATCACTTAGAATAAATTTTATGTATTTGTGCTCTAGCAAAGTAAAAAAGGTCTAACATGGCTAATATAATTGCTTCGAAAGAGATTTGATGTAATTTGCGACCCGCTATTCGATAAACGCCCAAACGTGTTGTAGTCAGAAAGAGAAACTGTCTTTTAACAATGTATCTTTTTATTTGGCTAAGTTTATAATAGGAAAGGGAAGTGATGTTGTATATTTCAGTATCCATTTGCTTACCTGGCATATTGTATGCTTACATTTTTCACATCAAAATAAAATGGGAAGTTATTTTAAAGGCTTTACTATTGTTTTAAATACATTGTTTACGAATAAAATATTTAAACTATAGGGTTTAAATTGTGAAACTAAATGAAAAACAAACATAGCAATCCGTACCCAAATAACAATCCCAGAATCAAATGTAAAACAAACATACAAGTTCATGCCCAAATTACAATTCGACTGAAAGCAATTATTATTTTTTTTAAATCACAAAGGCGGTTCAACACATAAACAAAATAAATATATACCCAAATTTTGCAAATACTTTATCTTAATAGCGGTTTTTCTCATTAAGCCATTTCTCGGACTTCTTTTAAAACCTTCAGTTATTAGGTTTTAACGACAAATATAAAACACAAACTCTAATCTCGTATTAAACTTGTTAACATTTGTTATCGTAATTTGATTGGCTGAAAATGGTTTTATTCCAGGAAATAGTTATTGAGGGTATATTTTAATACCATATAAAATTTTTATACTATTAATAGTTTTAAGATCACCTACAATTTACTCTCTTTCAGTGCAGTTTTATTTCAACAGTATTACTGAAATGTCATTTACATTTTCATCTGATTGCATATTTTTCACGATCAGTGCAGAAAGGTACGCTGGCTTTGATGTCGAGTAGTTTTAGTGTTAACATAATAATAGGTTCCAGGAATTCGATAAAAATTGACTAAATACAAGGTTCATTTTATAATATTATTTTCTCTGCATTGCATATTTATTCAAAGGTTAAAATCGTGATACCTGGTTTACCAGCTTGAAACCTGGAAGTTTTTTTTTTTACTTTGGGATTTTAGTATAACTATAGATTGGCGTGTTTTTATGTTTTTTTTATTTTCCTTCGAATTTTCTCCCTTTGTATATTTTATTTGCTTTTAGATAAGTTATACTTTTCTTTTGGATACCGAACCTAAACTAAATAAATGGCCAATTTCAATTGAATGTTCAATATTTCATATGCACCCGTTTTTTTAAAACAACGATTAACACGGGAAGTTCGGACAACATCCAAAGGTATAAACACGCTTTTATCGTCCGATTACCAATGGTTAAGACGCAAGTTGCTGAATCTGCATTAAAGGCTACGTTTTGTCTTTATATACTTACTTTTACACTGCAGGGAAGTTACAAAGGCTAAGCAAGAGGATAAAGTGCATGTTAGCATTCTTTTTTATATATGAGATTATTTAAATAAATATGCCACTAGATATTTGCTAAATGATTGAAATTATTGTTAAAAATTATAAACTGACGGATTTAAATATGGATACAAGAAGTATTCTGGAAGAAGAGAAAGTTAATATTATTTTTACTTTATTTTTATATTTCCAAGTTTAGCAATCAGTTGGCCAAAGACCGTTCTAGTAGAAGGAGGGTTAGAGTTTTGTTGCTCATCAACAAATAAGATAATTAATCAGAACATTCATACCAGTACATGTTCAAATCACAATCCAAAAGAAAAGTAAAAACCTTTGTATGTTATATAGTAGTGAATTTGGTTGCATTTGTAAATTTAAAATACAATTTATAAATATATATAAGTTCGTTACTAGAGTTTGATTTACTTTTCTACTTTCTCATTTCCTCCGCGATATTTCCAAAATATCCAATCTCAATTATTGTAATAAATTATGTAACTGAATTTGTCTCTTGGTAACTCAAAATTGCAATGAAGAAATGATGATATGAAGCATAGTACTTCAACACACCGATTAGTTCTCTGCATTTATGAAAACATATCAGCGCTGATCCTTTGATGGCTCTCCAAAGAACAATTTGTCTGGGAATTTATCTTGCAGTATTACGAAATCTCAATTAAGTAATACCGTAAGTATGAACAATCAGGCTATTTATACAAAACATCATACTCTTATACTGAAATTAATACAGAATCCATTTAAAACATTTATTTTGACTAAAACATCGATGTGATTAAGGCTGATTCATTTATTTAAAAACGCCTCTAGGTATGTATAGACAGTTTTTGTAAAAACAAAATCGAAGGTATTGGTTCAGTTAAATTCTATTACTTTTCATTCTGCCAATAGCTTGGTGTTTTGAAAAAACATGGTCGGTTAAATATGATATACTACAAAAAAGATGAGTGCTTTGGTCTGAGAACCCGAATGGCGTTTGTTTTAGCCTACCGGTTCTCCAGTTTCCTTCACTATTCCTGAACTTACACTAAAAAGTGATAAATTCGACTGAAAAACGCTCAGGTACGGAGGTCCTTGTTTATGATGAACAGGTTGTCACAATAACCAACTAAATGTTATAAACCCCAAAGATATTCTTATTTTTGGAAGCATATAGTTTTTTTAAACCTTTACATATGACCTTAAATACTAGAATAGACGAATATCGAAAAATATCCTCACATTGCATTGCAATATACAGGTATGGCTTAGAAAATTGTCAATACGTAATGATTTCACGCAGAATAACCAATTCTACCGAGTCATTTCCATGTGATTTTCTCTATCTCCTAAGGATAATGGATAACCACTTCTCTGATGGATAGGAGTATCGCCTCGTAATTCAATAAACCCTTTATAAGTACATTCTATGTATAGATAATTGAATCAGACTAACAAAGACTTTATTATCGCTTATACTACGATCAGAAGATGATATCATTGTTTATATTCACAAAAAGAATAAAATGAAAATTCAACATTCACTAGTAGTTATAAAGATTACGATAATATTACAGTAAAATCAATAAATGAATATATCATTGTATCCACAAGTGAACAGAAAAAGAAGAAAACGCATTAATACATCTGTGAAAACCGCACACCTGTGATTTTGATCATTAGCGCGTATAACAAGATGGAATGTATTTGCTTAGCTGAATAATGACCTCATTACTTCAAAAAGAACAAATAGAAAAAGACGTATGTGGTTTTTGTCCGGTAATGTTTAATCCGAACGGTAAAAAATCCCAATAACAATGTCTCATTTTTGGTTGTAAGCTTTTTTTCGACAAGCTAAATTATAGGATTATGAGACAAATCAAGAAATGGCTTGTACTTAACATAACTTGTAATGTGTGTTATTTTGATATTGATTTTATTATATATTATCGATATTTTTGTTATTCAAAAAGGTACAACAACATATTTAACATTATTTTATCATTATTTTAGATGTTTGTTCATTGGTTTGTAAAATAAGCTTTATTTTTAATTTTTTTTAAAAGTACGTGTTTAGTTGGGTAGAATTGGTCGTACAATCTTAAATCTTAAAACCTGTAGAATAACAGTTAAGGCTCTCGCCAAAAGGACGTAAACCATAGCATAGGAAACCATTCGCCATATACTTGTTTCTTGATTTTTTAATCCATTCTTTTTTAATTTGTTTATTATTTTATTCTTCCCTATAGAAAATAACAAAATGCAAGATTTGAGAAACAATAACTCCTTTCATTGAGAATTTTTTAAACAGAGTTCAATTTTTGTCACAATGAGCAAATTTGGGTTTACGTCAAATAATTACACAGAATCTACAGACTAATCAGATAAAAGGATGCCAATCAATTTTGTTACACATCTTACGAGGTTTTTATCCGATGAACACATGGACCTAGTTTGGCGATATTACAGGAGTTATCATCTGGATGTCTACGAAACGTAGGATTGTTGTAGTAGTTATTTAGTTATGCACGGATTTTGTCAAACTTCAAAGCAGATGTTTAAACAATAAACACACTTCCCAAGTTTTGTCAAGATCCGATCAATATTACAGGATATCTTATCCGAAAACCATTGGAAACGTATGCGATATCACCGTAATGTTCACGACATGTCATCAACAACGGTCGCAGATGACATAGTCAAAAACAAACATACTAATCCATGTCCTAATCACAATCCAGAAGCAAAGTAAAAACTTTGGAACTGACAAGTCAGGTTAGACAGGTGAACTTCCATCAGAGAAGTGAGTAAATGTAAACATAAAAAGTAAATGTATATTCCTAAATTCCGTTTTTTGATTATCAACATGGCATCAATTTATAATCGTCACTATGCAAATATTCAGCAAACCAGAAAAAGATGAAGATGTTAGATCTAAAAGAGATTAGTTTTTGTATATGTATAAAAAATGAAATGATACAGAATTCAATTCAAGAAACCATAATCTACATTATATTGTTTATCAAAAGAAATTGAAGCACTTTAAATTCTTGAATATTAATTTTAAAGATGCAAGACAGCAGATATTTCAAAACCATGTAACAAAAGATTAAAAGATTTTGATGTTTGACATCAATCGGGAAGATTTGGAATCTAGAAAATATTACATGGCTTCAAACTGATTAAGCCTTAATCAGTAGAACAATGTCAAATTCATGAAAGATCCCACGCAAGCTTATTAGAGATAATGTGTTTATTTCTTTTTATGACTCTTAATACAATACACAAAAGGAAAACGATACAGATAAAACTAATCAAGTTAAAAAGGGGAAAATAATAATATTATTTGAGTTGAAAGATCTACGCCTCGGAAAACGTAGGCTGTGATTAATTTAGAGCTCTGTCTGAATATAGATTGATATGTGAAAGCATATATATATAAGTAATAACAAACAGAAATCTGATTTTTAATACATGGTATAACGCAGGCAATCATTACAACGCTTCCCAAACTATGGTGACAAAGACTGCAGTATTTCAATTTATTATCTTGTGACCTTGCCCATTACAAACCCGATTTAAACATGGCACTTCTGTCCATATTGCATTTTTAAAAATTTTTATGCTTTCATAACATATCGATCAAACAACTAGTCGCACCGTTTTATGGTTCCATGAACCCATGAGCTTGATAACAGTAATTGAAAAATCTATGTCTTAAAACTCTTCCATCGATAATGATGTAAAATATTAGAATAAGACCTAAAACATAGAAGGCAATATGATTGTAGGCACTGTCATTGACGCCATGCTTTCCATTATTGTCGCTAAAAATTAGCTTTCGTTTTACCAGGTTTATGTCAATGAAACATGATGTAACGTCAGCTTATAAAAAGGATGACAAATGTTGAATGTGTCATATATACAGTACAAAAAAGGAGAGAAGAGAAGAATACGTTCGCACGAGTGGATGGGAAGCAAGACAAGAATCCATAATGGGCCCGTGAAAATGATACTGGAAAATAAATGTATACGAAATGTTGGTTCATTTAGGACGATGTGATTATATGGATTTAAAATCTTCGGAATGAACTAAAAACAGCTTTCGAAACTATATATATACGTATTAGTTTACGTATTATAAATGGAAAATAATAATATCTAATATTTTAATTTTTTTAAATATGTTTACTTAGCTTACAGTGTTTTGGAACCGATACAAAGGAGTGTCTCAATATGGTATTGACCCTCGACAAACTGACCAACTTTTTTACAATAGTATCTGTCCCAGTGCAAATCTAACCTAGGTCGTAAGAGGCACTATGATCTTTACAACAGTCTGTCACGGGGGTTAAACATTACAAGGAGATACGAATCACTACATTTTTTTCTGCAGGTGTATTGATGTGCAAATATACACATCAATGTTCCAATACGTATGCAAGGTAGATGTAGATTTAATATAAATATCCACAAAATAACTTTGTGAGATCAGTATTGTCAGAAAAAGTAAATAACTGGTGACACTCATACTGCGCCATTATGTTAAAAGCCAGACAACAAACATTTCAGCTTCTAGATGGATATCATCAGTTTTGTTCTTCAAAGACGAGTAAGCAGAATGCAAGATAATCTGATCAAATGCAATGATTATGATTGAGTTTTGATTTTCATTAAACTCGGTTCAATACATACATGTGTTTGATTCAAATTTTAATTGAACTAAATTGCGAAATGATAAAGTGATATGATGTCGTTAGGCACCTTATGCTATTGTTTAAGATAGAAAAGATAACAGTATGAAACCAAACCCTTAAATAATTCCCCTTGACAGGGATATATTGCAGAACTACAAACAGTTGTCCTAAAGAACCAAAATTTCCTAGAGGATTTTGTAGTTCAATAAACATAAGGTCTTATAATATCGCTTTTATTACACACGTTTTTGTATTGCTTTAAGCACTTAACAAAACGCTTGACTTGTTGAACTTAAGCTGTATTATTTTCCTTAGATACAAGCCATAATCTTACCTGTATCAATTTGCTAATTGTTTAGTAAATTCGAAACTTTCCCATGAGGATCCACTCTCATTTTTGTAATATATTTTGAAATCATACATGGACAAGATACTTATCAAGGAATTTGTAACATAAAATCAATTCAAGCATTATATTTTACCTATTCTAGCTGACAATGACAGTGAACGCAATGCGACTTACAATAATTCACCCACATACGTCTAACCTTTTTATTGATGCCTGTTAAATTTAAGATTCTGACCTAATTTAAACAATAATGATCTCACGACAAGATTAACTGACAGAATTTGCGATCTCCTAAACCTAACACAACAGAGAACTTTAAACACAATTGGTTTATATGCCGAAAATAGATGAATAAACGTGATGACGTCCCTAGTTCTATTGTCAACTTTTCTTTTCTCTGCAGCAATATACCCGCTTCTTTAGCTTATGGTGTATTTGCATCCCAATTAATATGCTATGGTAGAGCTTGTTCCCACTATAGGAACTTTTTACAACGAAGCAAACTAGTTAAAAATAAATTGTTATCCCAAGGATATTGCAAGCCAAGGCTTATTAAGGCCGTCAAAAAGTTTTATGGTCGTCATCACAGTATTGTAGATACGTTTGATGTCTCTGTGTTCAGGATTGTCCCGGATATATTTGAGTCCCATAGTTCTATGTTCCATTCACCCATTGTGATTACGCACTTGGCGGATGTAACTAGCTAAACAGGAGTTGCTTAACCTTCCAGATTTTCACTTTGGCTCTAGCTTAATATTTACATTTGTAATTATTCTATTACACTTCGTTAAGACCAATGACGTTTATATGCATAATACCAAACATCATTCACGTGTCGTGCAAGTTGTTGTGCTTATGTATAAGTATGACGTCATATGTTGGCCACTCAAAGCATGTTGTAAGTGGTAGGTTTTGTATAACGCAATGTCTACTCGTAAAATAACATGCAATATATACGAACACTCATAATACACTTGCTTTTACAGATAGAGCTAAACTGATTTAAAATTTAACAATACATAAATAAAAGATAAAAATCTAAAATAATGTTTAATCTGTGGCTTCTGATGTCAATGAGAATATTGTATTATTATGCTTAAGATGTGTTAATTAAAAAGTAAAAAGTGATTTCATTAATTTTCGTGGAGTCAAAACTTTTGTTATTTTCTTACATACCTCGCATAAAATATATCTAACAATGTCACCTTAAACTGAAATTAAATTTCTTCAAAGTATTATTTGTTTTATGGCCGTCATTGCAGTTTTGTTAAAAAAATTGATGTCCCTTTTGTCTGGGATTTGACGTCCCATAGTACCATGTTCCTTTTATTCATTTTTGATTGCACGCGTGGAGGATGTAGCTATCTAAACGAAAGGTGCTTACCCTACTCAATCACCCGGAACCACAATAATTGGACACGACGAAAACATACGATTTTTCACGAAAATACACGATTTCACAGTATTATTTCGCAGAAGTACAAAATAGATGTACTCTGGAGTTTAAATTAATAATAATAAATTTGTGTTATGAAAGGCAATATTTAAAAATATCTGTCCCTTAGTAACATCGACAAGTACAATAACAGAATGCCAGTAAATGCCCGGAGATATAGTTTTAACGTTCCCTAATTATAGCTTTAAGGTGTAAACTACACTTGATTTAGACTTAAATACCACTTATCTAAAGCACCATTTATATCATTTGCCATCTTTATATTAATCAAGCTTCCCACTCAACACTAGTTTCCTCCAGGGCCCAGGTCTACATCCACTGAAATCACAATCAAAGTTAAAACTTGTTCTACAACTCTTCTGAACAGTGATTTAACAAAATCACTTCTGTTACCAGTTTCCTTTAATCTTTGCATTCATCTCTTTTGTCATTTTCATTTTTGAGAATTTTAGAGGCACTGTGAATGTAGTTGTAATCAACCCTTTAAACCTATTGCTAATTCTCATCTTGACATTATGTTTGTTATTTAGTTTAAAATTACTTGTGATCTTCAATCTAAAGATGCAGTTGTTTAAGTCTTATTATTTCGTTTTTATAGTAACTTTACTGTTGTAAATTTTATGATGAAACTAGTTCCATATACTCTTTTACATTTTAAATTGGGAAACAAATTTGCAGCTAAAAGTATGCACAGTCAAACTTGTTTAAAAAGGTTACCAAAGGAACCAGTAAAAGTGAATTTTATAGGCAGGTTGCTTTTATAGATAGGTTCAAATAATATGGATAAAGAAGAATTGGAATCAAATTCTACTGGCATTTATAAACAGGTGGTGTCTTTTAGGCCGGTTATACTGTACTTGGAAACAGCGCCAACGATTCAGAAACACGCCACAATATAATTTACTAATAATGACGTCAAGCAAGACGAAACAAGAAACGACATACAAATTGGTACCACATTATAAAATTTCCGTCTTTGGATGAGAACTACCGTTAATGACTAGAGGTGCGGTAAAAGTACTATTGTAGGACACACCTATCCTTTTTCACAACAAATGGTCCAAGTACACACATTAAGAGCTAAAAATAATTATCTAACCAAGCAATAAAGCAACAACACAAATTTATAAAATCATATTCTTTTTACCATTATGTTTCTTAATTTAAAAATATAAGTTGGTTAAAATATTGCAAAAATATACTATCATTCAACGAACCAACGTAAGAGACATTGTCTGACCTATACTTAAAGAGGAGCAGTAGTTGGACAGCCTACATCGTCTGTAGATCTTAAAGATATGTCTGTCTTTAGTTCCTTCCAGTATTACCATTAAGAATACAATGAGAGACCAAGAGAGGTTATGATTAAATGTTTGATATGTCCCTTAAACTGTCACTATTATCTAGCTTTTTTATCATACTTCCTTTGTTATATACACCAATATATTTTGTCATTCTTTATAAACTTCCTTTATAAAGGTTATCCTAAAGGTTCCTACAATAAGCAAGGTTATCGCGGTAATGGACACTTTACAAAGTTGTAGATCAGGATCATCATGACATATAGATTGTCAGGATCCTTAACCGACGTATAGAGGAAATTATTTTCAAGGTCTATGATAAGTTGATAACAATACTCATGAGATCACAATGTAAAACCTATGTATAAGTTACCTTTTGAGATTGTAGTTTGGTCATAGACCGTTATGTATGTTTTTGAAATGAAAGTACAACTTTAGCAAATCCTACAATTTAAAAAGTGTAGATATCACAACAAAGAGCTGTGACAATGTCGTTTTCGATCCAACATGATATGCATATCAGTTTAAAGATATGGATAAAACTATGTGTATTTGAAAATGTTCCTTTTATTGATGTAAGATGTGTAGGAAAGAATTCAATATTATATATGTTAAAATTTATTGATATACTTAGTATTTGATATGCAAAATATAAAAAAAAGTATTGAAATATTCCATTCAAATATTAAAAAGTATCAAACATTTAATATTGTAGATGAGTTGTTTTCCTTTTTTCTTTGCAATAAAGAAAAGCACTATGTGAAACTCAATGATTTTCATGTCGATTTTGTTGTCTAATTCGACGAAATAAATTCAAGCATTAGATACGTAAGAGCACTAAAAGGTTCATCTCAAGTTTACGGTTTTAAACTTTTTGAAGAAAGCTATTTCAAGATATTGATTAACAATACGAATGGCTATAGATAGTGCTACATCGTTGGTACATGTTTAACAATATTTTGGCAATGACATATTCGTTGAAGGCATCATCTTTGCTAAAAACTTATAATCATTATCTGCGGTTTAAGTGAATGTGTGTGTCAACACACATACCAGTCCATGTCCAAATCACAATCCCAATTGCAAAGTAACAACTGACAAATTAAGTAAATCATATAAACGTGCACGTAGAAAGTGAGGTAAGGTGCCCTGAAAAGACAAGCATCTTCTATCCAGCTAACTGTTGGTCGATAAGAAATGTAAAGAACTTACGATGAATGTTTAACCTTTTTATAGTCTAATAGTACTGGATAATTGAGAAGAGGTTTAATAAATGTAAATGTTGCAAGTTTCAAAGGTACCTAATTAAAAGACTGTCGTCAAGGTAGACAATAGAGAAATGCCACTTTGTATCGATTGCCTTATTAATAAGACGATCAGCGTCATTCCTTCTTATTCTAATCTTTGCCATTGTTCCCAAAAGCTTAAATTAATATTAAATTACTTCGTCTATAACTTCTTAAGTCAATGTTAGGTTTTAATTATAATGTGCTACTTCTTAATCCGGAGTACGTTCATATCAATTAAATCCCTAACGATTTAAGCATTTTGTGGAATAATACGTGTCTATAATATTGGAATATTAGTTATTTATTTTAAAAAACATCGGTGCATTGACCAAAGGTTAAATGTCGTTTTATTTATTAATTGGCATATTACGATTGAAATCATTTTTTTAATAAATTTAAATTTTATTACATCACGCTCTCAAAGCTAGAAAGACTTTTGATATAGAAGAAACAAAATTCCAACTGAAACATGTGTTTACTCACAGCAAACGCGTCAAAAACGCGAAACATGGTGAAACCATAAATAAAAAGCACTATTTTATGTCCGAATCGCTATCTTGAAGCAAAGTAAAAACTTTGAAACTTTAAACTAAGGTTACTTCCACCGTGTATTTCCACCAGGTGAGTGAGACCGGGTGCTCCGTAAGGGTAAGCACCCCCTGTTTAGCTTGCTACAACCACCGCGTGTGTAATCAAAATTGATTGAAAAGAACATGGAAATATGGGACGTCAAAAATGTTCACGCCAATCTTAAGCACAGGGACACCATAATTAACAATAATACTGTGACGACAGCCAAAAATCTTTTTGAGGGCCCTAAAAACCTAGGCTTGAAATATATCTCGGTCAACCTTTCATTTGTAATCAGCTTGCATCGTTGTATAAAGTTCCCGTAGTGGAAATTAGCACTAACATAGGGATAGCGTATTAATTTGTGAAACAAACACACAATAAGCTGGAGAAATTCCTGTTTAGAACAGGATAAATGGAAAATTGAAGCCATAATATTTTTCATACAAAAATAATAAAACAAAATACATAGAAGCCACTGATTATAAATTTCTCGACTTTAGACTGTCATTTGAGTTAATAATTTGTGGTCATCGTACCATCAGGTGTCCGCAATATAACATTGATCAACCAGATTTCTTCCTTTCAATGTTTAGCCCAGATAGGCTTTATCTTTATTCAAATTGCAATAAATTTTGATTAGCTTTTAACATACCCAAATGTTATGTCATTTGCTGTTGTTCTATTAGAAGAAAGAAGATATTCTGGAGAAAAACAACTGACCTTTGTAAACTAAAACTGTTATCTATCCTAGTGCGGTTCGAGCCAAGAACGCTATAATCGGTTAGCCGTTGCTTCGGTGTGACTTCTAGATCAACAAGGCCTTAAACTAACACTGTATACGATCTGTTTTACAAAAACATTGCACTTTACCAAGAACAAACATTCTTAATTTAAAATGACTTGGATATCACTTTCATCATATGCTAATCTCATTCATAATGTACGATTTGAAACAGTATAAACGGATACATTCGATACATTTAAACAACATTGTAAAACACAGATTAAGTTCATTTACTTTTTAGTCTCGTTAAAGTGTAAATTTTCGTAAAAGCCAAATTAATCTTAAAACATTATACGACGCATTTAACTCCTACACATTAAATTCAAATGAAGATTTCTCATTGATAGTATGTATTATCAGATTCGAATTTCTATCGGAAGAAAATTGGCTAATGCTTTTCGTCACGCAAACAAAAATCAGTTATTTCAGTCACGGAAACTATTTATGTCACTAAAAGGATATACAGTTTGTATAGTAACGATAATCAGGCGATTTATACATTATTTTCAGAATAAGGGAAAATAATTTCACAATTGCACAATGTAATTATAACAAATTCATACCTCCAACAAACAACCACAAAAATGACCATTATGGAACTTTTTCAAAATAAACCTGCACGGTAAATTTGGTTGAAATTGATAAGGAATTATGTGTGGTAACGAGAAATTGTTGACGCTGTCCGGCATTCGTCAAACCAAACACGAAGTGCATCTTTGTTACAAATCGCCGGTATCTCTGCTGGTGGCTGTTGCCCCGAGGATATCACAAACTCAGTAGGCAATAATTGTGTGTTATTGTCAGAAATATACTATTGTCTAAATTTGTTGCTAGTTAAAATTCAAAAACTCCTCAAATACAAATGTATACCCAATCATGCAAAGTATTTACTTGGCTAGCTAAATTTGGTAAAATATATTTTGGTCCTTTGGGTATCTTTTCAATATCTTAAAATCACATTTTGGTTTTATAATGTTGGTCAAAGAACTACCGATGAGGAATTATATTCCAAACGGCGGTCTAGTGCTGTAAAATTAAAACTTGTATAATGTGTACATACTGAAAGAGACATTGACAATACATTACTACAGACATGATACGAATATGCAAACAGAGTTAAAGCCGTAAGATAGGTGTTGGTGAAAAATCATTTAATGCTATAAACACACAAATATTAAACTAAATACGCTTTGAACAATTTACATTTTGACGTACATTTATACTTATGAATGTTATAGCTTAAAGTCATGAAATCGTTTTATTCAATATTAAGTGCCATGGAGTGAAGATTTTCTCTGAAAAAGTTTGTCCGAAATGACACAAAAATGGCTTAAGACCACTTCTTCTAGTGTTGTTTTTATATTCAATTATATTAATTCTTTAAATGTTTAAGCTTAAAGACGTGACGTAATTTGACTTAATATTATTAACAAATGCTGTGGCTTTTATATTACGGAGTCGTGTTGTAAAAAATATCATCTCTGAAGACATTTGTCCGAAATGACACAAAAATGGCTTAAGCGCACTTCTTCTATGGTTGTGCTTTTAACATTTATACTAATTGTATAAATGTTATAGCTTAAAGACATTAAGTAATTTGACCCAGTGGTGATAACAGATGCTATGGTTTTTATATTAAGGGCAAAGAATATGTCTTAAGACTATTGTCGGAAATAACACAAGGATAATGGCTTAAGCGCACTTGTCGCATTGTTGTTATTCATTAATGGTATTAATACATGACGGTCACGTCGGACACTTGGGTAATGGCGGTCATCTTGTATTTAATGGAAATGCTGCTTTGCAAAAGTAATTGTTAAAACGTTTTCATTATTCGCAATTATTAGTTCATTAAATAAGAAAAGGTCAAGAAAAGAGTTGAGTTAAGTAATGCTGTTTTACATCCCAGTCAAGAATATTTCACTGCTATCGAGACGTCGCCAGCTATAGGCGAAGGTGTAGAAACATTTTCTGTGCGCTGCTCCGTTGACATTATACAACAGAGTTCTTTATTGTGTCACGCCTACCGCGACAAAGGACCTCGTTTATTTTAAGTTCCCATCAGAGAGAACCGTGACTTTTATTTCGCAATGCCGAGTGTTTGGTGAAAGAAAGTCAATTCCAACTTTTTAGTCTTGGGTCAGACCCAGTCTGGGTTTGAACCAACAACCTACCATTTACGGAGCGAGCACTCTATCAACTGAGCTACCGCAGTGGTTTAAGGTCAACAAAAGAGTAAAATTCTAAAAATATATGTACGTATGGTCATATATTGCAGTTACATGTTTTAGATCAGTGACGCAATTGCCATATTATTTCTTATATACCTGCAAAGACGCAATTGCCATATTATTTCTTATATACCTGCAAATTTCTGTCAATGTCTTGCTTATGATTTGTTCTTAAAACGAGACAGAACATTGAACCAATCTATCAAAGCTATAAAATGTGTTATGTTATAAATGAAAGTTCAATGCTATATACATAAAACAGATATACTGTATTGCTTTTAGACTTTTTACGACTTCTTATATATCTCATATAGTCGTTGAAATAATCTTTTAATGAAACTTATTGACAACTCTCAAGCTCTTATAAATTTAATAGCAGTTTAATCTTAACGTCACGTTTTCAAAACATTATGACGCATGACTTATATACAATAAGACATGTGTTGACTTATATTGCATGAATGTACGTGAACCTAATTCTCTTTACAGTGGTATATGGTCATGTAGAAAACGTTTTGATATTTTTTTGCATCCACATTCAGATATTACAATTTCTTTGGCTATGGATAGCGATAAACTTTCCTGACTGTACCCGTGAGATTTTCCTTTTATTTCTTTTTTACATTATTATGTACTAAATGCGTCGCACTATGTATCATCAAAAACAAACATACTAACCCATGTCCGAATCACAATCCAGAGGCAAAGTAAAAACTTTGGAACTGACAGTTCAGGTTAGAGACGTAAACTCCCACCAGGGAAGCGAGGCCGGGTGCTCTGGAAGGGTAAGCACCTCCTGTTTAGCTAGCTACACCCGTCATGTATTTATCTTACACTTACATAAAAAGCTAATGAAAGTTCAAACCTAACAACAATAAAACGTTTATTTCTGACATTATGCCCTATGGACGTCCATATCAGATAGTTCTGAATTATCATGTTCATATATATAAACATGTAGTTACACCGGTTCTGTAACGGTGTGTTTGTAGTATTTCTGGCCATTGTTAAGATCGCGAAAACGTTTGACCAGTATACATAATCATGCAAATTACAACAAAATAGGATACAGCTAGCTAAACAGCAGGTGCTTACCCTTCCGAATCACTCGACCTCACTTCACTGGCGGAGAGTAACGTGTTAAAACTAAATTGTCAGCTTCAAAGTTTTACTTTCTTTTTTATTGAGATTTGGATTTGTTTATTTTAATAGTAATGCAAAAACGGGTATTGAAAGAGTTCATATTGGTTGACTCCTGATGACCATCTCCAATGCCACTAAAGTTTACTTTACGTTATACGTTATAAGTTACGATTTTTGGTCAATCAAACATTTTTCAAAACCATTTTTCTTAAATGTATTTATAACATTTATTGGTATAATCTGGCAACTGCGAAAATAACCATAAATTAAATATCAAATAAATTTAAAACCCGGTGTACTGTATAAATAAAACAAACATTATTACTCATTAGAAAACTTAATGAAATTTACTCCTAGAACTGTTATACATAAACATCGGCAAATGCACAAAGATACACAGAAGCCATACATGAAAAACTCTGGCCCTCATGAATAGTCCTTAGGGTATTTAACTTAGCTAAACATCTCAAAACCAAAAAGTCAAAACGAAAGTAACTTTGAAACTGACAATTAATTTTAACACGTGAACTTCCACAAAGTTCAACTCTGTTGTTTAATCTTATCGATATAGAAGTATTAACATGTTTATAGTAAAAACCAAATATACTTATCCATGTCCGAATCACAATCCAGAAGCAAAGTACAAACTTTGTAACTGACAAGTCAGGTTTGACACGTGGACTCCCACCAAGAAAGTGAGACCGGGTGCTCCGGAAGGGTAAGCACCTCATTTTAACTAGCTACACATTTCAAGTTTAAAATACCAACAAACATTAAGTATAGATCAAGTTAAAGAAATGAGAAAGTAGCATAACTTACCACAACAGTGCTTGCAACACTTCTTGCAGGTGATGCGTGACTGTATGCATTTTCCTCTTTCTTTATGCCAGAAACACTAGGCGTTTCACGTGCTCTTGATGACCTTGAACTTGTTGAACCCGTCCTGTGTGAACCTGAAGATGTTTGTCTACGTAAAGATCTCCTTTTGCCCGATCCACGGTTTGCTCTTATAATTGTACCTTTTCGTGTAAGAAGTGACATACTTGCTGTCAGCTCACTATTCTGTTCTATCCGTGTTATGTAAATTTCCACTTACTTGATTCATTTCAATCTTGGAAAAAATGTAATATCTCAAAGTTTACGTAAGACTCTATCTTCGTCTCCTGGTGCTTTCATTATTACATGTTTTCAAAAACCACTTTGATTGATTAACTCCATTGTTCCAAATATTTCCTCCATATATTTTATTCCATCCTAAGGTTTTATTGATTCAGTAGTTTAAAGAAATTATTTCAATCAAACCCCATGTTAGAACAGTGTGATATTTGTCTTTTGAAAATAATAATAAAGAAAGCAAATAATCCAACCATCGTAAAGTATTGTTTGAAATAAATAATCCTGATTATAAACCTTGAGAATGTACATAAAATCGTTATTTCTATTAATTGGCAACATTAAAATACCTTTTCTATACCTGTATATCAAGCTTCATTATATACAGTTATCCAATATCCGTCAGCAATATCTGTCTAAAGAGAACATTATCCGTTATCCACAATCTACATTTTGTTTTTAACCGGAAGATACAGTCCCGGTCTACTTTTCAGATTATCTTGAAAAAAGGCAAAGCAAAAACTATAAATTGAAAAGAGTGTATATTTTAAAACTGTCACGAAGGAAATGTATCGTAATTGTTTGTTTTATATTGTTTATAAGCCAGTATATATACTAAGGATATAACTCCATCAACAGACATCATCAACCCAACAGTAAAGCTGTTAGCTTATCGACTGTCGTAGATGCGTTGACACAATGTTTTTAAGATGCGCCAATGTCAAGCCAATGATTGTTAAGAGAGGCTATGCCATTATTTCTTTCGTGTAACATTTAGTTTCAGATTTTCTGATCTAATTAAATAAAAAGTCTTGGTTAGCGTTAAGGAATCAAACAGCCATCCATACATGGGTCGATAAGTTATCAAACTGAAGGATGTTAGAGGAGGAAGCTGTTGGTATTTAATAGGTTCGTAAAGTAAATGTAATTACGATCTTGGCTATGATTCTAGTGATTTAACCTCCTTAGATTTACGAGGCGTAGGAAATATTAAATCTAATTATTATAATAATTAATAGTAGAGATATTACTATTTATGTATCTCATTAACTGATTTCGGTCCTCGATTTATCAGATAGCTTTTACAGAATTATGTACGCTTAGATGGCTGATGTACCTCTTATACAATATATGACATGGAACTTAGAGCCTAAAAACTTTACATGCGACAGTTGTTGCTAGCTACTCAGGTAGTACTTACTCGTTCGTCTTCCCTGATAGAAAGCCACTTGATTTTTCAGATTTCAAAATTTTACTTTTAATTTCGACATGAGTTGGTATGTTTGTTCTTTATCTGTATTTATTGTATTGGTAACCGAGACTATACTACAATCATTTAATAAAATGTCAATACAATGGCAACATTAAATAAAAAAAGATTCTGAAAATGTTTGGATTAAGATAATAGTAAGGTGTACTCCCTCATACAAAGTATTTCCCTAGCTAAATAGGATTTGGATATTGTTTACCCCTTGAAAATATTTTGGTTTCACAATTTTGGTCACGGCACTACTGATGAAAAATTGTATTTCAAAAAGGCCGTCTAGTGATGTAAATGTAATACGGGTATTATATGTATTCATCAAAAAACAAACATTCAAAAACAATGCATAATATTTTGTAAGAATAAGTTCAGCCGTTATAACATAACAATATTTCTTCAATAACATATATTTTAAAGTCTGCTTTTATATACCAAAGCAATTAAATCAACAAAAAAATTATAATGGCGCCCAGTACCTCAGTTACACAAACTTTTTATAATGCTTAATAAATCAACAAAACTTAAAGGTCAAATCCCTATATTATTAGTGTTATTAAATTTTTAATATAAAATATTTTTACAAAAACGAGGACTTACACCAACGTAAATTGTAAGCTCGGTCAAACGCATAATAAAATAAAGAGGACTTTGAACTTTATACGGAATAATAATATAAGAAACATGATTAACTTATAAATGATATGGTTGATGCGTGGTATTATTAACATCTAAATTGATATAGACAGTATAAATAGTTCAAGTGAACAAATACTAGTTATCGTCGAAAGAATTTGTACAACCTACAATCTTAATAGCCTTTCTTTGAACGAGGTTTGATAAAGCTAGAGGAAATCAATAGCCCCCTATCGGACTGGCTTTTTAATTAAGAAATAACATTCTGAATTATATAAATATTTTGTACCCATATTTGTTGACACTCTTGACACTATTTTTTCTATACCTGCTCATGTTCGATAGGGGTTGTTTGCCATGCGAGATCGGCGTGATCTGTAGTGACGTCATAATCAAAAGACAATTACATAACGTTACTCTGTGGGAAATATGACGTCATCTTGCGGGAAAATTCATACGCATCAAGGGTCATGACCCCTATTGTCTTTCAATGGGAATTGGAATACTATATAAATATTACATTTCTAATAGGGTGATAGTCCATATTGGCGAAGGCGAGGTTGACAATGAAATGTAATATTATTTTATTATACCGATTTTTCGTGATTATTATACTGTGCGATCAAAGTATACTGGATTGATAATCATGATAAGCAATAAGCAATTTGTAAGACGCTTGTAACATTAATCATATTTACATTACTTTAGAAAAGTGTTTTACTGATTTAGAAGACGAATGCGTTCGAACCGCATACGCAATTTATCTGCGCATGTGACATTTTTTGTAATGTCAACCGCTCACGTAAAGTCACCCTGTGACGTCAGATTTTCTAAAAATCCGAGGGTGACATTAAATTTACGCAAACGCTTATTAACCAATTAAATTTCGAGAAATTTACAAAAGGTATAATAAAATTGCTTCTGCATATCTTATCGAAGAGAAATACAGTCGTATTGTAAATATTGTAGCTAATTCGTAGAACATCTGTGCTATATAAATTTACATTTACATTCCATTTTGTTAGTTCATCGAGTGGGGAGATAAATACTTCTTTTTCATTTACAGATCCAACCCAAAAGTTTGGAGCCCCCTTCTATAACCTTTGTAAAACAGTAGTTTTGACTGTCTTGGTACTTGATGTTTTGTTAACTTATATTTGTCGAAAGACTATCATTATATACTACCTGGAATGTTTAATTGATAAAAGGTTCAATTTTAGAGTTAGTGAAATGCGAGTGAAAAACCAACTGAAACAATTTGGGAAAAATCAGATGCCTTTAAATATTGACTGTATGAATAGAAAATACTGAAAAGAACTATCATACTTAATTTCATGTGATTGCCTATCACTTTCCAAAGTAAAACAAGCAATTATATCAGTTACAATTTATTTTCTATTGAAAATATTACAATATTTAGAAAATCTGGTAAAATTGGATTTGGTGAGTGTATTTAACGATTATTTGTTTTGCGTATAATGTCTCTTTCCTACGGCAAAAAGATGATTTATACTACCATTTGACGTAGAAAAAATATCATGCATTGGAACATATGCTTTGTTCTCAGTGTGTAAATATCTTTTTGTGTCTGAAATTTATAAAAGGGAGATAAGCGTTATTTTGCCATTTCATTGCATCAAATTTACATCGGTTAGATCTAGTAGTATCTCACATGTAAGTAACTATTGCACAAATCATTGATAAAACATATCAAAGCTAGCAAGCTTGCTTATCTATGAGCCACTTTTATGAGCGGGTTCCAAACTTTCCGGTTGTTTTTTATATGTAAATAAAATCCATTTTTGTTCATTGAAAGTTAAAATATTGCATTACTAAATATTTCTTATGCGGCGGTATATTTGATCTAATGTTACAGTTAAAATCATGCAACATGGTTGATAGACGCCTTTTTATTGAATGTTATCGTAGACATCAGAGGTGTTACTGACCATCTTGAATATTTGGAATAATTCAAAATGTCGATATTTCTTAATAAGAGGTGGTTTTTGCATTTTTATACTTATTGCTTAGTTTAAAATCCATACATAAATAGAAAACCGCCGACCTTGACGGATAATTGGTTGATTGAAGGCATTGATTGTATACTTCGCGTCTACCGATTGCTGTTTTTTTCGGATTTAAATAACATTTTATTTACATTTATCGTTTTTTTATTTGCATTTATTTCTTTTAACACGACGAACACTCAGAGAAAACTTTTCATTTATGTAACATTCTTATTTAATGACGCATCACTAAAAATGGAAAGCTATTCTCAACAAAGGGTGTCTACGGAATATTTAAGGAAATGGCCCATAGGAAAATTTCATGCATGTCAAAATTTACATTGATAAAATATTAGGTAAAATTACTTTATATCTATAAAATAAAGTATGTTTTAAAGTGCCATGTCCATAACGATATCTCTGTTAACGGAAAAGCATTTCTATATATACATGAAAAACGGCAATTCGAAGCATAAAATGGCTATTTCCATACATTTGACTGCATATATATTACAATTTCATAATGATGGCAGGCTTGCCCGTGAAAAAACCGACATTAAAATGTAGGTTTTTAATTTAGTTTCCACTGACCTACAGATTATCCGCCGGCATGCCTGCCATCATGGTAAAAACAATCAAAAAGCTTAACAATTAAACCATTATCCTTGTCCGTCACTCATATATTATAGCTTATACAAAACGTTCGTAAGCTATGGTAGCTCAGTGTTGGAGCATGTGGACTGCTAAGATATTACGAAATGCTATTATTTTTATGTGTAGGTTCGAATCCCAAACATTGCAAGGGATTTTGTTTTTAGATTTGTCGTAAATTTTTGTATCTTCTTTAACACAAGAGGCCCATGGGCCTTAACGCTCACCTGTGACCTTGACCTTTGAACCCATGACCTTCATTCAAATATCAAAATGATAATTAGGCCAATATTCTAATATACATCCCTATACAAAAGGTTTATAGTTTTTGAGATAAATAATCATTTCAGTACTTGTTTGTATCTGTGATCTTGACATTTGAACCCATACCCTTCATTCATATATCAAAATAACCATTGTGCCAGTACCAACAATATTCTAATATACATGACTATACAAAAAGTTAATAGTTTTCAAGATAATTAACCATTTAGGTATTCATTCGCATCTGTGAACTTGACCTTTGAACCCATGACCTTCATTCATATATCAAAATGATCATTAGGATAATACCTAAATATTCTAATATACATGCCTACACAAAAAGTTTATAGTTTTTGAGATAAATAATCATTTCAGAATTTGTTTACATCTGTGACCTTGACCTTTGAACCCATAGCCTTCATTCATATATCAAAATGGTTGTTAGGCTAATGCCTACAATATTCTAATATACATGCATGTACAAAAAGTTTATAGTTTTCAAGATAATTAACCATTCAGGTATTCATTCGCATCTGTGACCTTGACCTTTGAACCCATGACCTTCATTTATATATCAAAATGATTGTTAGGATAATACCTAAAATATTCTAATATACATGCCTATACAAAAAGTCTATAGTTTTTGAGATAAATAATCATTTCAGTACTTGTTTACATCTGTGACCTTGACCTTTGAACTCATGACCTTTATTAATATATCAAAATGACCATTGGGCCATTACCTACAATATTCTAATATACATGCCTATACAAAAAGTTCATAGTTTTGCAGATAATTAACTATTTTGGTAAACTTGTACATCTGTGACCTTGACCTTGGAATCCACGACCTAAATCGATATATCAAAATGATCATCATGTCAATACCTACAATTAACCAAAAATCCTACGTCATTATCACTAGAAATGTTAAAAAAAATAGCATTTTGTATCAAAGGTCAAAAACTGAGACATGACCTTGACCTTTGACCTTGACATCAATCGGAAGAAAATCTCAAAACAAGATCAACAGTGAAAACTCCATACAATTATCTTCAGCCATTAAGAAGTTATAACAATAAATGTCTCATTTTAAAAATTACATAATATTATGCAAAAAACGCGTAACCTATTTTTCGTCCAATTTTCATGAAAAACACAATTTTAATGTATCTAGGTATTCTGAATCCAAAAATCTAATTAAAATTTGCCTGCACCTTTTGGTTTTAGAGAAGAAGATTTTTTTGTCTTTTGGCTATTTATAGTAACGGGAGCCATATTGTTGGGCGTGGTCAAACCCCGAACACAATTTTGAAAGGCTGTTACCCAGGCATAATAACCACCAAGTTTCATCAAATTAAGCTCAGTAGTTTTGGAGAAGAAGATTAAAATGTAAAGTTTACGCACGACGCACGACTGACGACGAACGACGGACGGTGATAGCAATAGCTCATCTGAGCCTTTCGGCTCAGGTGAGCTAATAATCTACATTATATTTAACTAAATTTTAACAAGACAAAGCAAAGTGAAAGTTTCGTATTAAACATCATGTCTCAACAACGTGCTTGATGTTGTGTGCTGGTATATGTTACAAAAGAGTGTCATGGTTGTAGGTTTTGTTGTAATCTGAACCAACGAATTGAAAATGCTGCTGGGGCAACGGTAAATCGAAAAACAATTTACTTTCGATTTAAAGTATTTACGAGTATTTAGTAGCAGTTTATTTCCTCTAGAAGAACTTGTGTCTAACATATGCATAATACAAAATCTTGTATCCGAAACCTATGCATTTAATCAACAATGAAAAGGTTAAAATTAATGGAAACATATTACTTTTATATACAATAAGGACTACTGTATTGGAAATAACGTTGTCAATATATTCAATGATTGTCCAAAATTACGATACGTTTTGTAATTATCGGTGTTTGTAGTGTTTTGTGTTATTTCGTAAATAAGTTTATCTAATAAGCAAGTATGAGAACGTTTTCAATAAAATTTTAGCTTAGTGTGTTGTGTATCTTTATTTCTGGATTTTATGATGGGATCTTATTTGTTTTTATTGTATGACGTGTACTTAATGATATATTACTTTGCTGTTTTCCTGTCTAATTACCTAGTTACCTGTCAACTATGTAAAGAACCGACTTAGGATCGTACTGGCTGTCAAAGCATAGGTTAGATTCCTACGCAACTGTTTGCTTTCAAAGGTTATTGTTTTTGTCCGTTTCAATAAACATTGTTGACCAGTACAATGAGTGAGATAATATTGTCCAGAGCGTTAAGCATCAATTCATCTATCACCATTACTAACCTTATCAATTTCTTTACAGGGGAAAGATTATTGGAACATTATTTAATTATCTCTCTTCGGTTTTAGTTCTTATATAATATTAAAAGTCGAAAATAGTGGGTTACTAGCATGAAATTGACGAAAGGGACCACGCATCAAGTGCGTTTAATATTGCCAGTGTTAACAAGGATTATTTTAGCTATGGGTCCTTATACTAGGCTATACCAGCATGTAAAACCGTTAAATTTATAATAATAATAATAATAATAATAATAATAATAATAATAATAATAATATAATAATAATTATAACCCGTAAGCAACAGACTGAAAAATGAAAATACTTTAATCATTTTGTTCGCGTAAATGTAATAAGGATAAACGACATTTGACTGATAATAAACAATTGGTATTCTGATGATTCAAAACATGTTGATCCTTAGGCTGGTTTTGGTAGTACATTTGATAAATTACTTGTATAGTTTCTAAACCATTTTACCACTGAAAAATTAGTTCTCCAGTTCATTTCACGGGGAAATTTGTAGTATAATAGACTGAATGTGCAGTAAAAATAATGTCGGTATTACTGCGTTTGTAACATACATTAAAGTGTAAAACACGAAGGCCTATCTGTGTCTCTTGTATTGTCCACTCACTTTCATCTTGTCGTTCCTAGATATCATAAAATCGTTCAGTTGCCTCATTGTCAAAAAATCCTCCCATCATTGAAATTTACAATGTTTGCTTCCTAAGTAATGAATTAAGAAGTGACGAACTTGGTATAGTTTTAGTGCAGGATCAGATAAATCGGATTTTGAATGTGATTGACACAAGGGAGATTATCCGTTCGTTTGGACTTTACCGTTATAATTCATTTCTCTTATGTCATTAAACGTATTCGGGAGCTGATGACCAAAATCAACAAGAAGAAAATGGAAGAATCCTTATACCAAAACAGGAATTATAAAATCTGAAATGATGAACAGTGTCAATTGTATCAAACTAATCGGGTAAAATGAAAGTCTAAAGTAGATTACCTGTAAAATACGAATGTAATTAAGTCATAAAGAAAGAAATAAAATTAGATATACTGCCAATCATAGTATATTGTAACATAACAATGTATTGTTTTGTAGTAAGTTCCATAATAGGTAATTGAACATTCTAAATATGGAAAATGCATGGATCATCTATTTGCCTTATCCATAAACATGAAACTACACATGTTGCTTAAGAACTTCGATAATTTTGAGCGTGAAAGGTGTTTTGTGAATAAAATGTTTAAATAAAAAATATGTTTTAATGTTTCTTTGGTCAAATCCAAATTCTTAATCTTTTAGAGTCCTTTGATCTGACTTTACCGGAATTTGTAGGGTTATGAAGACCTTAACCAGATACATATATGTTAATGATATTTTGTATGATCTTAATACTACACAATCCTTTATCTTATTATTTCAGATTGTTTATCTAACAGTCTATATATATTTTACATTATATGTGAACAAGATAAAACACAAGCCTATTGTAATATATCAGAATTACTAACATAATCCAAATTCCAACACAACTTAAACAAATAGCAGAATAATTAACGTCAAATGTTCTTAAATAGAAAATTGATACAAAAGACTTTGAATCTGGAAAGTACATGTACTTGTAATAACCATGAATAAAAGAACACAGGACAAAACATGAATGAAATGAAAAGATAAGATAAACTTATATTGCAATTATTGAATATGATGAGACGAAAATACCGAAATGTACCCAAGAAAATATGCAATAATGATTTTTATGATAGAGTGGTAAACATATTAAAATAACTTGGAGGCATAACATAGTTAATTAAGTATTATACCAGTTTTGATTTTACAGTTTAAGACGGTCGACTCGGAATACAATTCCTTAATAGTAGTTGTGAAACCAAAACTCATTTATTCCAAGATGTGAAAAAGATACCTATAGGACCTGGTCCTTTTCAAATTTAGCTAAGGGAATACTTTGTATAAGGGAATATTCCTTAGTTTTTGAGGAATTTTAACTAACAGCAAATTTATAATAGTCAAAAATTTTCTTCTTTAGTTAATTTTTTGAAAACTAGAATTTATTAACCACTGGTTGTTTAATTAAAAATAGTTGTGATCTTACTATAGCAATTTACCTTTGATGCTGTTTGTACATACTTTGCAGTTTCTGTTTCAGGTTAATAGTATAGTAAGGAATTTGTTGGTTTCCGTTGTTTGGATTACAATTTATCTACTAATGACCAACTTGTTGAACTATAAAAATTTAATCTTAAACCTGAAATGATAAGCTGTTGGGTTGACATTACTAAATACGGATTAAATGCATTAATTATCCAAATCTATCTTTATTTTTTATTAAAGATATGCAGGAGCATTTGATTCTTTTTATGATTTTGTTTATAGATTAATGTTGCATAAATGTTATATAAATAGTTTAAGTATTTTTTGATAGAGTACTTAAATGAATTTATCTTTAAACTTAAAACTGTTTATCCACTCACGTATGTCAAGGCGTTGAGTTCTAGGACGATGATGGAATCCTGCAGAAAACAACTGACCATCCCGAGCGAAATTACTAACATATGTCTATAGTAGCAGTTACATATATGACATCAGTGGCGCCTTAAATTGTTAAAGCGCGCATCAGACAACCGAGTCCCCGATATTAGTATGTTAAGTCAATATAACTAAAGAACAAATATTCTTCACAGATTACATAATATTGCTTTGGGAAAAAACATTTCTTCCCGCAGCACCACTATGAAGACATAGTTAGCGTAACAATAGAGCAATTATAGGTTTTTAAAGCGAGTTGTTCAAAATAATTTAAAAGCACAATCTATGTTACAGAATATAAGTAATAAACAGCCAACAAACATTGGAAATTTATGTCAATATATTATTTTGAGAAAATCAGCATCTGTAACATAAGGTTTATTCTATTTCTAAGTGTTCTGAGTGGGCAGTGTTGTTTCTTAATCATATCTCGTGTTTTGACAGATTTCATATTCATTATGCTTCTTGAGATTTTAATACTAAGGCATATGCGGTCAACGCTGCAGGCTCCAATTCGTCATCATTTTATAAACACTTGCAACAAAATGAACTTATTGTACGTAGATTACCACCGAAAAAAGTATTACCACCTTTTGATGTAGCTTTTTCGCTTCATTTTTCTTTCATAAATTGTTCTAGGCATTAAGATTTATCATTTGAATCTGTCCGAAAAATCATCAAAATCTATGTTTTTGATGTGTTCTTAATATTAAGCCAAAAATCATATAATAGCAATGGTAAACTGAAGAGAAAAACTAGAGGCTTCGGTTTTGAATTATTTGATTCTGTATATATCCAATTACTTGCATTTCTTTCATTAAACTTAACAAGGTAAGACCGCCATTGTTCTAAAATGAATTACAACATACATTCCTATCTATTTTAATTATTTCAATCAATGTATATACGTGTATATTATAAAGAAACCAACTTTATATCGTTATTTGTACAAACAGTAATAAAGTAAGAATGCGATTTTTCGGATAAAATGTTCTGACTGACACTAACGATGCATTTTAATAAAAAAAACATGAAAGTGGATGTCTCTAACTTGATCACATTTTTTAAAACAAAAGCATGCATACTATTGAATTTGTTGCTTAATTATGCTTGTCAAAAAGTCACCACACGGTGCATGTAATTAACGTGTCTTTGTTTTATATCGTTGCTTTGACATAATCGACGGTATACATATTATAAAAAGTGTTCTGAAATAAAGATTGTACAAATATATGCAATCGAAGCAAAATCTTAATGTATAATGCTTCCACCAGATCTTGTCACCACTACGGAAATTTTATACAATGAAGCTCTTACAAATATATTGCAGATTCAGGGATATTGCAACTGATAATATTTTTGATCATATGTATGATACACAAACCGGCACGTAAGAGATAGACGTCCCTGAACATCGACAGAAAAAGGTAAAATATTTAGGTCTGGGTTTTTAAAATTTGAGCAAATTGTTAAATAAATGCTTCTTCATGACAGCCGAATGCTACATTCGGTAACTGTTAAAGCCAGACTCTAATATTACCTTTAAATTTCAAACTGAATATGACATCGATATGGCTAGGAACTAAATATTAAATTAATCCTAGTTGAAATTTAAATTGAATTCGATGTACAGGATTAAAAATCGATCAGATACCCGACAGTTAGGTGATACAATTGCATTTCAAAATAACTTTGACGATGATTAACTACCCTTTAATAATAAAATCATAAACTTCAAAGATTTTTAGTCTGTCTAGTTCATTTATTGATTGGTGAACTCAATACTTTTGATAAAATCTTTCACGTGTGTGTTCTGAAGTATACATATATAAACATTTAATAAATGTTCAGATTCACGACTTGTCACGAATAATCACTATTCTCTTTTTTAAATTTTTTATATCATTTTCGCTTGGTATTTCAATCCCTGCATGAATATGTTGAAACGTGTACAATAAGTGTCATCGTCATAATATTGTTGATAAGTATGATGTCTCTCTGTATCCTAGGTATATGTTTTGCTCTGTAGTCCCACGTTCTTTCCATCGCACTTTTCAGTTTACACTTGATGGTTGTAGTTAGCTAAACAGGGAACACTTTCTCTTCCATAGCACACTTCCCTATAAAATGATTTACATGTTTTATTTTTGGGCTTGTGATTTGAGCATGAGTTACATTTAAGATGTTGATATCTATTAGGATATATGTGTCTAGACCTTTATGGCTAATACGGTTTACCGCTTCCTGCCACAGATTTCAGGTTTTGGTTCGGAAGCTGTATAAACCTTAAAATTTTAAAAAGAAACAAGTTGTAACTGAAAACATGCATTTTGCAACAACCAATACTGCGAAACAACGACAACATAGAAGTTTTTTTATTAAACAATTAAAATATGACAAAGATGAATAAGCGCATATATCGATTACTGGTCATAAAAATTCCGTTTTGGGACAGGCATTGAAAATAAAATTTTAATTGTTCTTGCAAGAATAAAACAATTATAATGTAATTATGATATCAGAGTAGAACAAATATAACAGCAGTGGTAATTGTTCTTTATCTGTTTTAATATTGTAGCACTATAAGACCGTTTCGTATACATTCCTCATCTGTGGTGCTGGGACCAAAATTTTTGAAGACAAAATATTTTTAGAGTATTGAACTGAGAAGACCAAATTGTATTTTAACAAATTCACCTAAGGCAATACTTTGAACGATTAAGAATAGCTTAGTTTTGTGCGAAGTTTAAATTTAGGAAGCAGATAGTTTTGATAAATAATGTTTATATCTGATAATACTATGTAACCTCAATTGGAAATCAATTATTTTTCCTTTTTTCGTGACAAGATCTAAACCTTTACAAGCACGTTCTTGTTATTAAGCATTTCCCTTGCAAATTAATAGGATCATTTCTTTTTTAAATAACAAATTACTTGCATTTCTTCAATTAAACTTAACAAGATACAAACGTCAAAAAATGTCAATATGAATTAAGATATGAAAGTCGATGTTTCTGAGCATTAAATCAATATAGAAGACATTAACTGCGAATTGTACTAAATTACATATTATACCAGTGCTAACTTTACAGCACTAGACGGTCGTTTCAGGATACAATTTATCATCAGTAGTGCTTTGACTAAAATTGTTAAATCAAAATTGTTAAAGGAGTTGTATAGTATTGAAAGGAACAAAAATAAATGTAACCAAATTTAGCTAAGGAAATACTTTGCATGAGGGAGAATACCCTATTGTTTGAGGATTTTCAGATTTTAAAATATTTTAAAAATCTAACACGATTTGACATCTGAAATTTGCGAAATATAATTAAAACAAAATTAATTGATCTTTCAGATTGATTCTAAAAACATTTAATTTCTGATACTACAGCACATTTCAATCACTATTAGAAACAGCACATCTTCTATACATTTCGATTCATAACTATACATCATATTGTAAAACGTATTATGTTTATGTTGCTTACTGTACATTTGCTAATGGAGAGCAAATGGAAAATGTAAAAATAAAGTCAGACTTTCCAACAGTCACAAAAAAATTGTCAAATTGTGATGACGGCTATAAAATTTGAAGTGCTTGATAAGACGTATTAAATAAAATCGATTTTTTCTCTGTTGTAAACTAGCAATTACATGTAATTTGGCATCAAATCGTACAGTAGATAAACATCCTTAATTATCATAGATGTCAGGCCTATATATTCAATGTTTTCTGCTCAATTAATTTTTTTAGGTCATTTGGTAATTTTTCTTAACGTTAACATATATGTTTTACAAAGGTTTTAATAAAGATAAACTATATTGAAAATCTTGTATAATAAATAATTTAGACGTAGAAATATAGAAAATATAAATTATAGGACTTCATTGAGCTTTATAATTTGGTATCAGATAATTCTCCGTTACCATGGCTATTTTTCTTATAGTTTGTTCTGCTTAATTATTTTCTGGATTCTAATATTTAATTATTAATGTAACTGTACCAAGAAGTAGGTTTGAAAAACAATTGCTTTAACTTTTAGTTGTCTAAACACTTACCATCCAGCCAAATGTTCATGTATAAAGCAATATAAAAAATGCCATTACACACAAAAGAATAGTAAGTTAATACATACATGTCCTATGACATTGTAAGCGCAAAACAATTTCAACGTTTCTATTTTGTTTCAATGAGTTCAAATCCAGAGAAGATCTGGAGCTAGTTTGATCAAAAACAAAATCAAAACGTTTACAAGAAACTGCAATTATATTGCATATTTAGCGGACATGAAAAGAAATTATGTAATTATTTGTATTATATATATATTATTATATTTATGTTTTGATATCTGAAAATTTAAATAATTGGAGAAATTTTTCAACTAGATAATGCCTCATCGAGAATAGAATGTATCAATTGCATAATATAATTATGTAATATAAGAACTTTAGACCTTAATTTTTTTAAACCAAACTGATAATGATATATTTTCAAAACTGATATATAAGGAGACAATTTATTTTTAAATAGTTTCTCCTCGCATAGGACTGAATGCATTTGTTTTAAACTCTCATTACTTAATATTACTTTTATACCTTGTTTTATTATTTTAACTGCTACTATGAAATTAAAGCTGTTGCATTGTCGTGAAACTTGGACTGGTGCCAATATACAAGATTAAAAATCAATCATCAATCAGATACCCGACAGGTAGGTAATAAAACATTGTAATTCAAAATAACTTTGACGACGATTAGCTACCCTTTAATCGTCACAAGTTCAAAGAATTTAAGTCTGTCTAGTTAATCCATTAATTCACGCTCAATACATTTGATAAAAGAAATGTTGTTTAGTACGTATATTTTAATGTCAAAGATGTCTAGATTTATGACTTGTTGCTATTGGAAAATTTAAATCAGCAATTTTTTTGTATTTAATTCTCATTTAATTTCCACCCTACATTTCATTCCTAATAAGAAATGTAAATCTGTGAGATAAAGAACATGACATAACAATGTTTTTTTTTATAATTTATTGATGCGTTCCTTTTTTTTACATAAATCACTGTTTGACATTATTTAAAGAACAATAAAAGTTCTTCTTCAAATAAAAGTAATGATTTCAATAGAAGAAAGACAATTTTAGCCGAAAAAATAAAATTGACAACAGCCAACTCAACACAGGATTAGGCATTATACAAGCTAGAAATTGAAAAAGCCAAACAGAGCTCCGATTATAAAAGTGTAGACTGGCATTGGAGCGTTGTTTCAATATGACAATTTATTGAAGCGCGTAAATCCTTCCGACAACTAGTCCATACATACGCTCATTTAGAAATAGATAATAACCAAACCCTTATTTTAGGACACATTGGAAAATCAACATTCCATTTATGTTGTTTTTAATTACTTTTGACCATTGCCGACATTTACCATTTCTAGACTTCAGGTTTTTGTTTTCTTTTTGTTTCCTCAGAAAGTGATCAAGTGTTTTGGTTCAATACTAAGAAGCAAGTGCAGTTAAGACTCCTTTATGTGCTTTTTTGATGATGCTGAGATAGATATGAGGTAGAATACATAACACAAATTTCAATGCGCACAATTGTAAGGCATACGTTCGCACAATAAAAACATGCGATCAAAAGAAAAGTGATGCTTTTATTACATATCTTCACTATCAACCTCCCAATACTTGGTTAACCTGGATGAAATATTACAAATACAGATTCAGCCGTTGTTATCGTCATAATTAAAATAAATGAACAATATGGTTACAAAAACTAACAATTGATAATCGTTAAAGGATACTTGTATGTAAATATGTATCCCACAATTATCCAGAATACATTTCCCGAAACATATTCGTTTATTTTTCAATTTTGATTTCATACGTGGGGAGTGTACCTAGCGATCCTTCTTAAGCACTCAGCCTTGCTTACGGGTGGATGTTCACGAGTTTCACTTAATTTGCTATTTTTGTCAAACATGCATTTGAGAATTTTAAATTTCGCTTAACTACGAAGTTCTTAATGTCGTCGAATCAAATACCAAAAGATAAAAATTTAACTATTACTTTATTTATTATCAGTTTATTACATCTTTATGCAATACTCTAAAATACAAGACTTTTAATTTTCTTTTATCTCTGATTAACTGACTAAGTAACAAAAGCCAGCAGAAACATTGCACTTCATAAAACTGGATGTTTAAATAAGAAACAGTATATATCTTTGTGTAATGTCAGCGTGATCAACTGATAAAAGGGAAAAATAAAATTGCCAATATCCTTCTAGGGTATTGTGAATCTATTTGTTACACTATGTTTCGTACTACGAAATGCTTCATAACGTATCTAAAATGAGCTTCGAACATAGTCGTGGCAGATCAATGACTTTTTATAACCTTCTCATACCTAAAAAACAGGCAATTTTGATGAATAATGTTTATATCTGATAACACTATGTAACCTCAATTGAAAACCAATTATTTTTCATGTTACGTGACAAAATCTTAGCCTATACAGCACGTTTTTTATATTAACCATTTCCCTTGCAAATTAATTGAACCATTTCATTTTTTAATTTCAAATTACTTGCATTTCTTCAATTCAACTTTACAAGATACAAACGTAAAAAAGTTTCAATATGAATTAAGATATGAAACTCGATGTATCAAAAGCAATATGTCATTATAGAAGGCATTTACTGCGATATGTACTAAAATATACTAAATTAAATAATAGTGTTATACCAGTTATTATGTTAACTTTGCAGCACTAGACGGCCGTTTCAGAATATAATTCCTCATCAATAGTGCTTGGACCAAAATTGCGAAATCAAATTGTTAAAAGAGTTTAACAAGTATCCAAAAGACCAAATTAAATTGTGATAACGACTATTAAGATTTGAGGCCCTTGATAAGACGTTTTCAATAGAATCAATGTACTTCCTTGTTGTAGACTAGCAATTACATGCAAATTGGCATCAAATCATACAGTAGATAAACATCCTTAACTGTCGGAGATTTTAGACCTATACATTCAATGTTTTCTGCTCAATTAGGTCATTTGATATTTTTTAACGTTAACATACATGTTATATATATAAGAATTTAATAAAGATAAACTATATTGAAAATCTTGTATAATAAATATAAATTAGACGTAAAAATATAGAAAATATGAAATTATAGGACTTCATTGAACTTAATAATTTGGTTTCAGATAATTCTCCGTTACCATGGATATTTTTCCTTATCGTTTGTTCTGCTTGATTATTTTTTTCCATATTCTAATCTTTAATAATTAATGTACCTTTTTCAAGAAGGAGGTTTGAAACGACAATTGATTTCACTTTTAGTTGTCTAAACACTTACCATCTGAATGTTCATGTATAAAGCACTGAAAAATGTCATTACACACAAAAGGATAGTAAGTTAATACATGTATGTTCCTTGACATTGCAAAAGCAAAACAATTTCACATTTTCTATTTTGTTTCAACGGCTTTAAAAACAGAGGAAGAATCTGGAGCTAGCTTGATCAAAATAAAATCAAAAGTTTTACATGAAACTGAAATTATTTTGCAGAACTAACGGCGGACATAAAAAGAAAATTATGTAATGTTCTTGTATTATATTTTATCTTGCTAGTGTAATTGAAATCCACACGAGGGACTTGTAATAATTAAAGAAAATTTTCAACTCAATATTTCCTTCGATTGTATACTTTCATTGCTTAATATGAGACTTTAAGATCTTAAAATTCCTTTGTTGAAAAGTTTAAACTGATTTTGATATCTGAAAACTTAAATTGATGCGAGAAAATGTTCAACCCCCCCCCCCCTTGAGAATAGAATGTATCAATTGCATAATATTATTGTTTAATTACATATTATACCAGTTTTAATTTTACAGCACTAGACGGTCGTTTCAGAATACAATTCCTCATCAGTAGTGCTTGGACTAAAATTATAAAACCTAAATTATTTTGAAGATGTTGAAAAGCTACCCAATGGACCAAAATATATTTCACCAAATTAAGCTAAAGAAATACTTTGCATGAGGGAGTATACCTTAGTTTTTGAGAAATTTCAAATTTTAAATTGTATGAAATTTTGACAATTATAGAGACCTTAAGACCTTAATTTTTTATATCAAACTGATAATGATATATTTAAAAACTTATACATATATGGAGGAAATTTATTCTAAATACTTTTTCCTCCCATGAGAACTGAATGCATTTGTTTTATACTGCCATTGCTTTATATAAGACTTTTATACCTTGTGTTCATATTACAATCTGCTTATGCTACTTTGAAACTATGAAATTAAATCCATTGCATCGTCGTAAAACTTGAACTGGTGCCAACATACAAGATTAAAAATCAATCATCAATCAGATTCACGTAGGTAATAAAACATTGTAATTCAAAATAACTTTGACGATGATTAGCTACCCTTTAATCGTCACAAGTTCAAACAATTTAAGTCTGTCTAGTTAATCCATTAATTCACGCTTAATACAGTTGATAAAAGTAATGTTGTCTAGTACGTATATTTTATATGTCAAAGATGTCTAAATTGATGACTTACTGCTATTGGAAAATGTAAATCAGCATAATTTTTTGTATTTAATTCTCATTGAATTTCCACCCTACATATCATTTCCAACAAGAAATGTAAATCTGTGAGATAAAAGACATGACATAACAATGTTTATTTATCATTTATTGATGTTTTCCTCTTTTATTTACATAAATCACTGTTTCGCATTATTTAAAGAACAATACTTAGTTCTTCAAAGTAATGATGTCAATAGAAGAAACACAATTGTTGCTGAAAAAATATAATTGCCAACAGCCAACGCAATCCAGGAGAATGCATTATGCAAGCTAATTATTGAAAGAATTGAACAGTAAAAGGGAGGATAAACATTTTCGAAGATCCAATTATAAAAGTGTAGACTGGCATTGGAGCGTTGTTTCAATATGACAATTCATTGAAGCGTTTAAAACCTTCCGACAACTAGTCCATACATACGCACATTTAGAAATAAATAATAAATAAACCCCTATTCTACGACACATTGAAAAACCAGTATTGCATTTATGTTGCTTTTAATTAGTTCTGTCCATTGTCGATATGTACCATTTCTTGACTTGGTGTTTTGTTTTCTCAGAAAGTGATCAAGCGTTTTGGTTCAGAGATTTAAACGTAAGTGTAGTGCAAAACTGATTTATAATAACGCTAAGATAGTTGTGGGGAAGGAAACAACACAAATTTCAATGCGCACTATTGTAAGACATACGTTCGCACAATAAACATATGCGATCAGTATTAAAATAAAAGTAATGCTTTTATTACATTTTTTCACTATCCACTTTCCAATACTTTAAAATTTAGTTAACCTAGATGAAATATTACAAATACAGATTCAGCCTTTGTTATCGTCATAATTAAAATAAATGAACAACATGGTTACAAAAAATAACAAATAATAATCGTTAAAGCATACATGTATTCCACAATTATCCAGAATACATTTCCCGAAACATATCGTTTATTTTTCATTTTAATTTTATACGTGGGGAGTGTACCTATCGTTCCTTCTGGAGCACTCAGCCTTGCTTACGGGTGGAAGTTCACAAGTTTCCCGTAATTTGCTTTTTTAGTCAAACACGTATTTGAGAATAAAATTTGAAATAAAATGTTTCGCTTAATTAAGAAGTTCTGAAGGTCTTGGAATCAAGTATTATGAGATGAAAATTTAATCATTACTTTATTTTTTTTTCAGTTTATTGCATCTTTTTGCAATACTCTATAATCACAGACTTTTAATTTTCTTTTATCTCTGATTAACTGACTAAGTAACAAAAGCCAGCACAAACATTGCACTTCATAAAACTGAATGTTTAAATAAGAAACAGTATAGATCTTTGTTTGATGTCACGTGGTCAACGGATAAAAGGAAAAATAAAATTTTCAATATCCTTCTAGGGTATTGTGTATCTATTTGTAATGTTTGTAATGCTTCATAACGTATCTAAAATGATCTTCCAACATGGTCGTTGCAGATGACTTTTTGGAACCTTCTTATACCCTTCGTATCTTTACTTAAGACAATACTTTGAATGATTAATCATAGCTTAGTTTTAGGGGAAGTTAACATTTAAAAAGCAAAAATAATTTTGAAGAATGATGTTTATATCTAAGAATACTATGTTGCTTCAATTGAAACCCATTATTTTTCTAGTTCGTGACAAAACCTTAGCCTCAACAAGTACGTTCTTGTTATTAAGCATTTCCCTTGCAAATTAATTGGATCATTTCATTTTTAAATATCAAAATACTTGAATTTCTTCAATTAAACTTAACAAGATACACACGTCTAAAAATTTTCAAGATTAATTAGGATATTGAACTCTATGTATCTGAAGCATTGGTTTATAATAAAATCAATATAAAGGGCATTAACTGTGAATGTACTAAATTACATACTATACCAGTTTAAACTATACAGCACAAGACGACTGTTTCAGAATACCATTCCTCATCAGTAGTGATTGGACCAAAATAGTGAAATCAAAATTGTTTAGAGGTTGAAAAAATATCCAAAGAACTAAAAAACATTTAACCAAATTTAGCTAAGGAAATGCTTTGCATGAGGCAGTATACATGATGATTTTCAGATTTTAAAACATTTTAAAAATCTAAAACGATTCAATAACTAAAATTTGTGAACCATAATTACACTAAATTGATTGATTTTTTCAGATTCATTCTTATAGCGTTTTATGTCTGTTACTAACAGCACATTTTGATTTTTATAAGAAACATAACCATGCATTCCATTAAATACGTATTAGAATATGCTGCTTACTCGTTATCCGCAAAAGGATTGCACATATAAAATTCAAAAATAAATTCATACTTTCCAAAAAACTCACAAAAATTGTCAAATTGTGATGACGGCTATTACGATTTGAGGCGCTTGATAAGACGTATTCAATAACATCATTGTACTTCTTTGTTGTAGACTAGAATTACATGTAATTTGGCACAAATCATACACATCCTTAATTATCATAGATGTTAGACCTAGACATTTTATGCTTCTGCTCAATTAATTATTTCAGGTCATTTTGTATTTTTCCTAACGTTAACATATATGTTTCACAAAGGTTTTAATAAAAATACACTATATTGAAAATCTTGTATAATTAATAATTTAGACGTAGAAAATATAGAAAATATGAAATTATAGAAATTCATTGATCTTTATAATTTGGTATCAGATAATTCTCCTAACCATGGATATTTTTCTTTGTTTGTTCTGCTTAATTTTTTTCCAGGTTCTAATCTTTAATTATTAATATAACTGTTCCAAGAAGTAGGTTTCAAAAGACAATTGATTTCACTTTAAGTTGTCTAAACACTTATTATCCGACTGTTCATGTATAAAGCACTATAAAAAATGTCATTACACACAAAAAATACTAAGTTAATACATACATGTCTTTTGACAATGTAAGCGCATTACAATGTCAACGTTTCTATTTGATTTCTATTCTGTATCAATGACTTTAAATACAGAGGAATAATCTGGAGCTAGCTTGATCAAAATAAAATCAAAACGTTAACATGAAACTGCAATTATATTGCAGAACAAACGGACATGAAAAGGAAATTATGTAATGTTCTTGTATTATATTTTATCTTGCTATAGTAATTGAAATCCACACGAGGGAGTTGTAATAATTAAAAAAAAAATTCAACTAAATATTTCCTCCCATAAGAATTTTTTTCCGATTGTATACTTTCATTGCTTAATATAAGACTTTTAGATCTTAAAATTGCTTTGTTAAAAAGTTTAAACTGATTTTGATATCTGAGAACTTAAATGAATGGGAGAAAATGTTCAACTAGATAATCCCTCCATTGAGAATAGAATGTATCATTTGCATAATATTATTATTGAATATAAGACCTTTAGACCTTAATTTTTGTAAATCAAACTGATAATGATAAATTTAACCAGAGGCTCAGTGTGGCTGAGCCTGTATCGCTCACCTGACTAAAATGCTTTTAAAGCAAATTTGTATTCCAGTGATTAACAAATGCACTGTTTATATCAGACAGAATGGTTAAGGAAATCACTGTAGAACTATATGTACCATTCAGTTTTTTCAATCTGATTAAAATCACATCTCTTACTTGCTCTTCTCATAGGGTCCAATGTGAAACAATGTTCTCCGCTGGCAGCCATGTTTTATGGCAGATCAAAAAAATTTTGGCAATCTATGTAAAGGACCTTCTATACATCATTCCTGTAAAGTTTGGTTCAATTTGCTTCAGTCATTTCTGAGGACATAGTCAAAAATGCGTTTTTCCCATAGGGTCCAATGTTAAACTATCTTCTGCCCTGGCAGCCATGTTTTTTGGCCAATCAGAAAAATTTTGGCAATCTATCTAAAGGACCTTCTATACATCATTCCTGTAAAGTTTTATTCAATTTGCTTCACTAGCTTTAGAGAAGATAGCATATATATGCTTTTCCCATAGGGTCCAATGTTAAACTATATTCTGTCCTGGCGGCCATGTTTTTTGGCGGATCAGAAAATTTTTTTTCAATCTAAGTAAAGGACCTTCTATACATCATTTCCGTAAAGTTTGGTTAAATTCCCTTCAGTCATTTCAGAGGAGATAGCCAAAAATTCGTTTTTCCCATAGGGTCCAATGTTAAACTATCTTCTGCCCTGGCGGCCATGTTTTTTGGCGGATCAGAAAAATTTTGGCAATCTAAGTAAAGGACCTTCTATACATCATTCCTGTAAAGTTTAGTTCAATTTGCTTCACTAGCTTCAGAGGAGATAGCATATATATGCTTTTCCCATAGGGTCCAATGTTAAACTATCTTCTGCGCTGGCGGCCATGTTTTTTGACGGATCAGAAAATTTTTTGCAAACTTTGCCAAAGACCTTCCATACATCATTGCTGTAAAGTTTAATTGAATTCGCTTCAGCTGTTTCAGAGAAGATAGTCAAAATGTGTGTTTTCCCATAGGGCCCAATGTTAAACTTTGTTTGGCCCTAGCGGCCATTTTTTTTGGCGGATCGGAAAACATTTGGCAATCTTAGTAAATGACCTTACATACATTATTCCTGTAAAGTTTGGTTCAAATTGGCTCAGCGGTTTCAAAGAAGATAGCAAATATATGCTTTTCCCATAGGGTCCAATGTTAAACTATCTTCTGCGCTGACCGCCATTTTTTTGACAGATCAAAAAAGTTTTGGCAATCTAAGTAAAGGACCTTCCTTACACCATTCCTGTAAAGTTTGGTTCAATTTGCTTCAGTCATTTCTGAGGAAATAGTCAAAAATGCATTTTTCCCATAGGGTCCAATGTTAAACTATCTTCTGGACTTGCAGCCGTGTTTTTTGGCGGATCAAAAAAAAAATCGGCAATCTAAGTAAAGGACCTTCCATACATCATTCCTATAAAGTTTGGTTAAAATTGGTTCAGGGGTTTCAGAGGAGATAGCCAAAATGTGAAAAGTTTACAGACGGACTGACTGACTGACTGACTGACAGACTGACAGACTGACGGACTGACGGACTGACGGACTGACGGACGACGGACGCCGAGTGATGGCAAAAGCTCACGTGGCCTTTAGGCCAGGTGAGCTAAAAATGCGTTTTTCCCATAGAGTCCAATGTTAAACTATCTTTTGCGCTGACAGCCATGTTTTTTCGCAGATCAGAAAAATTTTGGCAATCTATGTAAAGGACCTTCTATACATCATGCCTGTAAAGTTTGGTTCAATTTGCTTCACTAGCTTCAGAGTAGATAGCATATATATGCTTTTCCCATAGGGTCCAATATGAAACCATGTTCTCCGCTGGCAGCCATGTATTTTGGCCAATCAGAAAAATTTTGGCAATCTATGTAAAGGACCTTCTATACACCATTCCTGTAGAGTTTGGTTCAATTTGCTCCAGTCATTTCTGAGGACATAGTTAAAAATGCGTTTTTCCCATAGGGTCCAATGTTAAGCTGTCTTCTGCGCTGGCGGCCATGTTTTTTGGTGGATCAGAAAAATTTTGGCAGTCTAAGTAAAGGACCTATTATACATCATTTCTGTAAAGTTTGGTTAAATTCGGCTTAGTCATTTCTGAGGAGATAGCCAAAAATTCATTTTTCCCATAGGGTCCAATGTTAAACTATCTTCTGCGCTGGCAGCCATGTTTTTTGGCGAATCAAAAAAATTTTGGCAATCTATGTAAAGGACCTTCTATACATCATTCCTGTAAAGTTTGGTTCAATTTGCTTTACTAGCTTCTGAGGAGATAGCATATATATGCTTTTCCCATAGGGTCCAATGTTAAACTATCTTCTGCGCTGGCGGCCATGTTTTTTGGTGGATCAGAAAAATTTTGGCAGTCTAAGTAAAAGACCTTTTATACATCATTTCTGTAAAGTTTGATTATATTCGCTTCAGTCATTTCTGAAGAGATAGCAAACAATTCATTTTTCCCATAGGGTCCAATGTTAAACTATCTTCTGCACTGGCAGCCATGTTTTTTGGCCAATCAGAAAAAATTTAGCAATCTATGTAAAGGACCTTCTATACATCATTCTTATAAAGTTTGGTTCAATTTACTTTACTAGCTTCAGAGAAGATAGCATATATATGCTTTTCCAATAGGCTCCAATGTTAAACTATCTTCTGTGCTGGCGGCCATGTTATTTGGCAGATCAGAAAAATTTCGGTAATCAAAGTAAAGGACCTTCTATACATCATTTCTGTAAAGTTTGGTTAAATTCGCTTCAGTCATTTCTGTAGAGATAGCAAAAAATTCGTTTTTCCCATAGGGTCCAATGTTAAACTATCTTCTGCCCTGGCGGCCATGTTTTTTGGCAGATCAGAAAACTTTTGGCAATCTATGTAAAGGACCTTCTATACAACATTCCTGTAAAGTTTGGTTAAAATTGGTTCAGGGGTTTCAGAGGAGATAGCCAAAATGTGAAAAGTTTACAGACGGACTGACAGACTGACGGACGGACTGACTGACTGACGGACGACGGACGCTGAGTGATGGCAAAAGCTCACATGGCCTTTAGGCCAGGTGAGCTAAAAACTTAATATATATCAAGGAAGTTTATTCTAAATAATGTTTCCTCCCATTAGAACTGAATGCATTTGTTTTATACTGCCATTGCTTAATACAAGACTTTTATACTTTGTGTTAATATTTCAATCTGCTTATGTTATAACTATTTTGACAATATGAAATTAAAGCTGTTGCATCGTCGTGAAACTTGGACTTGACAACATAAATTATTACTACTATTGAAAAATTTGGATCAGCATAATTTTTGTATGCAATTATATTTTTATTTCCACCCTACAATTCATTTACAATAAGAAATGTAAATCCTTGACATACAGAATATGACAGCAATGTTTATTAATCATTTATTGATGTTTCTCTCGTTTATATATAAAAAATACTTTGTGATATTATTTAAAAATTATTTAAAGAACACTGATTTGTTCTTTAAATAAAAGTGTTGCTCTCGATAGAAGAAAGTCAATCACTTCAACTTATGGTTGGTTGTCCACACACTTACCATCTGACTGTTCATGTATAAAAAATTGTCATTACACACAAAAGGATAGTAAGTTAATACGTACATGTTCCTTGACATGGTACGTGCAAATCAATTTCAACGTTTCTATTTTGTTTCTCTTTTGTTTCAATAACTTCAATTCCAGTGTATGAATCTAGAAATAATGTGACAAAAACAAAATCAAATAGTTTACATAAGACTGCAATTATATTCCAGAACTAACGGACGAAAAGTAAATTATGTAATGTTCTTGTATTAAATTTCATCTTGCTTGCGTAATTGAAATCCACACGATGGACTCGTAATAATAGAAGAAAATTTTCAACTAGTTGTTTCCTCCTGTAAATAGAATTGTATACTTTCATTGCTTAATCATATACCTTGTAGACCTTAATATTGCTTTTTTTAAATTCAAACTCATTTTGATATAGTTTGCAATAATTTGAGAATTTTTTTAACTAAATAATTCCTCAACCAAGAATACAAGTTATCAATTGCATATTATCATTGCTTAATCCAAGACTTTAACATCTTTTAATTGGTTTTTAAAAAAAAATAAAAATAAAACTGATAATGATAATGATATATTTGAAAACTTTATATAATTGGAGAAAATTTATTCTATATAATTTCTCCTCCCTTGAGAACTGAATGCATTTATTTTATATTCTCGTTGCTTGATATAAGAATTTTATACCATGTTTTAATATTTCAATCTGCTTATGTTACTTTGAAACTTTGAAATTAAATTTCTTGCATCGTGTCGTGAAACTTGGACTGGTGCCAACATACATGATTAAAAATCAAGCATCAATCAGATACCCGACAGGTAGGTAATAAAACATTGTAATTCAAAATCACTTTGACGACGATTAGCTACCCTTTAATCGTCACAAGTTCAAAGAATTTAAGTCTGTCTAGTTAATCCATTAATTCACGCTCAATACAGTTGATAAAAGTAATGTTTTCTAGTACGTATATTTTATATGTCAAAGATGTCTAGAATGATGACTTTCTGCTATTGAAAAATGTAAATCAGCATAATTTTAGTATTCAGTTTTTATTTAATTTCCACAAGTTAATCCGTGAGATACAGAACATGACATAACAATGTTTATTTATCATTTATTGATGTTTTCCTCTTTTATTTACATAAATCACTGTTTGACATTATTTGAAGAACAATAAAAGGTCTTCTTCAAATAAAAGTAATGATTTCAATAGAACAAAGGTAATTTAAAAAAAACTATCATTGACAACAGCCAACGCAACCCAGGATTCGGCATTATACAAACTAAAAAAGGCCAAGCAGTAGAGAAAGGACGAACATGTTTAGAGCTCCAACTGTAAAAGTGTAGACTGGCGTTGGAGCGGTGTTTCAGTGTTGAAGCGCCTAAAGTCATCCGATAACTAGTCAATACATACGCACATTAAATATAAATAATAACTTTGTCTTATTTTACGGCACAATGAAAAAACAAAACTACATATATATGTTGCTTGTAATTGGTTCAGTCCTTTGTTGATATTAACCATTTCCAGACACGTTGTGCTGATTCGTTTTAGGTGCTTAGGTTAAGATACTGAAACGTAGGTGTGGTAGAAGACCATTTATATATTTTTTGAAGCTGCTGATTGCATGGATAGATACGAAACACGAATGTGAAATGTTCACAAATATAATGTATACGTCCGCGCAATCCACACATGCAAAAAATAATGTTTTATCTGATATCTTTACTATTCATTTCCCAATTCGTTTTCAAAATTGAATAATCTGAATAAAATATTACAAATAGATTCAATCGTTGTTATCGTCATAATTAAAAAATTAAAATGAATGGTGACCAATATGGTCACAAGAAATAACTAATAATAATCCTTAAAATATATGTAAATATGTATCCCACAATTATCCTGGATATATTTCACGTCACATATTCCTTTATTTTTTTAGTCTTGATTTCCTACGTGAGGAGTGTGCCTAGCTATCCTTCTGGGGCAGCCAGTCTCACCTACCGAGTGAAAGTTCACGTGTTTCACTTAATTTGCTATTTTGCCATACATGCATTTGAGAATAAAATATAAAATGTTTCAATGGAATAAGCAGTTCTGAACGTCTTATTATCAGATGTTATCAGACAAGGAAGTTTCTTTTAAAATTTTTACTTTATTGTAAATTTGTTAGTTTTTGTGCAATAATCCAAAACCCAAAATCCTTTTGATTTCCTTTTATCTCGGAATAACTGACCGAGTAACAAAAGCCAGCAAAAACATTGCACTTAATAAAAATGGTTGTTTAAATAAGCCACAGTATATTTATCTTTGTGTAATGTCAGCATGATCAACGGATAAAAGGGAAAAATAGAATGTTCAATATCCTTTTCGAGCATTGTGTTTCTATTTGATATTTGATTTCACACTACGAAATGTTTTACAATCTTCCTTTAAATGAGCTTCCAACATGGTCGTGGTAGATCAAAGATTTTTCACAATCTTCTTATACCCTTCGCTTTTTTAGTACAGTCAAACTTTGATCGACAGAACGTTGAAACCTTAAATACTATGGATAACACGCAGTTATCTGTCTGACCCGACCAACTTCACATCACATGCATATCTCATGTAAAACTTAATTTACTCGCGATTTACTTTTCAATATTTCAAGTAGTCGCAATTTTACTGTCGATTAGCATGTGAACCAAAACCTCAGATCGATGTCTAAAATCGTTGGCTTAAGTCCCCTGCTCTTCTAGCGATCGAAATTTTACTGTATAACTAAACACCAGTATAAATTTATTTATATATTAATTTGTAACGTTTTTTTTACATGATTTTATATTGAATTATATGTGGGAAATTATATTTGCACAATAATGCTAAAGACACAGTTTTCTCCCATACTTCACCGAGTTATTCCGTTGGTTGCTAGGTGTAAGATATCACTGTCTTACACCCTCCCTGTGTAAGACAAGCTACACGCGCTCTTTGGCTCGTCGTGACGTCAATGATCCGAAGTCAACCAACAATTCCTCAACGTCACAATCACTTACACACGCTTAATTGATGACGTCATAATCATTTAACGTGAGAACGTCAACAACAATTGAGTACCTCATTCTCAGCAGGCACGGATGGTGACATGAAAACTGAACATTTGATGCAATTTTTTGTTTACAAATCGTGTTTTATGTTGCTAATGTGTGAGAAAAAGAATGTCAAGCTAAAGCTCGTTCTGGACAGGAAAATATTCATCCTCGTTTGAGATATCTCTGTCTTACCTGTTACCGGTGTAAGATTCTATAAATCTCCATTTAAACAGGAGTCGGTCTTGTATAAAAGACTAAGAGACTAGAATATTGAAAATGGTTCAAAAACCAATCAAATCTTTTCAGTAGGTGGAATCTTACTACAAAATAAATCTTGGAGAATACATTTAAAATAAAATAACAGATTTGTTCTTAGAAAATGTTTGCCTTACAATAATATACCATTTAATTGGCACACAAACTGATATTTTGAAAACTAAATGTAAAGTAGATTTTTTTCTGCAACGTCAAAATTTGTCTTATGGAAGAATGTCACACAGAGAAAAACGTTGATGTAGATACAAGCATTGAGTGTTCTTTCGGTGTTACACGAAAAAAAAACCTTTTTTGCGTCAGAATTTTACAAAGGAAGATAATTGTCTTTACCAATCGTTTGGAGACAAAATCTACGTATGAGTATGCTAGATTTATTTGTTCGTCACTTTTTGACAAAATATATCAACGTTTTACAGTTGGGAAACAAGGGCCCAGTTATAAGTTATATCGGATTGAACCTCTAAACTTTGGTGTTGGACCTGTGTGAATATTTTACAGAGCCTTCTTTCATAAATCAACAAAAACCTAGTTTTTATATTGATGAATATGATGATTTTTAGGGATGACATTGCCACATTATTAGAGTACAAAATTTAACAAATTATAATCTTATGCTTTACTTTTACCAAGTATTAACGGTTTATAATTTCTTATGTTGTTAGAAAAATTGTAATACGATAATAACATATGTGGATATTTTACAAATATGACAGCTTAAAGGATAAAATTACAAGGTAGTTACAATTGATCTATTCTTTCTCTTTCATCTTTACAGAATTAATTTACACAATCTCAACAAAGTTTTGTTAATGAAAATAATTGCATCAATATTTATCGACAAAATAATAATTAGTAAAAATAAGAGAAAACAAAAGTTTTTGACAAATATCAGCTGTATTGAATCAATATTTTTCCTTAAAAATCGATTTATGTATTAGCTTTTGTTTTAATGAAATTTAAATGGAATACAATAAAACAAATAAATAAACACAAAAATCAAGGTCCATAAATTGGCCGTGATCACAATATGTCTCTATCTAAATCTTGTATCTTTTTGACGTCCGATAGTCTTAAATTCTTTTTAATCTCGATTTTGATCTACACGAAGTGGATATAGCTAGCTAGACAGGTGGTGCCTTTCCGTCTGGAGCACCCGACCTCACTTCTCTAATGAAAGTTTACGTTTAACTTGAAAGTGTTCAAAGTTTTTACTTTGCTTTTGGATTGAAACGATTCTGTGCGAAGTTGAAAATGCCCGGAATACCAAAGAAATATAATTGTGAAGTCTTTCAGTTTGTAAAACTCTTTACTATCGCTGATGCAGCATATTTCATCCAGACACTACGATTGTATGTAGAATCCATTTAATTTCCATATTACAAATTAAAAGCGATGATCAGATGGTATTGCTCTAAAGTTTATCAACTTCTCTCCAGTGTAACATTCTGTGTATGGTTTATATTAAACAGAAACACATTTGCTCATAAAATATATCACGATCTCTCTCTGTAATCAGTTAATTTCCTCAGTATGCATTCTGTCATAGAGATAATTTACTTATTTTTGTTTTGAATTCTTCAGAGACATTTGTTAATAGCTTGATATCAGAAATATATAGACACAATCAGGTAAAATGCTTTTGTCGGCAAATAGTTTGTCATGCTTAATATTATAATCTGACTTGTTTTCAAATTATGCCATACCCAGAAAGAGCATTCATATACCGAAAACGACAATTGGTAAAGGAAAATATTAGGTGTTTCCATAGCATTGAAATATTACAACCATGCTTTATTTATTGTGTTGTAGAATTTTTACTTAAATAAACATACATCGATCAAAATCACTGCATGCATAGGTTTTAATATTTTCTTTTTGATAAGTAATTAAAAAGAGAAATCTAAAAGTCATTTAGTGCTGTATGGTATCTTTCCAATATAGTATTTATTTATCTATTTGAAACAGTTTTCAACAAAACAAAAATTTCGACAAAAGCTGTACAGACGAACACAATAACAGCAAACTAAATAAAAAATAACTAGAACAGATACTAACGTGTAAGCAGTTTGTATCGTAATTGAGAGTTTCAGTAGGGGGAACAAACTCTACCGTAGCGTATTAATTGTGAACCAAATACATTAGAAGTAAGAGAAGCAGGTAAATTGTTGCATTGAAAAGGAAAGTTGCAAACAGATAAATTGAAAGTATTAATGTTTGTCATATAGATTCAAATGAAGCCTTTTGTTAGCGAAATAATCAAGATATAAGTTTAAAAAGAAAGCAATCCATGCCCAAATCACAATGCCAAAACAACTTGTCATGAGTAATTACATAGCTGTAAGGGCAACCACTAACTCCGATAATTTGTTAGAAAACTATGTAGGTGTACGTATGTACAGTACAGACCTGTCGAAAGTTTAACACTAGGCTGACGAATTTGTGCCGAATCGGCAGCTCATCGCAACCCCTCGTTACCTATATCTTCAGCTTCTTCTACCTCTCGGTAGCTCTTTATGTCACTAGCTATCCATATATATTGGTATATAAAGTGCAGCCGAGCTTCGGCTACTTTTCGTTTCTCTAGTGTTTAACTTTCGATAGGTCTGTACTGTATTCGGAATGTGGATTGAAATATTATTAAGGTATGACCGTTATTATTGGCAAGGTTTACATGACCATTTATAATCCCTCAGGGTCTCTATTAGGAAACCAGCTGTCTGAAAATATATTTATCTCAGGTTAACATTGTTTACCGCCGTCCTTGAAAATGTACATTATATAAAAAATCGAATATTTGTAGCATATAAAAAAAAATTTGTTGCAAATCATGGTGGATAATGGAAATTGAACAAGAAACCAACGTCTGTTAGCGACGTCAGCTGAATAAATGACCGTCGAGAAAGAAATCCACTCACTTGATTAGGTATTATGTTTTTCAAGTATTTATAACAGTATTTCAAATCAATGAAATTATGGAAATTTATATTGATGTGAAAATAAACGGATGTTCTTTTATAAAACAGAAAACGTTACATGTTACAGGATCTTCATTAATGAAAAACCAAATGTAAGTAAAACTCCAATGTTGAAGTGTTAGCATAAATTACAAACATACTGAAACAGTCTAAAATATTCTAAATCAAAGTCTGAAGTTCAGTTGACAGAAAATACTATAAAACATTTCACTTTATTCATAATTATCTTCAATACTGGTAAAATATGTTCAACTTAAATCTTTCGAAGGTTAATATTTCGAAAAAAGAACATTTTAATTACTTATCTTATAGTAATAGAGAACAAAGTAATAAATAATTTTATTTTATAAGCATTTCAGGTGGCCTAGTGGTACAAAACGTCGGCTTACGGATAACAGAGTCTTTCATAGTTTAAATTCGAATAGCACTTCGAAATATCGCATTTTAAGAAATTTTGTCCATTCGCTTTTTATGGGTCGGTGGCTTTTCCTAGGTTTTTCTCCACCAATGTAAAACGGGTATAGTTAAGCATTGTTAAAAAGTCTTTATATTCACTGAGAGAATTAGTGCAACCAAAACAGGACATATTTTATACATTTAAAAAGTAATGGTTAGTATGATCTATAAATTACAAACACAAGATAAAGATGTATATGGATTCTGAAACAACCAATATATTATAGATATATTATCATTACTGTATGCCTTTAACTCCCAGTGGAGATTCGTCCATCGACAAGTTCCTCAAACTGGCTCTGTTCTGCGCAATTTTACTCCCTCTGTTTCAATTCCAGAAACTTGTCTCCAATGTTGACAAATCAAATGTAAGTAAAACTCCAATGTTGACGTGTTAGCATAAATTACAAACATACTGAAACATTCTAAAATATTCTAAATCAAAGTCTGAAGTTCAGTTGACAGAAAATACCATAAAACATTCCACTTTATCCATAAGTATCTTCAATACTGGTAAAATATGTTCAACTTAAATCTTTCGAAGGTTAATATTTCGAAAAAAGAACATTTTGATTACTTATAGTTAGTGGTACAAAACGTCGGCTTACGGACAACTGAGTCTTTCATAGTTTAAATTCGAATAGCACTTCGAAATATCGCATTTTAAGAAATTTTGTCCATTCGCTTTTTATGGGTCGGTGGCTTTTCCTAGGTTTTTCTCCACCAATGTAAAACGGGTATAGATAAGCATTGTTGAACGGTCTTTATATTCACTGAGAGAATTAGTACAATCAAAACAGGACATATTTTATACATTTAAAAAGTAATGGTTAGTTTGGTCTATAAATTACAAACACAAGATAAAGGTGTATATGGATTCTGAAACAACCAATTTATTATAGATATATTATCATTATATTATAGCTCAAGTTAAATTTTAATAATATGCTAAGGTTTACATGTTGAATTTGAACAATATTTACTAATACACCATTTCAAATTATTTTTCATCTTCACTGCTAAAAACAATGCAAATAGCAATATCAAATGAAAGGTTTAAATGACTGATTTTGTACAATAAAAGTGAAAGAAGTTCTGAATGAATGAGCTAATCCGAGTGACGAAATAAAAACTAGGTTTTACCCTTATCTTTCAACTGGTTTATATCAATGATAGCATTTTCAATCAAATTATTTAACTAGCCAACTGTGTCATTCAGGGGATGTTTGAGAAATTAATGTAACAATATGTAGACAGTTACAGAACAAAACTAATTGCATTGTAAGGGATCATGTATGAGTGAAACAACAATATCGACAGTTATTTAAATGCCTGTGTCAAATCATGAAACCAAAGTTATAATGTCCCCAAAAACAAAGTGGAGTGACATTAAGTGCTTGTTTCATTTCTTCCGGCCAACATTTTGTCTGTCATTATTTTTTCGAAAACTATCTATCAGATCTTTCTAAAACTTCACAGGAACAACCATTGGATATACATCTGTGATTGGCTATTCGTACTGTGATCGTGCACCTGCTTAGAACTCAAAAAAGTTGGGTCATCTTTGGGTCAGGGCATTCCATCTCAATATAACTTGTTTTTTTTTAATTTTCTCCGCAGACTAATATATAGTAGATCATGTGTATACATCTCGGATATACTACATTTTGAATCAAGGTGGTTAAAACTCAGAAGACGACTGATTAAATATCTTTATTCCATTAGCTGAAGGTCTGACATGCTGATAAGTTTATCATAAAACCCGCATATTATCATTGTGTGCCTTGTTGCTGAAAAGGTAGCGAGGAACACAACCATTGTATTCCGGGGGAGCTATTGTTGATTTCATAATTTTGGAAATGTTGATATTTTGTAGAGAGGAAAAAACAATTTTTACGTGAACTGCATCAATCACTTACAAGTGACCTCTTGTGCACAAATACCATTATTTCTATTTTTTAAACAGGGTCACTTTGGAGTCAAATTCGTTATGTTGGACTGCGATTGATATGATCCATGTTCAAATCACCTTCTAAAAAGCAAAGTGAAAACTTAAAACTGGCAAATTAATTTAAGGGTGTAAACGTCCAACATATAAGTGAGATCGGATACTCTGAAAGGGTAAGAATCTCTTATTTACCTAGGCACATCGCCATGTTTGAATCAAAATTGAAAATGAGGGCACTGTTGGACGTCAAATATATGTTTGATACAGAGACATCAAATTGCTCACGACTGTGGTAGGACTTTTGATGAAGTTCTTCCACTTCCAATGGTTCTTTAGGTTCATCAAATGCTACCCTTTCTAACAATAAGTTTCTTGCAAGAGTTGTAATCCTGCGATTATCATTAAATCAATGTAAACGTAATCAATCAATCTTATTTTAACAATTCCATTGATTTAAACTAGTGGCAAAATTATTTCTAGATGTTGACAGTCAACAAAATTAATTGCATGCCAGACAAATCTGCACGACATAACCGTATTACACCAGAAGTAAAACTGTATCGACATGTATATGACAAAGTATATGAACTTCTGTAGAAATTTCATTAAGTTTGGAGACACATTAGATTGGTTCTAGTCGAAGAGGTTTGTAATTAGGGGTTAAAATATTTGTGTTTCTTCTCTTGTTTTGTTTTTTGTATTTTATAGACTTTGGCTTAATAGTGAAGTGCTACTACAGTTAAGAAATTAGTAAACAATCAGCCGCTTCCCTTGATCTCTCGTTAGAAATATCTCTACTGCGTTACAGTGTCAGCTACTATCAATATCGCTGCAGACTTTCGGGCACTTGCTTTCCACATCTCGTCCACTTGGGAGCCGAGCTTTGACACTTTTTCGTCCGTTGTTATAGTTTTCAGCAGGTCTATAATATGTATCAATTGCATTCTTCTTTTGAATAGTATAAATAGTGATAGGCTGGGGGCCTGACGTATTGATGTCCATCATGAAAAACCTTATATTATGATTGTGTGACTTGTTGCTGAAAACGTAATAAAGAAAACTCCCCGTTTAAATTAAAATCAAAATGTCGATATCATAGTTTTCAAAATAATGACATTTTGTAGAAAAGGAATATCCCAATCTAACGTGAACTTCATCAATCAATAACAAGTGATCTCTTATAAGTACGAAAATATCATTATTTCTATTTTATTATATGCGGTTTGTTTAGAGTAAAATTCGTTATGCTGGGTGTAGTTTCCTCTTTAGATCAACCACTATCGGTATGATCCATGTTAAAAAAAACCTTCTTAAAAAGCAAAGCCTGGAAGGCCACCTCTATATAAGGGGCACCTGCTTGTAGAGGCCAGTACAATTGTATGCTAATGGTTCTTTGTTCTTATTATTTGAATCTGTATAAAAAGGCCACCTGCCTATGAGGGACACTTTTTCTGGTTTCGTTTTGGCGGTCTTTATAGACATGTTTGGATGTATTTAGCAAGTCTCCACATGTATATAATTGCATTTTTTGTATTATATGTATTTTGGATATATTTATATACATGTATGTATATATGTACGTTGTATAAGTTAATGAGAGCTAACAAAAATAAATAAAAAAAGCAAAGTAAAAACTGAAAACTGGCAAATTAAGTTAAAGGTGTCAACTTCTACCAGATAAGTGAAACCGGGTACTCTGAAAGGGTAAGAATCTTCTATTCACCTATGTCAAAATTGAGTATGAAAGAAACATGGAACTATGGAACGTCAAATATATCCAATATATTTTTGGGATAATTACTCACAACTGTGGATAGACATGGATATATCCTTTCATAAAAATAAAGCTCTTAGTTCCAATTGTTCTTTACGTGTACAAAAGTCTTTTTTTCTATTGCTATCCTGACCTAACCATATTCGATTCTCCTATGAATTGTAATTCAGTGACTATCATTAGAACAATTTTAACATAATCAATCAATCTCATTCATAATGATAAAGATTCGGTGTTTAAAACTAGTGGCAAAATTATCTCTAGATATTGACAGATAGTCAACAAAATTAATTACATGCCAGAAAATTCGGCATGACATAACCGCATTACGCCAGAAGTAAAACGATTTCGACATGTATCGGAAAACTTGTATCAAATTCTGTAGAAAATTCATTACGTTTGGAGACACATTAGATTTGTTCTTGTCGGAGAGGTTTATAATCAATAGTCCAAATATTTGTTTTTCTTCTCTTTTGTTTTGTTTTTATATTTCCTTGATTATATTGATTTTGGCTGATACTGTGAAGTAAATTTTAGCGGCAGCACAGACCTGCCGAAAGTTGAACACCGAGTTAACAAAATAGTCCCCGAATAGTCGGTTCATCTTGGTGTTGGTCCCTCGCTAAGAGTATCTCGGCAGTTGTCGTCTATTTCCCTGCCGCTTTTCGGTCACTATTTTGTCATATCTCTGCATTCCTCGTAAGAAATATTTCAGCAGCTTTTCGACACCTGATGTATATTTCCAGACAGCATTTCAGCTACTCGCGAATCATACTTTAACCACTCGGCATCTCAGCTTCGACTCCTTTGGTCTGCGAAAGATTTAACTTTCGACAGGTCTATGCTGTGTGTAAAACTTGGATTCTTCTATTAATACAGTCAAATCTGCCTTAAAGGTCACCTCTATATAAGGGCCACCTGCTTATAAAGGCCAATAGAATCGTACCCCAAATGTTCTTTATTAACATTATTTGAACCTGTATATAAAGGTCACCTGCCCATAAAGGCCACTATTGCTGGTTCCCTTAGGTGTTCTTTACAGACAGGTTTAATTGTACTTGGAAATAAAGTATACAACATGACACCAACAGTTCATGCTTTATATATATTGGTACCCACGTTTAGATGTACGTTTCAAAATTGATGACAAACAAAAACTCAAAGTTGACACAAACTGCATTTGTCTTTACATAATTAATGATAATGATTTGCAACAGGTCAATAAGAATTTATAGTCCAGAAACAACATTTATTTAAACAGGAGTCTTGAGTTAATACGTATACAGGGACGTGAATGAAATAAATCAGACGAATATTTTATTTTAAAAATTACTGTAAATTTTCGCGGTGTAAGTAAGTTTGTAACATACTGTTTCGTTAACATGTAAATTGGCAGCTCCTTGTAACCTCAAATACAACGAAAATGGAAACACCAAAATAACAAAGTTAGTAAGAAATTTTCCCCCCAAGACGTTAAGAAAGGGAGATAACTGCAGGGAATCAGCAGATCATCATGAAATACAAAGTTTTAAGATAAAATCCGGTTGAATTACGTCAAGTGGAAGTCTGATAAATATCACTATAAAAAGTCAAATAAAAATAGTTAGCTAATCAGGAGGTACTTACTCTTCCGGAGCACCCGGTCATATTCTCCTGGTATGTATTGCAAACCTAGCCGGCTTACCAAAGCAAAACATTTTAGGCTATCATCACAATATTGTTGATAAGTATAATGTTTCCATATCTAAGATTGACCTGAATACATTTGACGATCCATAGTTTCATCTTCCTTTCACTCTAAATTTTGACTTCAACCGGTTGGTTGTACCTAGAAAGACTGAGATGTTTACCTTTCCGTAACACCGGTCTCATTTTTAGGTTAAAATTTTACTTAATTTGTCATTTTTCAAAGGTTTTTTTTTTTTTTTTGCTTTTGGGATTGTGATTTGAAAATAGGCAGGTATGTTTGTTTTTGAACATTGTGATTTTGATTTGAACATGAATCGGAATATTTATGCTTCAAGATTGGGATTGGGATTTGAACTTAGAAAGGTATTTTTGTGATTGATTATTGGAGTTGTGATTTGAGCGTGAACCGTTATGTTTGTGTTTGATTTGAAAAGGAATTAGGCATTATTTTTGTTTTGATTGATCGGTACCAGAAAAATGTAATCATACGCGATGTTTATCTGTGCCGTTACTGCACTAGTAAAACTCCTAAAGACTGCAAATAAACGATATTACAAAACAGATCATTTAAAAATTAATCCATTACTGGAATTAGATCATTAAATTTGTTTCACGTCGATCTTTCTGAAACATCAGGACCCATTTTGAGATTTAAGTAAGATAGTTACGAAAAATGAAAAGAAATAGAATCAAATCTTTATTAATTACTGCATGTCGGAAGTACACACAGTCAATCACACAGATGATATCATTATGTAATATTTCTGTCATTTACGTTAATCAAAAATAAAAAAAAGGTTCAACGAACGCGATGCTATCTTCAGTACAGACCTGTCGAAAAGTTAACTTTAAAAGCCATGTGACAAATGTCGATTTCGACATCATTTTGAGTCACTTTTGACTACCAAATCTACAGTCTTAATGAAATCATATTCCGTCAATTTAACGACCTTTGCCCTAGAATAGGATATTTCAAATACAAATTATGACTAAAACTAGAAAGAAATTTGAAACAAATGACAAAGTAGCAGAACTTCCCCAGAATATAGTCTCGTTGGAGCAGTGTATACCGTAACTGTACGTACAGACTTTCAAATCGCTATTTCGATCCATATCCCCCTTAACACTTGGCTCACGAAGAAGGAACTAACCCCGGCAGTCGAACAGCCGAGATATGGGCAGTTAGTGGCCAAAACTATGCTAATGGATAGATATCAGATGTAGAAAAGCTGACGGATATATTGCTAACGAGAAGTCGAGATGATCCGCTGAATCGTTAGTTTACTAATGAACTTTCGACGGATCTGTACAGTGGTACATTTTTTAGGAGATCTCGACATTTATAGGATTAGAATGACGTTTAATGTTTTTCAATGAGTTTTATACAATACTTACTGATTCTAAATGATAAACCTAAGAGACATATAACACATATATGGTCCTCTATACCATAATCCATGTCTGTTCAATGTGATTGATTGAAAACAGTCATCAGCTAACAGGTTTAGATATCATATAACTGAATTAGAATTTTAATCAATCATAGACGGGTCTTTCTGTCTTTCAAGACTTACAATACAGACCTGTCAAAAATTTAACTCTAAGCTAACCATTCGACAGCTCATCAAGGCAATTTTTTTTTGGGGGGGGATCTGCCATCTATCTCTCGGCAACTTTTTGGATCACTAGATATTCATAATTTAGCCACTCAGGAACCGAACTTCGACTCATGTTAACCACTGCGGTAGCTCAGTTGGTAGAGTGCTCGCTCCGTAAGTGGAAGGTCGTGGGTTCGATCCCGGCCGGGTCTGACCCAAGACTTGAAAGTGGGTAGTGACTGTTCTTTCGCCAAGCACTCGGCATAACGAAATGAAAGTCACGGTTCTTTCGGATGGGAACTTAAAATAAACGAGGTCCCGTGTCACGGTGGGCTTGGCACGCTAAAGAACCCTGCTGTATAATGCCATCAGCGCAACGCACAGGCAAAATTTCTGCACCTTCGCCTATAGCTGGCGTCGTCTCGATATAAGTGAAATATTCTTGACTGGGACGTTAAACACCATTACTCAACTCAACTCAACTCGACTCGTGTTCGTTAGCTCAGTGTTAAAATTTCGACAGGTCTGTACTGTGCGTTTACCATTGTGCATTAAATAATTGAACTAATAAGATTTTTATTCAATAAACGTTTGAAATAGAATCAATCTATCAGGCAATGACTGACCATTATTGATAGGCTAAGCTGATTGGAATACAGAATTACTTGTCTATGTCCAGCTAATAAAATGATCCTGACAATAAACTGTCAGATAGACCCGGACACTGACATGAACGTATTATCTATATTGTTTATGACGAGTACTGATACAATCATTACCTCCATTGTATGAGGCCGAATTATCTGCGGTAAATCATTGATGGTAGCGATAAAAATGATTAACCATCGTTAAGGCAGATAATTCGGCCTACATTGATATGGAGTTAAGGAGTTTTCCACACTAGTCAAGGAATTTTCATTTCTATATAGGTGGTCAGTTTATGAATGGTGAGGATTTGGATTCAAACATAGGCGATGAGAGGCAAGCGCACTATTTAGTTCACTCGGTTTATATGATTTTACCCTTGTCCTTGTTGAGTGGAATACAGAGTTACCTGTCTGTGTCCTTCTAATAAGATGATCATGCCAATTAAATGTTATATGGCCTCGAACACTGATACGGTCATAAAAACATCTGTCTGTATGTTTTATGAAGACTTCAGATACAATCATCACCTTCATTGATATAAATGTACATCATTTGTTCTTTCCGCACATATTCCGTTACCCAATATCTTTATATCTTCTATAGCAGCGCCATGGGAGCACATGGACAAGTTTCATAGTTAACGTAAAAAAAATAGTATATAAAAAAGAGTACTTTTATATAATTTAAGTTTTGATGCATGTCAATGTTTATAAAATTTATGGTAATACTGCAATCATGTCAACTATGCAGGTTGTCATTTGATATATTCTGTAGCATGGGTCACTATGAGGGCATGTGGCACATCAATATAGGATGACTCCTATTTGTTTTAACAAGTTCAGAATTTTGCAAAACCACACAGGAACAATTAGGGTGTAGATGCAAGGGCCATTGGTTTTTTTTTATCTATTTATTATACTTTTTCAAAAATACTATAAAAAACACAAATTTCAAACTGAAAATTATTCTCAAGGGGTAACAAATCCTCTATGGTTGGATCATCATATTGTTACAAAGATTGCCATGTCCATTATTTTCCAATGCAATGCTTTCATATAACACCAATAGTTTTCAAGTAAATAGTCACAAAAACCAGCAAAATTTGCAAAACTCTGAAAAAGTTGTCTACTTACCGTATGAGTTTTTTTTTTAAAAAAATCATCATGAAACTGACCCCTGTGATAGAGTATAACAGAAACGTGGAACTGTAATTAGACCAAACTTTCAACATGCTGCACCAGAGACATATGTTCTTTGTTCCTATAATATTTGTGTTTGATTAAAATATTTTCAAGACTCACAACATTTCATTAATTTATGGTATGTAACGTCGAAGTTGTTTTAAAAAAGCCTATCGAATTATTACAAAATGGACTGTTTTATTTGTGTTTATCTTTCCGGAGCACCCGACCTCACTCCCTTGGTAGAAGTACACGTGTTTAAGCTAATTTTCAGTTTCAAAGACTGAAATGTTTTGGATCAAATAGTTTCAAGAATAACAAAATTTAAATAATATATGCTCTATAACGTCGCAGTTGTTCTGTGAAAACTATGGAAAAATATTACTAATTGGACTGGTATGTTGATGTTCACTATTCCGGAGCATCTGACCTCACTGCCGTGGAGAAAGGCAATTATACTCACATTTTAATTGGTGATGTAATGGTTTAACTAGAAGTGAAAACCATAACGTAAATAAGTATCCAACAACTGATACAAGTATCTGAAAAAGACAAACGTATTATGTCTTTCATAAACCAGTTACATTGGCACAGAAAAATCTCGAGAAGCGCTAAAACTTGCAAAAACGTTTATATTTGAATTTGATGGTTCAAAATTAATCGCTTTTAATGTTATGATTTACAAAAGAATTTTTTTTTCATGTTTGGATATCTCATCCACAGTATAACATTTCTCCAATGCTTGTGTAAATCCTTGATTTTATTGTTATTCATCTCAACATGTGTTTGATTTGCATATTACAACAGTTTTTAAAATTTAGATCCAGATCTTCCACCACCAGGCATCCCTAGTTCCAGTTCAGCAAATCAACCAAAACAGAAAAGATTTAGAAGTTGCACAGATGACGATTTAAAGAATTATGAATCTATGAACCAAAGCAAGGCGACAAAACGCAACACTAAGTCGAGAATGAAAATTCTACGAAGTAATTGATATATATTTTTTACGAAATGAACTATAGCTTCAAATTATAAAATAAACACAGCGGCACAGGAGCGAAATGAACTACAACTTAAAATAATGCCGTACAAAGGGCAACAACTCGAACACATTTGTTGACACAATAAATGGAAATATTGTCAAACGTAGACATAGAAAAATTATGAAAATATCTTATATTTACAATTTGAATTTGCAAGCGTTTCCAACATTTCCTATATTTGCACACTGGCAGAGAGATTTGGAAGGGAACTGAACATGAAAGAGGTGGACGTGGATATACTCGCCGATAAACTGGGCAAATTTTATTGGGATACCTGAAGTACGTTACCTATTCACACATCAAATAAAACAAATTTTATCACATTTCACGATTAAATGTCACTACCAAGTATGGTTAACCCCAGTGCCTTGAAACACATAGGCTTAAAGCTTTGACAATGTTAGCCCATATATGCCATTAAACAGTTTATTTCGAATAGACGGAAAGGAAAATGCCTAAGCTAAGTGAAGCTTTCACTGTGCTGGCAATTTCGAAATATCATTTTGTACTGCTATACATATGCACTGTGACTACCAAGTATGGTTACCCTCAGTGCCTCGGAACACATTGGCTTAAAGCTTTAATGTAAGCCCATACCATTATACACTATATTTCATATAGACAGAAAATAAAGTGCCTGAGCAAAATGAGGCTTTTACTGTGCTTAGAATTTCACAATACCATTTTGTACTGCTATACATAGGCAATGTCACTACCAAGTATGGTTACCCTCAGTGCTTCGGAACACATTGGCTTAAAGCTTCAATGTAAGCCCATACCGTTATACAGTTTATTTCATATAGACAGAAAATAAAGTGCCTGAGCAAAATGAGGCTTTTACTGTGCTTAGAATTTCACAATACCATTTTGTACTGCTATACATAGGCAATGTCACACTACCAAGTATTATTACCCTCAGTGCCTCGGAACACATTGGGTTAAAGCTTTAATGTAAGCTTATACCATCATACAGTTTATTTCATATAGACAGAAAGTAAAGTGCCTCAGCAAAATGTGGCTTTCACTGTGCTGGAAATATCGCAATACCATTTTTTACTACTATACAATGTCACTATTAAGTATGGTTACCCCCAGTGCTTCGGAACACATTGGCTTAAAGCTTCAATGTAATACTGTTATATAGTATATTTCATATAGACGGAAAGTAAAGTGCCTGAGCAAAGTAAAGATTTCACTGTGCTGGAAATTTCAAAATATCATTTAGTCCTACTATTCATAGGCAATGTCACTACCAAGTACGGTTAACCCCAGTGCCTTGGAACACATTGGCTTAAAGCTTAAATGTAAGCCCATACCACTCCACTTTGCTCAGGCACTTCACTTTCCGTCTATATGAAATACGCTGTATAGTTGTATGGGCTTACATTAAAGCTTTAAGCCAGTGTGTTCTGAGGCACTGGGGGTAACCATACTTGGTTGTGACATTGCCTAAGCATAGTAGTGCAATATGATATTTCGAAATTTCAAGCAAAGTGAAAGCTTCACTTTGCTCAGTCACTTTACTTTCCGTCTATATGAAATACACTGTATAATGGTATGGGCTTACATTGAAGCTTTAAGCCAATGTGTTCCGAGGCACTGAGGGTGACCATACTTGGTAGTGGCATTGCCTAAGCATAGTAGCTTGTTATTACTGTTTAAGGTAGGTTTGTAACATGTGTACTTGTTTTTTTATTGACATTTGTGGTCGAGGGTGACCACAGAAACAAGAGGCAAGGTGGCGAGGGTGATCGCAAAAACAAAAATAAAATAAAAATAAAAAAGCGAAATTGGTACACAACGACAAAAGAATGATTTCACAGTATTATATGTTTGATGTAAATGCGAAAAGCTGTTTTAAACACCATGTAAATGTATCAAATCCTAGAATGACTTTTACAAGAGGATTCTTCAATGGATTTCGCCAGCATACCACCTGATCAACCCCTTAATGTTTTAGAAAACGTATATGTTGAAATGTTCTGGAGTAACTTCATTTTCACAGAAAATGTGAATTTAAGTGTTTCCATCTCCAATGGAAATAATTGTTTCGTAGAAAGATTATGGGGTATCATGTGGCACACTGGCGAATCCCATCATTAACAAATTCTTGTTTGGATTGGGTATTGAGAAAGTTTTCTAGTTTTACCGACTTTCTTAAATTTAGTAATTGGCTTATACTGGTCATTTTATAGTCCCGCTGCTTTATACTGTTGCTTCGGCAGATGTTATCAAGTACCTTGAGATGTTTTAGTGAGCTTTTGATAATGTTTTATTGAGCTTGTGATTCTATGCTGTATAAATGTGTTGTATCTGACAGATTGAAATATGTTGAACATATTTAATACATGTTTGTACTTGAATGAGGATTGTACATTAAAAACAAAATTAAAAATGAAATATTTTGCAGACATGTGTAATTGTTTATTCAAATATCTCTTTCAGAGGTTATAAGTAAGTTTCATTACATAAGCAGTTCTAGTTAATTGTGGGTTTGAATTCAGTGGAGTTCAGCCCTTACCACTGGCTAAGTTTCTGGAGGATTGGTATTCTTGTGTGTGAAGGTCACCAAACATTCAGCAATTATAAGTCAATGGTTGTTGATGAGACTGCAATGTAAATCGGGAATTCTGAAGACGGGCATGTATTTTGCTACCAATTAATTTAAGAATGATGATTTAGATGGGTGAATGACTTACATTTTGATACCAAAAACTGCATGTCGGATCAGGTAATTCAGAAGGGCAAACATATTCCATTTTGGTACCAACAGGCCACATGCAAGATTGGGCGAGTTATGAGGGCAAATGTCTTCCATCTTGCTGCCACACTTCACTGACCTGTCAGGGGATATCAGGTCATTCAGAGGAGCAAAGGTGTTCCATTTTGCTACCAACACCTACGGTTTAAGATTTAGAAGTTCAGATAAGATGATCCAGATGAGGAAATCATTACCATTTAGCTACCAGCAGATCACAGGTGCTTGATTCATATGTCTCTATTCTACTGTATTTTCCATAAATTGATTGCACATGCTTTTTATTATTTATTTCTTTTAACTAGAATTGTTTCCATTAAACTATCAATCAAATGCATTTAAAAAAGCATTGACCTAACCAAATCATATTTTTAAACAAAAACATCATCGTTCAGTTCTTCTGTACATGGAGAAATGTTGAGAAATTTTGGAAATTTGATCAAATTTATACACCAATTGGGCCTCATTAAAAATTACATCAGGGTATTTAGGGTCAGGTAGGTCATTGTTGCTCGGGTTTTAACAGGTGTGATCATCAAGGCTACTCCAATTATGACATAACATTTATATTTGTTCAGAGCAGCAAGAAGGTACAGAAGGGATAATTTTGACATAGTTATATTTGTTATGTTGTTAAAAAATTGCTCTATGTACTACATTAAGTTCACTTTTGGGTGAATGGAAAATACTTTTCCTATTAGGTCAGTATATTTTGTATCAAGTTTTGCCAAACTTTTTTGTGAGTTTGTTGAAAACAATGACTTTATTCTTGCATTTTTCATGTGCACTGAATTTGTGGAAATACAGTAGGTTGATTTTTTTACCATATCAAGCGCCTATGATCTGAATAATCAGATTGCGGAAAGCAAAATGGTAATCATTTGCTAATCTGGAACCGTGACCTTATCTCATATGATGGTTGTTGGCAGCAAACTAAGGAAAGACTGTCATCACCCACTTGTGGTTCAGATAGGAAATGGATTTCATTTTTGTAACAACACATGCTTGTATGTCGGTCCAGGTGATTTAGAACATATTCCATTTATGCGACCAACACTTCCACCTTATGTCTTAATAAGACTGCCTGCCAGCACCTGTCATGGGAGATCGGGTGATTCCGAGGTTGTTGCTACATCTGGATGGGCACGTATTTTGCATTTTCTAAATACATCAGTCTGTCGTCTTAACCCCTTAAGCCTCAGGATTTTTAGTTGAAATTAGAGGGAAATTACTAATTATACTAATAGTATACTAATTTTCACAGCCTTTTGCATTAATTTTGTCAAATACAAACCCCGATATTTTATCAAAGCATATAACTTAGTTTTAGTTTCCATAAAATTTAGTTAGATATTGGTTACCATGGCAACGGAAAATTCATTTTAATGCAAAATGGGGGAAATTTTACTAGTATTATTGTATGCACCATGCATACAAACTGTTTCACACATTCGCAATCCCCAGTTTCTTTAAAAATTGGGACTTGAAAATAATGTTATACATGTATACACTATTCCCGGTAACAGTAATTTTGAAATTCCCAGTACACTAAAACGATGATGAGAATCAATTCCCAGTACACCACGTCGATTCAACGTCTCCTGCTCCTTTATTTCGCAATATGAGCTAAAATTTGGTCGACATGTAGTCCTTAACATCCTAGAGGAATCGTACGCTTCAGATTTTTTAATTAAGAAGTGAAAATTGAAATATTGAACAGAAACTCCCGGTGACGTCAAAATCACAGGTAAGCACTTGCGCTTTATCAATTTGTTTCAAAGTTTAAACATTGTATCAGATGCAGTTAACTACAAAATGTATTTTAATAGAAACGTTTATGTGTCCGATTGATGACCCAATACACAATCACATGTTAAAATGAACAGATAATTCAAAAATCGGCTTTCGATTCACGCTGTTGTTGTTAACACTGGCTGTTTGCTTTAATATCTTGTGTACGCTGTACCACAGTGATCTTTACTGATGACACTGCCCAGGTAAACCAACTTGTCGGCTTCCTTAATGTTTTCTTAGTATAGCTGCATTGGGTCTTCTGTTTGGTTGTTAATCCTCATGACCTCGGTCTTTCTGATGTTGATTTGGAGGCCAGTCTTCATTGCTTCTTCTGCGAGACGGCTTAACTTTTCTTGGACATCTTGGTGTCTGTGGGAGATAAGACTTATGTCATCTGCAAAATCAAGGTCTTCCAGCTGCTTTGTAAAAGTCCACTGTATTCCAGTTTTCCTTCTTGTTGTGGTCTGACGCATTATTCAGTCAATGACTATAAGAAAGATTGTTGGTGACAACAGGCATCCCTGCTGGACTCCGGTTTGTACAGAGAAAGATTCTTCTGTCAGCTTCCCATCGTGGATGACTTGGCAAGTGGCATCTTCATACAGTTGTTGAATGATGGTGACAACCTTTGGCGGAAAGCCATAATAGTTCATCAGTTTTCATATGGCATCCCTATCCACAATGTCAAATTCCTTCTGAAAGTCGACAAAGACTGAATACAGTGGGGCTTGCCACTCCAGGGACTGTTCGATGATGATGCTCATGGTGGTGATGTGGCCTGTACACGATCTATCATGCCGAAAGCCAGCATGTTCATCTCGGATGTGTCTTGTCCTGTGATGTTATGAGTCTCTCTAAGATGATTCTTGTTAACACTTTCCCTGGGATTGACAGGAGCATGATTCCTCTCTAGTTGCTGCAGGATGACAAGTCCCCCTTCTTTGGCAACTTTACAAGGTGTATTTTTCTTCCAATCTTCTGGTACTTTCTCCTGCTCCCAGATCTTGATAAGGAGTGGTTGTAGCATGTCAGTTGAGGTCTGGATGTCTGCCTCCAATGCTTCAGTTGGTGTACCATCTGGTCCTGCTGCTTTACCGGATTTCAGAGACTTTATGGCCTTCGCTATTTCGTGCTTGCTAGGTGGACCAGTGTTGATATGAAGTGGGTGGTGGAATGTCTGGCAGAACAGATGGTGCTGTTCTGTTGAGTGTTCCCCTAAAGTGTTTCACCCACTGTTCTTCCTTGCCTGATATGGTGTTTCCATTCTTGTCCTTGACAGGGCGACTTGGTCTGCTGTTTTTTCCAGAGAGGGTTGTTGTGATTTCATATAGTCTCTTCATGTTCCTTTGACCCGCTGCAGTCTCTGCTTCCTGAGTCAGCTCTTCAATAAAGTTTCTCTTGTCTTTTCTTGCACTTCTTTTTACTTCCCTGTTCTTGTCTCAGTAATATTCTTGCAGTTCTTGCCTCTCTTCCTTGTCTTGTGTTTGGCTGATTTGATCTTTCAGTTGTTTTCTTTCTGTGATCAATGCCCATGTGTCTGTTGTAAGCCACTCCTTGTGTTTTGATCTTTCCTTTCCTAGGACAGTTTGGCACGTTGTCTTCCAGGTGTTGCAAAGATTATTCCACTGGTCTTCAATTGTTTCCTCTGTCGGGTTGGAGAATGCACTGTAGTTGTTCCTTAATTCGAGCTTGAATTCTTGCATTTTCTCTCTTTCCTTCAAGTTTGGCAAATTGTACTTGTGTGATACTCTTCCTGCTCTATCTTTAAAGGCTTTCGGTTTGGTCTTAAGGGTGGCAACAACTAGCCGATGATCTGATGCTGCATTTGCTCCACGCTTTACCCTGACAGCATGCAGGTTTCTTCTCCACTTTTGTCCAATTATGATGTGGTCGATCTGATTTTCAGTCTTGCCATCAGGAGAAGTCCAGGTGGTCTTGTGAATTTCCTTGTGCAGAAAGAAACTCTGTAGCATTTGTTGGAGCGTAGCACTGTAAAATGGTAACTTTCCTAAGGATCCGTGGTGATACTGGTTCCCAGGAGTGTTTGGGTTGCTTCAAGTGTCATCAGCAATGTTACTCCGTGCGTGTGGTGTCTCCAGTTGCTAGTCTTGTGCGTCCAGTTCCATTCCATCTAGTCTCATATAATCCAAAGATCTTTAGGCTGTACATGTATCTGTGCATTTCTCCACTTACCTGTGCTGTTTTTCCTGTCATGTAGGGCCAAGATGTTCCAGGTCCCTATTCTGGTTGTTGACTTAGTGGTAAGAAGAGTTGTCGGCGCACTGGCTTCCCGAAGGCTTAATTCTTCAGCTCGCTTCATATATTCTAATTGAGAAGACTCCTCTACAACCATGTCGCTATCTGCTGATGTAGTTGCTGTTTCTGTAACAGGACATTTTTACGGGATAGGGGTGTTAACCTTATGCCCAACCCTCCTCCTTTTTAGCTCACCTGAGCACAAAGTGCTCGTATATGGGTCATGTTGGGTCAATAAGTATGTCACTGGGTCAAATCATAGAAAAACCTTGTTAACACTCTAGAGTCCATATTTTTTGTCTAAATATCATATAATTTGTCAAGAACGATGTTCATGACCAAAGCAAGGTCAAGATTGCATATAAGTCATGTTGGGTCAATAAGTATGTCACTGGGTCAAATCATAGAAAAACTTTGTTATTACTCTGGAGTCCATATTCTTGTCAAATCTTCATATAATTTGTTCAGAACAATGTTCATTACCAAAGCAAGGTCAAGTTCGTATATGGGTCATGTTGGGTCAATAAGTAGGTCACTACATCAAATCATAAAAAACCTTGTTACCATTTTAGAGTCCATATTTTTGTCCTATCTTTATATAATTTGTTCAGAACAATCTTCAGGACAAAAGCTAGGTCAAGTTCATATTAACTAAGAATGAACTATGTTAACATATTGGAAAAATGTGTAGGATTTAAATTATTCTCAGGTGAGTGCCCAGGGCCTCATGGCCCTCTTGTTTCTTTATTTATATTTATATAAATTTAGATTTATATTACAATAAAGAAAATCTTCTGTACTCTGAAAAATAGAGTTAATTTTATATGTCTTTTCATAAAAGCCTGATATCGGTTGCCATGGTAATTGCCAAAAAAATTCAAGTAATGCAAATAAAGGTAAATTAATTCAAATAGTGTTTCTGGATACATAATTCACAAAAATGTATGTTTCTTTTGCAAATTTGCATTGAAGTTCCTTCAAAGAATAAATAACTATTTATTGAAAAATATTTCATCGATATTCACCAATGTTACATACATGTATATATATATATTCTATTTATGAAAAATATCCAATACAATCTCAGAATTCAAGATTTACCCATTTACTACATTAAAGACTTTATGGTGTAAAAAGAGAAGAAAAATATTCTTTAATAAACTTCAAGTTTCAACTTTAAATCTACATGATCAAATTGCGAAAAACCCAAGAGAATTGAAATTTTAAAACGACGCTCTATAAATTGTATGGTTGGTTGGTTTGTTGGTGGAAATTTTTTACGTCACTTCATTTATTTTTCAGCTTTTAGTAATGAGACAATTTTTTCTATTTTTTCTAATTAATTTCAATTGTTAGTCTAGAACAAAATGGCGACATTTAGAGTGCTAGTACATATACGCTGGATACACTTTAATGCGATGACACAGAGTGAGACAATAAAGTCCATTGCACTAATCGAGCCACGACAAGGAAAACCCTTTCTTACTTGAAATCGATTCCAATCGCCTGGGATGTGAAGGTTAACGCCTAAACCACTCGGCCACTGCGGTCACCTATAAAGTGTATGAGAAACATACCACAACTAGAATTGCAATGCAATGCAATTCGAACTGCATATAATTGTCATGTGTATTATCTTTTTTAGTATCTCATGACAAGACAATAATCAATTTATTGAGGAGGGTGGACCATGGTCAATTGGGCAGAGTTTATAAAGTATCAGATCGCTCTCCTATAATGGCAATTTAAAATGTACGTGTTTTATATGTGGAAGTCTGAATAGTTTTGTTAGATATACAACAATGTATTATATATAGGGGTGGGGGTGGCACATGACAAATGTTGGGTATTGGATTTTTCTAATAGAAAGGTTTGAGGTTGTGGATCTTAATAGGTTTTAATGTGATCAACGGGTGTTGCTCAGTAATATTATGTACTATAGTTCTTGTGATCAGACACACCATTTATAAGACTTATAAGATTTATTTCAGGCATGCTCAAGTAGCCCAGTAATATTTTGTGCGGTTTCCAAATAGCAGCCATGCTGAGATTTATATATGTTATTTCCACATCTTCAGACATTGTAATGTAGTGCCTGCATAGTGACATCATGTTGTTTTTGTTGTAATGTTTAATGTCGCATCAGCAATTTTTAGATATTCGCGACAGGATCAAGTTTATTAATTCTAAGAATCAATCAAAGTACAGATTCTTGTATGTGCAAGATATAACGGTATGTATGAACTGACCGGGGCCCGAACCCGAGGCCTCCCACTATAGACACACTAGGTAGACCCGATATGTGAGATAATTACGCGGTATTTGCATGAAGATTCATATTCACTTGGAAAATCTAATTTATGACACTTCAGTATTTAAAAATAAATAAATTAATAACAAGGGAAAAAATTATGAAATGTATACTCTATAAAAAGACCCTTCATATACTGATATATAGATCAATCTTTTATAAAGCCATGTTTCCATCTACAAGCTGAAATAATGAGTGGTATACATTACCTATATATAGAATAAAATAATTCATTGAACCACATACAAGTTTAGATGCATTTCATCTAATTCAGTAAAGATGTGTGATCTTTGAATGAAGTGATGTAATCATCTGTTTACATTGATGTCGAAACACAATGGATACCTGAAGTACGTTACTTATTCAACATTGCAGCGTTCAATATTGAATAAGTAAACAGTTACTTATTCAACATTCGCAAATATTTTTCTTTCATTTATCAAACATCAAATAAAACAAATTTTATCATATTTCACGATTAAGTGTCACTACCAAGTATGGTTATCCCCAATGCCTCGGAACACATTGGCTTAAAGCTTCAATGTAAGCCCATACCATTACACAGTGTATTTCAAATAGACGGAGAGTAAAGTGCCTAAGCAAAGTGAAGCTTTCACTGTGCTCGAAATTTCGAAATATCATTTTGTACTGATATAGATAGGCAATGTCACTACCAAGTTTGGTTACCCTCAGTGCCTCGGAACACATTGGTTTAAAGCATCAATGTAAGTCCATACCATTATACAGTGTATTTCATATAGACGGAAAGTAAAAGGCCTGAGCAAAGTGAAGCTTTCACTGTGCACGAAATTTCGAAATACCATTTTGTACTACTATGCTTAGGCAATGTCAATACCAAGTATGGTTACCCCCAGTGCCTCGGAACACATTGGCTTAAAGCTTCAATGTAAGTCCATACCATTATACAGTGTATTTTATATAGACGGAAAGTAAAAAGCCTGAGCAAAGTGAAGCTTTTACTGTGCTCGGAATTTCGAAATACCATTTTGTACCACTATGCTTAGGCAATGTCACTACCATGTATGGTTACCCCCAGTGCCTTGGAACACATTTGATTAAAGCTTCAATGTAAGACCATACCATTATACAGTGTATTTTATATAGACGGAAAGTAAAAAGCCTGAGCAAAGTAAAGCTTTCACTGTGCTCGAAATTTCGAAATACCATTTTGTACCACTATGCTTAGGCAATGTCAATACCAAGTATGGTTACGCTCAGTGCCTCGGAACACATTGGCATAAAGCTTCAATGTAAGCCCATACCATTATACAGTGTATTTTATATAGACGGAAAATAAAGTGCTTGAGCAAAGTAAAGCTTTCACTGTGCTCGAAATTTCTTAATTCCATTTTGTACTACTATACTTAGGCAATGTCACTATCAAGTATGGTTACCCCCAGTGCCTCGGAACACATTGGATCAAAGCTTCAATGTAAGTCCATACTATTATACAGTGTATTTTATATAGACGGAAAGTAAAAAGCCTGAGCAAAGTGAAGCTTTCACTGTGCTCGGAATTTCGAAATATCATTTTGTACTACTATGCTTAGGCAATGTCACTACCAAGTATGGTTACGCTCAGTGCCTCGGAACACATCGGCTCAAAGCTTCAATGTAAGTCCATACCATTATACAGTGTATTTTATATAGACGGAAAGTAAAAAGCCTGAGCAAAGTGAAGCTTTCACTGTGTTCGGAATTTCGAAATACCATTTTGTACCACTATGCTTAGGCAATGTCACTACCATGTATGGTTACCTCCAGTGCCTCGGAACACATTTGCTTAAAGCTTCAATGTAAGACCATACCATTATACAGTGTATTTTATATAGACGGAAAGTAAAAAGCCTGAGCAAAGTAAAGCTTTCACTGTGCTCGAAATTTCGAAATACTATTTTGTACCACTATGCTTAGGCAATGTCAATACCAAGTATGGTTACGCTCAGTGCCTCGGAACACATTGGCATAAAGCTTCAATGTAAGCCCATACCATTATACAGTGTATTTTATATAGACGGAAATTAAAGTGCTTGAGCAAAGTAAAGCTTTCACTGTGCTCGAAATTTCGAAATTTCATTTTGTACTACTATGCTTAGGCAATGTCACTATCAAGTATGGTTACCCCCAGTGCCTCGGAACACATTGGATCAAAGCTTCAATGTAAGTCCATACTATTATACAGTGTATTTTATATAGACGGAAAGTAAAAACCCTGAGCAAAGTGAAGCTTTCACTGTGCTCGGAATTTCGAAATACTATTTTGTACCACTATGCTTAGGCAATGTCACTACCATGTATGGTTACCTCCTGTGCCTCGGAACACATTTGCTTAAAGCTTCAATATAAACCCATACAATTATACAGTGTATTTTATATAGACGGAAAATAAAGTGCCTGAACAAAGTGAAGCTTTCACTGTGCTTGAAATTTCCAAATACCATTTTGTACTACTATACTTAGGCAATGTCACTACCAAGTATGGTTACCCCCAGTGCTTCGGAATACATTGGATCAAAGCTTCAATGTAAGTCCATACCATTATACAGTGTATTTTATATAGACGGAAAGTAAAAAGCCTGAGCAAAGTGAAGCTTTCACTGTGCTCAAAATTTCGAAATACCATTTTGTACCACTGTGCTTAGGCAATTTCACTGCCAAGTATGGTTACCCCCAGTGCCTCGGAACACATTTGCTTAAAGCTTCAATATAAACCCATACCATTATACAGTGTATTTTATATAGACGGAAAATAAAGTGCCTGAACAAAGTGAAGCTTTCACTGTTCTCGAAATTTCGAAATACGATTTTGTACTACTATACTTAGGCAATGTCACTATCAAGTATGGTTACCCCCAGTGCTTCGGAACATATTGGATCAAAGCTTCAATGTTTTTTTTTTTTTTTAATCTTTTTTTTATTGCTTTTCAAATATAGAAACGAATACACCTTTCACTCACTCATTCATACTGGATCAGAAATTTTCTCTCACAGCTAGTTTATTTACAAATTAATGCCTCAGTTGTTTGAAGCTTGAAAAAAGATTAAGCTGAATAAATAAGTCATAATCAAAGACGATTTAACTATATAATATTTCACATAAATTTCTTGACCATTTTGAACTATGTCTCATTATGTAATCAAGCTTCAAACAATTGAACCATAGGCAAATATCTACATATACAACAGCTCTATGTCAAGCCTTGTTACAAAAACTATATACATGTATATATACAATTTAAATCAATAATAAATAAATAAATAAATAAATAAATAAATAAATACATAGAAAAAAAGTTATCAAAGAGGCTCATCATGAAATAGATCTTAAATTTAAAAAAAAAAAAAAAAAAAAAAAAAAAATATTATTTTTGTTTTCATATCAGATATTTTATACATGACAGCATTAAATACAACTTCCTAGAACTGTAGTAAATAAAGCCTTTATTTAGATGTTTAATGACAAAAAGGCAATGCCACTAAAACACTACTGACAGGTGGGCTATACAAAAGGTCTCACTTATTGGTAATTGTAAATTAATTGCGTAAACTTCACACAATAAATATAAAATAACATTATCAAATATGTGATGAGTGTTTAACAATTGTGGTGTTTTTCGCTATATATTATTTTATCTTTTGGTTTGGTTTATATGGAGGGGGGGGTAAATAAAAGGTTGATATACTTGAGCCATTTAATTTTAATGATTTTAAAGTATTGTTCTAAAACAAAACATTATACCTAATCAAATAATCTGCGAAAGTTTGACCATCTTTCTTGAAATTTGTTGTAATCACAATTTTTATAGTATATATATTTTTCTTGTCTGTAGTATATTTCTATTTCTTTTTGTACAACACTAATAATGGGCCTACAATTCTTCAATCTTTGTTTGTAAATATGAAATTTGCAAAGGCATAAAATTAAATTAAACACTGAATATTTCTTCCCTTTCTTACCAAAGACAACAGTTTCGGAATCAATATTCAAGTTTATATTTAATTTCTCCTTGAGCCATTGAAAAATATCATTCCAGTATTTTTGGATAATGTAACATCCCCAATACATATGCAAAATGGTTTCTTGTTGATGTTTACAGAAAGTACAGGTCTCACTTGTTGTTATCCCAATTTTGAATAGGAATTTATTGGTACTAATGATTCTATGGTTAATGCGAAATTGAAACCATCTAAGTTTTATGTCATTTGAAAATTTCATGGAATAAATGTATGTGTTTTTCCACCAGTTATTTGATTTTTTTATTCCCAAATCTGTTTCCCATTTTAGTTCTGCCTTGCTTTTAATGTTCAGTTTCTTAATAAATGAATCATAAATATTTCTGTTGCCTTTTTCATTTGATCTGATTAAATATATATATTCAGGGCAATAGGGACGAATACAAGTGTTTTGTTGTTTCAGAACATTCCATTTTTCAATTATAGACATTTTTAAACCTTGAAATATAGTTATGGGTGGTCGAATATTATACTTCAATGAGAAAGATTCATAATCCATAAACCATCCTGTATCATCAAACAAATCACATATAAGATGTATACCCTTTTCATACCATGTATTATACATCACCGGTTTATTTCCTACGAGTATGTTACTATTATACCATAAAGGTTGATATAAAATATGTTTTTGACTTATATGTATTGTATGAATGAAGTCGTGTAAGTTAAGAAATACCTCTTTCCAAAATAAATTTTTACATTCTCTACTCAGTTTGTTAAAAAATTTATCCCCAAATTGAAACATTTTACATTCATCAATTGAGAGAGTTTGGAAGAGTATATTTTTCCATGAAACTTCTTGCTGTGTTTCATTAAGAATTTTTCTAACCCATGTTAATTTCAAAGACTTAATAAATGACCCTATATGTATCATTCTGCATCCCCCATTTCCATAATCCTGTATCATTTTCTGTCTAGCTATTTTGTCCCCTTTATTTCCCCATATATACTGAAATATTAATTGTTCTAATTTCTTCAAGATTGAAACATCTGGTGAAGGGAGGCTTTGAAAGAGATGGGTTAATTTAGGAACCAGGACTGACTTAACAACAGTTACTTTACCTAAAGTGCTCAAGTTTCTCTTAGACCACATGTTTATTAATTTTGAAATTTCTTCTAATTTTTCTTTGAAATTTAACATAACAATATTTTTTAATTCTAATGTGTATTTGATACCTAAAGTTGAAAATTCAGATTTACTCCATGAAAGGGGTTGATCAGGGCAAAGTATTTGATCACAGTATTTCTTTGCCCCTATCCATATACAAAATGTTTTTTCAATATTAGGTTTTAGTCCAGAGTACTTTGCAAATTGATCTAGTAAGTCAAGTGTTTTTTTAAGAGATTTTTCAGATCCATCAAGTATAATTGTTGTGTCATCTGCATATTGGCTAAGTTTTTCTTCCTTTTCCCCAATTTTTATTCCTTTTATGTCCTTGTTATTTCTTATCATTAAGGCCATTATTTCAACACATAGAAGAAAAATGTATGGTGAAATTGGGTCCCCCTGTCTACATCCCCTACCTATTTTAAAGAAATTTGATGAAAAACCATTTTGAACCACACATGTCTTTGCTTCAAAATTTAAAATTTTAACCCATTTCCGTATATCCTCTCCAAAGTTAAAATATTCTAATGTTTTATCAATAAACTTCCAAGAAACGGAGTCAAATGCTTTTTCAAAATCTATAAGAACAATAAGACCTGGGATATTTTTCTCTTCAGTGAATTGTAACAAATCATACAATAACCTAGTATTTTCTCCTATGAATCTACCAGATAGAAAACCCTTTTGATTTTCATGTATTAGATTTTCTAAAACACTTTTTATTCTTTGAGCAATACATGTTGATAATATTTTGTAGCTTACATTGAGAAGTGTGATTGGCCTCCAATTTTTCAAAACCTGACGTGATTTATTACCTTTAGGCAACAAAGTAATAATGCCTTCTCTTTGTGTTTGTGACAAGCATTTTTGTTTAAAACTATAGTCAAAAGATCTTAAAAGAAAACCAGACAAATCTTTCCAAAAAAACTTGTAAAATTCCACTGTAAAACCATCGGTTCCAGGACTTTTGTCATTTTTCATTGTTTTTAATGAGTTTAACACCTCTGAAGCAGAAAGTTCTCCTTCTATGCTACATTTAATGGGCGATTTTAGTTTTGGTATTTGTTTATTTTTAAATAATTCATGAAGGTTTATGTCAAGAATGCTTTCATCTCTGTTTGAGAAAAGATTTTGATAGAATTTTTTTATTTCATTCAATATTTCTGATTGTTCTGTAATAGTACTATTATCACTAGTTATTATTTTTGAGACTGTCTTATTTACATAATTTCTTTTTTCTAAACTTAAAAAGTATTTTGTAGGTTTTTCACCTTCTTCTATCCATTTACAATTTGAACGTAGAAGTAAACCCTTCATAAACTCTTTTCTTATATCTTCCAATTCCTTATTTAGTTTATCTAGTTTTTCATATTCTGTATTATCGATTGAGGTTTGAATGGTTTCATTTATTGTTTTTATTTCATTTTCTATTTCTTTTTCTCTTTTTTGAGTGTTAGCCTTTTTATGTATACTGTATGAGATAGTCATTTCTCTTATTTTTAGAAGTATCATTTCAAAAAATAACTGATCATTTATTTGAAGGTGTAGGTTTTTTTGAGGGATTTCATCAATCATTTCTCTATTATATGGAAAAACTGCATATTCTTGTTTCACATTTCTTATGGTTTGTTTAACCTGATTAATATAATTTTTGTCCCTTAAAAGTAAATTATTGAAACGCCAGAAACCCCTACCCCTTTTAAATTTTAAAATTGATAAATTCATTAAAATTCCTGAATGATCTGTCCTATATCCTGGATGGATTGATGTGCCATCAATACAAGACATCATTTCCTCGGTTACAAGAAAAAAATCTAATCTAGCCCTTTTTATTGGATTAGTTCTTATCCATGTATATTTTTTAGATGATGGGTGGTAAACTCTCCAAGGATCCACTAGACCTAGACTGTTTTTCATTTCTAAAACCTTACTTTGCGCTTTTGGATTATTTAAATGTGTATAGTTAAAGCAATCAATATCAAAATCTTGTACCAAGTTCCAATCTCCACATATTACAATAAATTCGGTATTCATCTCTAGTATTATTTGCTCTATATTTGAGTAAAACTCTGGACAGTCCAAATTTGGTCCATATATATTTACAAGGGTTAAACTAAACTTTTTTTCTATAACAATTTCCAAAACTATCATATTTCCATTATTGTCACATTTCACCTGCATTACTTCAAATTCAAAGTTATTGTTTAATAAGACACACACACCCCTGGCATCACTTCTGCCTGGGCTAATATAGCAATCATACCCCCACTGAGTACGGATTAAATTCCTATCAGATTCAATGAAATGTGTATCTTGAAGACAATATATAGAATGTTGTTTTTTTCTTAAAAAGTTGAAAACATCTTTTCTTTTTGACATGTTTCTAAGCCCCCTACAGTTAACTGAGTAAATGCTAACCATTAAACAGAAATTTGAATAAAACCCTGAGAAACCGATCCAGCATCCACACACACATTCATACAACATATAAATACAAAACACACAAATATTATACACATGGCAAACATGCGAATACCACTGGGCTTATATATGTGATCTTGGCATTTAAATATTTGCATTTTATATTACTTACTAAATATAACTTTAATACGCGCATTCCATAGCTGCAAACAAAGATTAATATGTACTGATTTCAGCATCGTGTTAAATATTCGGAAGTTCATTTGGAGTTGTACCTGCTCCAAATTCATCATCGTCAACATATCCTTCCTGCAGTTTGTTTTCACTATCCATGTATCTATATATTAAGATATTATGATGTGCCTTTGCATGAGCTGGTATACTGGCGATTTTCTTGTAAAAGCGCCTGACTTCATTCAATGTGCGAACATGTGTGCTGTTTGCGATGAACCTGTTTCCAGACTCAGTTATCTCATTGCTGGTTGATACTTCTATCTCGTTTAACTTTTCCTCCTCTTTCTCGCTAATCATAAGAATATCCTCCGCTTTCGGCTTGGTTACCTTATCACGATAGACAGATTTGTCCGGAAATATGAGTTTGTCTCCTACCACTCGTGTTTTTATTTTGTTTTCATTATATCTACTGCTTATTTCGAACAATTTCTTTCTGCTCTCTACTATTTCTGTTGGGGATTGGGGTGTGATGCTAAAAGGGAGTTGAACTTTCTCATCACGCCTTGCCTTTTGTGCCTTGAGAATTTCAAACTTTTTAGACAAGTCTACTAACTTCCCTGTTATAGTTCTTGGTTTTCCATTTTTATTAGGGAACGATCCATTGCGATGTATCCTTACAAATTCGACATCTACCTTTAAAAGTGATTTAATTGCAGCGGGGACTTGTTTCATCAAATCTTCTCCTTCAGTTTCCTTGAAATTGTGAATAAGCACATTATCACGCATGGACCTGTTTTTTAAGTTTAATATCTCATTGTTTTGCTCGGTGACTTTCCTATCTAGTTTAATTATTACCGATTTCATAAGTTCCATTTCTTTTCTTAATTTGATATTTTCATTCTTCACTGCGCCTAAATCAGACGAACAGTCTTCTGCCTGTTGCGCAACATAATTAATTTTTTCGTCAAGCCCTTCTGTACCCCATACATCATGTTTAAGATCTTTAATACATTGTACACTATCAAGTTTATTAAGGCGAATATGTATGTCTACTAAACTCTGTTGTATTAATTGTAATGGGGCCTGAGAACTACTCACTTCGTTTACTACCTGTACTTCTTCTTTCCTTTGTTCGTCTATCGAGAAACTTTTTTTTCCAAATAAAGACATTTTCCAAGTAAGTTTCCACCAAAAAACACAAAAATTGCAGTCAGGATATATTTATAAATTGAATGCTCCTAAAATTACTGTGAGAAAACTAGTGCTTACTGCCAAGATCCTCTAACTTCGAGCAGCTCACAAATTCAAGACCTCTCCATTCGCCATTATACCACGTGACCTCAAAGCTTCAATGTAAGTCCATACCATTATACAATGTATTTTATAAAGACGGAAAGTAAAAAGGCTGAGCAAAGTGAAGCTTTCACTGTGCTCGAAATTTCGAAATACCATTTTGTACCACTATGCTTAGGCAATGTCTCTACCAAGTATGGTTACCCCAAGTGCCTCGGAACACATTGGATCAAAGCTTCAATGTAAGTCCATACCATTATACAATGTATTTTATAAAGACGGAAAGTAAAAAGCCTGAGCAAAGTGAAGCTTTCACTGTGCTCAAAATTTCGAAATACCATTTTGTACCACTGTGCTTAGGCAATTTCACTGCCAAGTATGGTTACCCCCAGTGCCTCGGAACACATTAGATCAAAGCTTCAATATAAGTCCATACCATTATACAGTGCATTTTATATAGACGGAAAATAAAGTGCCTGAACAAAGTGAAGCTTTCACTGTGCTTGAAATTTCGAAATACCATTTTGTACTACTATACTTAGGCAATGTCACTACCAAGTATGGTTACCCCCAGTGCTTCGGAACACATTGGATCAAAGCTTCAATGTAAGTCCATACCATTATACAGTGTATTTTATATAGACGGAAAGTAAAAAGCCTGAGCAAAGTGAAGCTTTCACTGTGTTCAAAATTTCGAAATACCATTTTGTACCACTGTGCTTAGGCAATTTCACTGCCAAGTATGGTTACCCCCAGTGCCTCGGAACACATTAGATCAAAGCTTCAATGTAAGTCCATACCATTATACAGTGTATTTTATATAGACGGAAAGTAAAAAGCCTGAGCAAAGTGAAGCTTTTACTGTGCTCGGAATTTCGAAATACCATTTTGTACCACTATGCTTAGGTAATGTCAATACCAAGTATGGTTACGCTCAGTGCCTCGGAACACATTGGCATAAAGCTTCAATGTAAGCCCATACCATTATACAGTGTATTTTATATAGACGGAAAATAAAGTGCTTGAGCAAAGTAAAGCTTTCACTGTGCTCGAAATTTCTTAATTCCATTTTGTACTACTATACTTAGGCAATGTCACTATCAAGTATGGTTACCCCCAGTGCCTCGGAACACATTGGATCAAAGCTTCAATGTAAGTCTATACTTTATACAGTGTATTTTATATAGACGGAAAGTAAAAAGCCTGAGCAAAGTGAAGCTTTTACTGTGCTCGGAATTTCGAAATACCATTTTGTACCACTATGCTTAGGCAATGTCACTACCAAGTATGGTTACCCCAAGTGCCTCGGAACACATTGGCTTAAAGCTTCAATATAAACCCATACCATTATACAGTGTATTTTATATAGACGGAAAATTAAGTGCCTGAACAAAGTGAAGCTTTCACTGTTCTCAAAATTACGAAATACCATTTTGTACCACTATGCTTAGGCAATGTCACTACCAAGTATGGTTACCCCAAGTGCCTCGGAACACATTGGCTTAAAGCTTCAATATAAGTCGATACCATTATACAGTGTATTTTATATAGACGGAAAATAAAGTGCCTGAACAAAGTGAAGCTTTCACTGTGCTTGAAATTTCGAAATACCATTTTGTACTACTATACTTAGGTAATGTCACTACCAAGTATGGTTACCCCCAGTGCTTCGGAACACATTGGATCAAAGCTTCAATGTAAGTCCATACCATTATACAGTGTATTTTATATAGACGGAAAGTAAAAAGCCTGAGCAAAGTGAAGCTTTCACTGTGCTCGAAATTTCGAAATACCATTTTGTACCACTGTGCTTAGGCAAATTCACTGCCAAGTATGGTTACCCCCAGTGCCTCGGAACACATTAGATCAAAGCTTCAATGTAAGTCCATACCATTATACAGTGTATTTTATATAGACGGAAAGTAAAAAGCCTGAGCAAAGTGAAGCTTTTACTGTGCTCGGAATTTCGAAATACCATTTTGTACCACTATGCTTAGGCAATGTCACTACCATGTATGGTTACCCCCAGTGCCTCGGAACACATTTGATTAAAGCTTCAATGTAAGACCATACCATTATACAGTGTATTTTATATAGACGGAAAGTAAAAAGGCTGAGCAAAGTGAAGCTTTCACTGTGCTCGGAATTTCGAAATACCATTTTGTACCACTATGCTTAGGCAATGTCACTACCAAGTATGGTTACCCCAAGTGCCTCGGAACACATTGGCTTAAAGCTTCAATATAAGTCCATACCATTATACAGTGTATTTTATATAGACGGAAAATAAAGTGCCTGAACAAAGTGAAGCTTTCACTGTGCTTGAAATTTCGAAATACCATTTTGTACTACTATACTTAGGCAATGTCACTACCAAGTATGGTTACCCCCAGTGCTTCGGAACACATTGGATCAAAGCTTCAATGTAAGTCCATACCATTATACAGTGTATTTTATATAGACGGAAAGTAAAAAGCCTGAGCAAAGTGAAGCTTTTACTGTGCTCGGAATTTCGAAATACCATTTTGTACCACTATGCTTAGGCAATGTCACTACCATGTATGGTTACCCCCAGTGCCTCGGAACACATTTGCTTAAAGCTTCAATATAAACCCATACCATTATACAGTGTATTTTATATAGACGGAAAATAAAGTGCCTGAACAAAGTGAAGCTTTCACTGTTCTCGAAATTTCGAAATATGATTTTGTACTACTATACTTAGGCAATGTCACTATCAAGTATGGTTACCCCCAGTGCTTCGGAACATATTGGATCAAAGCTTCAATGTAAGTCCATACCATTATACAATGTATTTTATAAAGACGGAAAGTAAAAAGGCTGAGTAAAGTGAAGCTTTCACTGTGCTCGGAATTTCGAAATACCATTTTGTACCACTATGCTTAGGCAATGTCACTACCATGTATGGTTACCCCCAGTGCCTCGGAACACATTTGCTTAAAGCTTCAATATAAACCCATACCATTATACAGTGTATTTTATATAGACGGAAAATAAAGTGCCTGAACAAAGTGAAGCTTTCACTGCTCTCGAAATTTCGAAATATGATTTTGTACTACTATACTTAGGCAATGTCACTATCAAGTATGGTTACCCCCAGTGCTTCGGAACATATTGGATCAAAGCTTCAATGTAAGTCCATACCATTATACAATGTATTTTATAAAGACGGAAAGTAAAAAGGCTGAGCAAAGTGAAGCTTTCACTGTGCTCGGAATTTCGAAATACCATTTTGTACCACTATGCTTAGGCAATGTCACTACCATGTATGGTTACCCCCAGTGCCTCGGAACACATTTGCTTAAAGCTTCAATATAAACCCATACCATTATACAGTGTATTTTATATAGACGAAAATAAAGTGCCTGAACAAAGTGAAGCTTTTACTGTGCTCGGAATTTCGAAATACCATTTTGTACCACTATGCTTAGGCAATGTCAATACCAAGTATGGTTACGCTCAGTGCCTCGGAACACATTGGCATAAAGCTTGAATGTAAGCCCATACCATTATACAGTGTATTTTATATAGACGGAAAATAAAGTGCTTGAGCAAAGTAAAGCTTTCACTGTGCTCGAAATTTCTTAATTCCATTTTGTACTACTATACTTAGGCAATGTCACTATCAAGTATGGTAACCTCCAGTGCCTCGGAACACATTGGATCAAAGCTTCAATGTAAGTCCATACTATTATACAGTGTATTTTATATAGACGGAAAGTAAAAAGCCTGAGCAAAGTGAAGCTTTCACTGTGCTCGGAATTTCGAAATACCATTTTGTACCACTATGCTTAGGCAATGTCACTACCATGTATGGTTACCTCCTGTGCCTCGGAACACATTTGCTTAAAGCTTCAATATAAACCCATACCATTATACAGTGTATTTTATATAGACGGAAAATAAAGTGCCTGAACAAAGTGAAGCTTTCACTGTTCTCGAAATTTCGAAATACCATTTTGTACTACTATACTTAGGCAATGTCACTATCAAGTATGGTTACCCCCAGTGCTTCGGAACATATTGGATCAAAGCTTCAATGTAAGTCCATACCATTATACAATGTATTTTATAAAGACGGAAAGTAAAAAGCCTGAGCAAAGTGAAGCTTTTACTGTGCTCTGAATTTCGAAATACCATTTTGTACTACTATGCTTAGGCAATGTCACTACCCAGTATGGTTACCCCCAGTGCCTCGGAACACATTGGCTTAAAGCTTCAATGTAAGTCCATACCGTTATACAGTATATTTCATATAGACGGAAAGTAAACAGCCTGAACAACTGTTTGAGCATAGTTAGGCCTATATTCTGGTTAACGGTTGATAACATCGTGTTGATATACTATTCTGATACTATGTCACTACTAAGTACCGTTTTCTGTAGTGTTTTGAGTTTTGACCTAAAGCATCAATCTAAGCAAATGTCATCACACAATAAATTATACATACGTGGAAAGTAAAGGTTCTGGCATGGTGAAGTTTCATTTTATTGACAATTATAAATTCAAGTTAATATATAAAGTATAACCAATGTCACTACTAATTATGGTTATCTTCAGTACAGTGCCATGGATCTCATCGATCTAAGCCCTTGGAATATGCATAAAGTAAAATGTTCAGGCAAAATGAAATTTTCACTCTTTGGTAATTTTTGAAATGACATACTGTAACACCTCATATGGGAATTGTCACTATAGAATAGAAACTGATCTAGAGGCCATTTTTTTCAACGAAATAGAACTGAGACCCTCAGAACATATTTTCCGAAAGTAACATATCAAAATTTGATATAATCGAAAGGCAAGGGCTCTGGGCAGTCAAACTTAAACTTCCATTGTGCGTTTTTTTCTATCTTTATAACAGGTTTTTTTTAATCATTTTTATAACCCTAACCAGAGGCCCATGGGCCTGATACGCTCACCTGATAAGTAATGGCTAGCTGATAGATTTAAAGAAAACATAGATACTGAAACCCCAATGACTTTTTTTACATCATAATGACCATTATATCAATACCTACAACATTCTAATATACATGTCTATACAAAAAGTTGAGAAGTTTTCAAGATAATTAACCATTTCAGTATTGTTTCACATCTGTGACCTTGACCTTTGAACCCATGACCTTTTTCTATACATCAAAATGAATATCGTATCAATACCTACAACATTGTAATATGCATGCCTATACACAAAGTTGATAGTTTTCAAGATAATTAACCATTTCAGTATTGTTTTGCATCTGTGACCTTGACCTTTGAACCCATGACCTTTTTCTATACATCAAAATGATCGATGTATCAATACCTACAACATTCTCATATACATGCCTATACAAAAAGTTATTAGTTTTTGAGATAATTAACCATTTCAGTATTGTTTCACATCTGTGACCTTGACCTTTGAACCCATGACCTTTTTCTATACATCAAAATGATCGATGTATCAATACCTACAACATTCTCATATACATGCCTATACAAAAAGTTTATAGTTTTCGAGATAATTAACCATTTCGGTATTGTTTCACATCTGTGACCTTTACCTTTGAACCCATGGTCTTTTTCTATACATCAAAATGATTGTTGTATCAATACCTAACATTCTAATATATATGCCTATACAAAAAGTTTATGGTTTTCGAAATAATAATTATAATCAGAGGTAAAAAAATAGGTCACGACCTTCCCAATTGACCTTGACCTCATTTTGAAGATACTAACAAGAAGATTTCAAAACTGAATCCCCATGTCATTATCTGGTCCAATAGTCAAGTTATAACAATTTGAAGCTATTTTCCGATTTTTTTTCAAAATTAAACGCAAAAACGCGTAACCTATTTTTTGTCCGAATTTCACAAAATGAACAAACTATAGGCTTAAGACCATAGAGAAGCCGAAATCACATCAGATTTTTTCTCCAATCAATACTTTCGGAGAGGAAGATTTTTTAAGATTTTTGCACCCCTAGGTCACCTTTACTTAGTTATGGTAGCCATGGCAACGCCACGAAAAAATCTGAACTGCACCGGCCATACATACTTCTGACCAAGTTTCATTGAAATCTGTCCAGTAGTTTCAGAGGAGAAGTCGAAAATATGTGTTAACGACGCACGCACGCAGGCACGCACACACACACACGCACGCACGCACGCACATACACACGCTGCGCTATGTCATAAGCTCGCATGACCTTTCGGTCAGGTGAGCTAAAAATGGGCAATGTCACTACAGAGAATCAAAGACAAATAATAGGGACAATTGTTAAGCAAGTAATTAAATAGATTGGTATCAGAACACGGATTTTTTTCATAAAACAAAAGAAAAATTGGCACAGCAAATCGAAAGTTAAGAATAAATATATTTGTACTTTTGTTCATAGTTTCATATTTTGTCACAAGTTCGTATTTTTGTCCACAAGTTCGTACATTTGTCCACAGTTTCGGATTTTCGTCCACGGTCTAACCACAAAATTACTAAACAAAAATGTCTATGACATCTTACATGGGGCTATCACTTTCATAATATGTATTTTAAAGAAATGCATCTTAAATACAATAAAATAATTCTTAATGTAGCAAAACTATCACTTTCAATAAAAACGATAAATACGAAACTAAATGAAAATTTCCGCGGTCTATTTCGAAAATAAAAATGATTACATTGAAGCTATAAGCCAATGTGTTCCGAGGCACTGGGGGTAACCATACTTGGTAGTGACATTGCCTAAGCATAGTAGTACAAAATGATTTCGAAATTCCGAGCACAGTGAAAGCTTCACTTTGCTCAGGCACTTTACTTTCCGTCTTATGAAATACTGTATAATGGTATGGGCTTACATTGAAGCTTTAAGCCAATGTGTTCCGAGGCACTGGGGGTAACCATACTTGGTAGTGACATTGCCTAAGCATAGTAGTACAAAATGATATTCGAAATTCCGAGCACAGTGAAAGCTTCACTTTGCTCAGGCACTTTACTTTCCGTCTTATGAAACACTGTATAATGGTATGGGCTTACATTGAAGCTTTAAGCCAATGTGTTCCGAGGCACTGGGGGTAACCATACTTGGTAGTGACATTGCCTAAGCATAGTAGTACAAAATGATATTCGAAATTCCGAGCACAGTGAAAGCTTCACTTTGCTCAGGCACTTTACTTTCCGTCTTATGAAATACTGTATATAATGGTATGGGCTTACATTGAAGCTTTAAGCCAATGTGTTCCGAGGCACTGGGGGTAACCATACTTGGTAGTGACATTGCCTAAGCATAGTAGTACAAAATGATATTCGAAATTCCGAGCACAGTGAAAGCTTCACTTTGCTCAGGCACTTTACTTTCCGTCTTATGAAACACTGTATATAATGGTATGGGCTTACATTGAAGCTTTAAGCCAATGTGTTCCGAGGCACTGGGGGTAACCATACTTGGTAGTGACATTGCCTAAGCATAGTAGTACAAAATGATATTCGAAATTCCGAGCACAGTGAAAGCTTCACTTTGCTCAGGCACTTTACTTTCCGTCTTATGAAATACTGTATAATGGTATGGGCTTACATTGAAGCTTTAAGCCAATGTGTTCCGAGGCACTGGGGGTAACCATACTTGGTAGTGACATTGCCTAAGCATAGTAGTACAAAATGATATTCGAAATTCCGAGCACAGTGAAAGCTTCACTTTGCTCAGGCACTTTACTTTCCGTCTTTATGAAATACTGTATATAATGGTATGGGCTTACATTGAAGCTTTAAGCCAATGTGTTCCGAGGCACTGGGGGTAACCATACTTGGTAGTGACATTGCCTAAGCATAGTAGTACAAAATGATATTCGAAATTCCGAGCACAGTGAAAGCTTCACTTTGCTCAGGCACTTTACTTTCCGTCTTATGAAATACTGTATAATGGTATGGGCTTACATTGAAGCTTTAAGCCAATGTGTTCCGAGGCACTGGGGTAACCATACTTGGTAGTGACATTGCCTAAGCATAGTAGTACAAAATGATATTCGAAATTCCGAGCACAGTGAAAGCTTCACTTTGCTCAGGCACTTTACTTTCCGTCTTATGAAATACACTGTATAATGGTATGGGCTTACATTGAAGCTTTAAGCCAATGTGTTCCGAGGCACTGGGGGTAACCATACTTGGTAGTGACATTGCCTAAGCATAGTAGTACAAAATGATATTCGAAATTCCGAGCACAGTGAAAGCTTCACTTTGCTCAGGCACTTTACTTTCCGTCTTATGAAATACTGTATAATGGTATGGGCTTACATTGAAGCTTTAAGCCAATGTGTTCCGAGGCACTGGGGGTAACCATACTTGGTAGTGACATTGCCTAAGCATAGTAGTACAAAATGATATTCGAAATTCCGAGCACAGTGAAAGCTTCACTTTGCTCAGGCTTACTTTCCGTCTTATGAAATACTGTATATAATGGTATGGGCTTACATTGAAGCTTTAAGCCAATGTGTTCCGAGGCACTGGGGGTAACCATACTTGGTAGTGACATTGCCTAAGCATAGTAGTACAAAATGATATTTCGAAATTCCGAGCACAGTGAAAGCTTCACTTTGCTCAGGCTTTACTTTCCGTTTATGAAATACTGTATATAATGGTATGGGCTTACATTGAAGCTTTAAGCCAATGTGTTCCGAGGCACTGGGGGTAACCATACTTGGTAGTGACATTGCCTAAGCATAGTAGTACAAAATGATATTCGAAATTCCGAGCACAGTGAAAGCTTCACTTTGCTCAGGCTCTTTACTTTCCGTCTTATGAAATACTGTATAATGGTATGGGCTTACATTGAAGCTTTAAGCCAATGTGTTCCGAGGCACTGGGGGTAACCATACTTGGTAGTGACATTGCCTAAGCATAGTAGTACAAAATGATATTTCGAAATTCCGAGCACAGTGAAAGCTTCACTTTGCTCAGGCTCTTTACTTTCCGTCTATGAAATACACTGTATAATGGTATGGGCTTACATTGAAGCTTTAAGCCAATGTGTTCCGAGGCACTGGGGGTAACCATACTTGGTAGTGACATTGCCTAAGCATAGTAGTACAAAATGATATTTCGAAATTCCGAGCACAGTGAAAGCTTCACTTTGCTCAGGCTCTTTACTTTCCGTCTATGAAATACACTGTATAATGGTATGGGCTTACATTGAAGCTTTAAGCCAATGTGTTCCGAGGCACTGGGGGTAACCATACTTGGTAGTGACATTGCCTAAGCATAGTAGTACAAAATGATATTCGAAATTCCGAGCACAGTGAAAGCTTCACTTTGCTCAGGCACTTTACTTTCCGTCTATATGAAATACTGTATATAATGGTATGGGCTTACATTGAAGCTTTAAGCCAATGTGTTCCGAGGCACTGGGGGTAACCATACTTGGTAGTGACATTGCCTAAGCATAGTAGTACAAAATGATATTCGAAATTCCGAGCACAGTGAAAGCTTCACTTTGCTCAGGCTCTTTACTTTCCGTCTTATGAAATACACTGTATAATGGTATGGGCTTACATTGAAGCTTTAAGCCAATGTGTTCCGAGGCACTGGGGGTAACCATACTTGGTAGTGACATTGCCTAGCATAGTAGTAGCAAAATGATATTTGCGAAATTCCGAGCACAGTGAAAGCTTCACTTTGCTCAGGCGTTACTTTCCGTCTTATAGGAAATACACTGTATATAATGGTATGGGCTTACATTGAAGCTTTAAGCCAATGTGTTCCGAGGCACTGGGGGTAACCATACTTGGTGTGACATTGCCTAAGCATAGTAGTACAAAATGATATTGCGAAATTCCGAGCACAGTGAAAGCTTCACTTTGCTCAGGCACTTTACTTTCCGTCTTATGAAATACTGATTATAATGTATGGGCTTACATTGAAGCTTTAAGCCAATGTGTTCCGAGGCACTGGGGGTAACCATACTTGGTAGTGACATTGCCTAAGCATAGTAGTACAAAATGATATTCGAAATTCCGAGCACAGTGAAAGCTTCACTTTGCTCAGGCTTTACTTTCCGTTTATGAAATACTGTATAATGGTATGGGCTTACATGAAGCTTTAAGCCAATGTGTTCCGAGGCACTGGGGGTAACCATACTTGGTAGTGACATTGCCTAAGCATAGTAGTACAAAATGATATTCGAAATTCCGAGCACAGGAAAGCTTCACTTTGCTCAGGCTTTACTTTCCGTCTATATGAAATACTGTATAATGGTATGGGCTTACATTGAAGCTTTAAGCCAATGTGTTCCGAGGCACTGGGGGTAACCATACTTGGTAGTGACATTGCCTAAGATAGTAGTACAAAAATGATATTTCGAAATTCCGAGCACAGTGAAAGCCTTCACTTTGCTCAGGCACTTTACTTTCCGTCTTATGAAATACTGTATAATGGTATGGGCTTACATTGAAGCTTTAAGCCAATGTGTTCCGAGGCACTGGGGGTAACCATACTTGGTAGTGACATTGCCTAAGCATAGTAGTACAAAATGATATTCGAAATTCCGAGCACAGGTGAAAGCTTCACTTTGCTCAGGCACTTTACTTTCCGTTATGAAACACTGTATATAATGGTATGGGCTTACATTGAAGCTTTAAGCCAATGTGTTCCGAGGCACTGGGGTAACCATACTTGGTAGTGACATTGCCTAAGCATAGTAGTACAAAATGATATTCGAAATTCCGAGCACAGTGAAAGCTTCACTTTGCTCAGGCTCTTTACTTTCCGTCTTATGAAATACACTGTATATAATGGTATGGGCTTACATTGAAGCTTTAAGCCAATGTGTTCGAGGCACTGGGGTAACCATACTTGGTAGTGACATTGCCTAAGCATAGTAGTACAAAATGAATATTTCGAAATTCCGAGCACAGTGAAAGCTTCACTTTGCTCAGGCACTTTACTTTCCGTCTATAGAATACACTGTATAATGGTATGGGCTTACATTGAAGCTTTAAGCCCAATGTGTTCGAGCACTGGGGGTAACCATACTTGGTAGTGACATTGCCTAAGCATAGTAGTACAAAATGATATTTCGAAATTCCGAGCACAGTGAAAGCTTCACTTTGCTCAGGCACTTTACTTTCGTCTTATGAAATACTGTATATAATGGTATGGGCTTACATTGAAGCTTTAAGCCAATGTGTTCCGAGGCACTGGGGGTAACCATACTGGTAGTGACATTGCCTAAGCATAGTAGTACAAAATGATATTTCGAAATTCCGAGCACAGAATGAAAGCTTCACTTTGCTCAGGCACTTTACTTTCCGTCTTTATGAAATACTGTATATATGGTATGGGCTTACATTGAAGCTTTAAGCCAATGTGTTCCGAGGCACTGGGGGTAACCATACTTGGTAGTGACATTGCCTAAGCATAGTAGTACAAAATGATATTCGAAATTCCGAGCACAGTGAAAGCTTCACTTTGCTCAGGCACTTTACTTTCCGTCTTATGAAATACTGTATATAATGGTATGGGCTTACATTGAAGCTTTAAGCCAATGTGTTCCGAGGCACTGGGGGTAACCATACTTGGTAGTGACATTGCCTAAGCATAGTAGTACAAAATGATATTGCGAAATTCCGAGCACAGTGAAAGCTTCACTTTGCTCAGGACTTTACTTTCCGTCTTATGAACACTGTATAATGGTATGGGCTTACATTGAAGCTTTAAGCCAATGTGTTCCGAGGCACTGGGGGTAACCATACTTGGTAGTGACATTGCCTAAGCATAGTAGTACAAAATGATATTGCGAAATTCCGAGCACAGTGAAAGCTTCACTTTGCTCAGGCCTTTTACTTTCCGTCTTATGAAATACTGTATAATGGTATGGGCTTACATTGAAGCTTTAAGCAATGTGTTCCGAGGCACTGGGGGTAACCATACTTGGTAGTGACATTGCCTAAGCATAGTAGTACAAAATGATATTCGAAATTCCGAGCACAGTGAAAGCTTCACTTTGCTCAGGCTCTTTTATTTCCGTCTTATGAAATACACTGTATAATGGTATGGGCTTACATTGAAGCTTTAAGCCAATGTGTTCCGAGGCACTGGGGGTAACCATACTTGGTAGTGACATTGCCTAAGCATAGTAGTACAAAATGATATTCGAAATTCCGAGCACAGTGAAAGCTTCACTTTGCTCAGGCACTTTACTTCCGTCTTTATGAAATACACTGTATAATGGTATGGGCTTACATTGAAGCTTTAAGCCAATGTGTTCCGAGGCACTGGGGGAACCATACTTGGTAGTGACATTGCCTAAGCATAGTAGTACAAAATGATATTTCGAAATTCCGAGCACAGTGAAAGCTTCACTTTGCTCAGGCTTTACTTTCCGTCTTTATGAAATACTGTATATAATGGTATGGGCTTACATTGAAGCTTTAAGCCAATGTGTTCCGAGGCACTGGGGGTAACCATACTTGGTAGTGACATTGCCTAAGCATAGTAGTACAAAATGATATTCGAAATTCCGAGCACAGTGAAAGCTTCACTTTGCTCAGGCACTTTACTTTCCGTCTTTATGAAATACACTGTATAATGGTATGGGCTTACATTGAAGCTTTAAGCCAATGTGTTCCGAGGCACTGGGGGTAACCATACTGGTAGTGACATTGCCTAAGCATAGTAGTACAAAATGATATTCGAAATTCCGAGCACAGTGAAAGCTTCACTTTGCTCAGGCCTTTACTTTCCGTTTATGAAATACTGTATATAATGGTATGGGCTTACATTGAAGCTTTAAGCCAATGTGTTCCGAGGCACTGGGGGTAACCATACTTGGTAGTGACATTGCCTAAGCATAGTAGTACAAAATGATATTTCGAAATTCCGAGCACAGTGAAAGCTTCACTTTGCTCAGGCACTTTACTTTCCGTTTATGAAATACTGTATATAATGGTATGGGCTTACATTGAAGCTTTAAGCCAATGTGTTCCGAGGCACTGGGGGTAACCATACTTGGTAGTGACATTGCCTAAGCATAGTAGTACAAAATGATATTCGAAATTCCGAGCACAGTGAAAGCTTCACTTTGCTCAGGCTTTATTTCCGTCTTATGAAATACTGTATAATGGTATGGGCTTACATTGAAGCTTTAAGCCAATGTGTTCCGAGGCACTGGGGGTAACCATACTTGGTAGTGACATTGCCTAAGCATAGTAGTACAAATGATATTCGAAATTCCGAGCACAGTGAAAGCTTCACTTTGCTCAGGCCTTTACTTTCCGTCTTATGAAATACCTGTATATATGGTATGGGCTTACATTGAAGCTTTAAGCCAATGTGTTCCGAGGCACTGGGGGTAACCATACTTGGTAGTGACATTGCCTAAGCATAGTAGTACAAAATGATATTCGAAATTCCGAGCACAGTGAAAGCTTCACTTTGCTCAGGCCTTTACTTTCCGTCTTTATGAAATACTGTATAATGGTATGGGCTTACATTGAAGCTTTAAGCCAATGTGTTCCGAGGCACTGGGGGTAACCATACTTGGTAGTGACATTGCCTAAGCATAGTAGTACAAAATGATATTCGAAATTCCGAGCACAGTGAAAGCTTCACTTTGCTCAGGCCTTTTTACTTTCCGTTTATGAAATACACTGTATAATGGTATGGGCTTACATTGAAGCTTTAAGCCAATGTGTTCCGAGGCACTGGGGTAACCATACTTGGTAGTGACATTGCCTAAGCATAGTAGTACAAAATGATATTCGAAATTCCGAGCACAGTGAAAGCTTCACTTTGCTCAGGCACTTTACTTTCCGTCTTATGAAATACTGTATAATGGTATGGGCTTACATTGAAGCTTTAAGCCAATGTGTTCCGAGGCACTGGGGGTAACCATACTTGGTAGTGACATTGCCTAAGCATAGTAGTACAAAATGATTTCGAAATTCCGAGCACAGTGAAAGCTTCACTTTGCTCAGGCACTTTACTTTCCGTCTATAAATACACTGTATATAATGGTATGGGCTTACATTGAAGCTTTAAGCCAATGTGTTCCGAGGCACTGGGGGTAACCATACTTGGTAGTGACATTGCCTAAGCATAGTAGTACAAAATGATATCGAAATTCCGAGCACAGTGAAAGCTTCACTTTGCTCAGGCACTTTACTTTCCGTCTTTATGAAATACTGTATATAATGGTATGGGCTTACATTGAAGCTTTAAGCCAATGTGTTCCGAGGCACTGGGGGTAACCATACTTGGTAGTGACATTGCCTAAGCATAGTAGTACAAAATGATATTGCGAAATTCCGAGCACAGTGAAAGCTTCACTTTGCTCAGGCACTTTACTTTCCGTCTTTATGAAATACTGTATATAATGGTATGGGCTTACATTGAAGCTTTAAGCCAATGTGTTCCGAGGCACTGGGGGTAACCATACTTGGTAGTGACATTGCCTAAGCATAGTAGTACAAAATGATATTGCGAAATTCCGAGCACAGTGAAAGCTTCACTTTGCTCAGGCACTTTACTTTCCGTCTTTATGAAATACTGTATAATGGTATGGGCTTACATTGAAGCTTTAAGCCAATGTGTTCCGAGGCACTGGGGGTAACCATACTTGGTAGTGACATTGCCTAAGCATAGTAGTACAAAATGATATTGCGAAATTCTGAGCACAGTGAAAGCTTCACTTTGCTCAGGCACTTTACTTTCCGTCTTTATGAAATACTGTATATAATGGTATGGGCTTACATTGAAGCTTTAAGCCAATGTGTTCCGAGGCACTGGGGTAACCATACTTGGTAGTGACATTGCCTAAGCATAGTAGTACAAAATGATATTGCGAAATTCCGAGCACAGTGAAAGCTTCACTTTGCTCAGGCACTTTACTTTCCGTCTTTATGAAATACTGTATATAATGGTATGGGCTTACATTGAAGCTTTAAGCCAATGTGTTCCGAGGCACTGGGGGTAACCATACTTGGTAGTGACATTGTCTAAGCATAGTAGTACAAAATGATATTGCGAAATTCCGAGCACAGTGAAAGCTTCACTTTGCTCAGGCACTTTACTTTCCGTCTTTATGAAATACTGTATATAATGGTATGGGCTTACATTGAAGCTTTAAGCCAATGTGTTCCGAGGCACTGGGGGTAACCATACTTGGTAGTGACATTGCCTAAGCATAGTAGTACAAAATGATATTGCGAAATTCCGAGCACAGTGAAAGCTTCACTTTGCTCAGGCACTTTACTTTCCGTCTTTATGAAATACTGTATATAATGGTATGGGCTTACATTGAAGCTTTAAGCCAATGTGTTCCGAGACACTGGGGGTAACCATACTTGGTAGTGACATTGCCTAAGCATAGTAGTACAAAATGATATTGCGAAATTCCGAGCACAGTGAAAGCTTCACTTTGCTCAGGCACTTTACTTTCCGTCTTTATGAAATACTGTATATAATGGTATGGGCTTACATTGAAGCTTTAAGCCAATGTGTTCCGAGGCACTGGGGGTAACCATACTTGGTAGTGACATTGCCTAAGCATAGTAGTACAAAATGATATTGCGAAATTCCGAGCACAGTGAAAGCTTCACTTTGCTCAGGCACTTTACTTTCCGTCTTTATGAAATACTGTATATAATGGTATGGGCTTACATTGAAGCTTTAAGCCAATGTGTTCCGAGGCACTGGGGGTAACCATACTTGGTAGTGACATTGCCTAAGCATAGTAGTACAAAATGATATTGCGAAATTCCGAGCACAGTGAAAGCTTCACTTTGCTCAGGCACTTTACTTTCCGTCTTTATGAAATACTGTATATAATGGTATGGGCTTACATTGAAGCTTTAAGCCAATGTGTTCCGAGGCACTGGGGGTAACCATACTTGGTAGTGACATTGCCTAAGCATAGTAGTACAAAATGATTTGCGAAATTCCGAGCACAGTGAAAGCTTCACTTTGCTCAGGCACTTTACTTTCCGTCTTTATGAAATACTGTATATAATGGTATGGGCTTACATTGAAGCTTTAAGCCAATGTGTTCCGAGGCACTGGGGGTAACCATACTTGGTAGTGACATTGCCTAAGCATAGTAGTACAAAATGATATTGCGAAATTCCGAGCACAGTGAAAGCTTCACTTTGCTCAGGCACTTTACTTTCCGTCTTTATGAAATACTGTATATAATGGTATGGGCTTACATTGAAGCTTTAAGCCAATGTGTTCCGAGGCACTGGGGGTAACCATACTTGGTAGTGACATTGCCTAAGCATAGTAGTACAAAATGATATTGCGAAATTCCGAGCACAGTGAAAGCTTCACTTTGCTCAGGCACTTTACTTTCCGTCTTTATGAAATACTGTATATAATGGTATGGGCTTACATTGAAGCTTTAAGCCAATGTGTTCCGAGGCACTGGGGGTAACCATACTTGGTAGTGACATTGCCTAAGCATAGTAGTACAAAATGATATTGCGAAATTCCGAGCACAGTGAAAGCTTCACTTTGCTCAGGCACTTTACTTTCCGTCTTTATGAAATACTGTATATAATGGTATGGGCTTACATTGAAGCTTTAAGCCAATGTGTTCCGAGGCACTGGGGGTAACCATACTTGGTAGTGACATTGCCTAAGCATAGTAGTACAAAATGATATTGCGAAATTCCGAGCACAGTGAAAGCTTCACTTTGCTCAGGCACTTTACTTTCCGTCTTTATGAAATACTGTATATAATGGTATGGGCTTACATTGAAGCTTTAAGCCAATGTGTTCCGAGGCACTGGGGGTAACCATACTTGGTAGTGACATTGCCTAAGCATAGTAGTACAAAATGATATTGCGAAATTCCGAGCACAGTGAAAGCTTCACTTTGCTCAGGCACTTTACTTTCCGTCTTTATGAAATACTGTATATAATGGTATGGGCTTACATTGAAGCTTTAAGCCAATGTGTTCCGAGGCACTGGGGGTAACCATACTTGGTAGTGACATTGCCTAAGCATAGTAGTACAAAATGATATTGCGAAATTCCAAGCACAGTGAAAGCTTCACTTTGCTCAGGCACTTTACTTTCCGTCTTTATGAAATACTGTATATAATGGTATGGGCTTACATTGAAGCTTTAAGCCAATGTGTTCCGAGGCACTGGGGGTAACCATACTTGGTAGTGACATTGCCTAAGCATAGTAGTACAAAATGATATTGCGAAATTCCGAGCACAGTGAAAGCTTCACTTTGCTCAGGCACTTTACTTTCCGTCTTTATGAAATACTGTATATAATGGTATGGGCTTACATTGAAGCTTTAAGCCAATGTGTTCCGAGGCACTGGGGGTAACCATACTTGGTAGTGACATTGCCTAAGCATAGTAGTACAAATGATATTGCGAAATTCCGAGCACAGTGAAAGCTTCACTTTGCTCAGGCACTTTACTTTCCGTCTTTATGAAATACTGTATATAATGGTATGGGCTTACATTGAAGCTTTAAGCCAATGTGTTCCGAGGCACTGGGGGTAACCATACTGGTGACATTTAATAGTGAAATGTAACAAAATTTGTTTTATTTAATGTTTTATGAATGAAACAAAAATATTTGCGAATGTTGAATAAGTAACTGTTTACTTATTCAATGTTGAACGCTGCAATGTTGAATAAGTAACGTACTTCAGATATGCCCATCGAACTACCACTTTGGACGGACATGACCGAGTGGTACTGTCACTGGCTTTATAGTCAAGCGTTGTGGGTTCGAACCTCACTCGGGACTTGGGCATTTTCTGATAATTTTTATCTCTTGTCCATATGAAAGCTGTAAAAAGTTCAGTGCTATAATAGAATGAGACGAGACTCAAAACCGAGATCCCGTGTCTCAGTGCATTGAAGACACCTCTGCAGCGTTCGAAAAAGAGTAGGCCACCTGAGGCCGCTACAGAGGACGTTTACAACTACAAGCGATCGAAACAGACAGAAAAGGAGCATTGCTTAGTTGTAGAGCAATAATAATGTGAATCAAGAGTATTCGAGTTAAAATTTTACAGGCCTGTTTAAAACAGGTGGTCCTTATATAGTCGAGTTAACTTTAAGCAAGTTCGACCACAGGAGCTTGTAATTGTAGGTTTAAAAAATTATTTAAAAAAAATATCGCTTAAGTTCTTTTCTGAGTACGTATAGCGATATTTTTATAATTTTTAAACCTACAATTACAAGTCTTGTGGTTCGACTGTAAATCTATTTTAACCGGTCATGTCAAACTTGCTGCGTTTTTATTTCACTAATTTAACTACTGTTATCATAAAATGCAGTGTTGCACTTTGTAACAAGTCAAATTTTCTTTATAGATCTAACTTAGGATTATCAAACCATAAGTCCGTGCTGTGCAAATGTAACGGTTTAATTATTTTAACCCCCCACCCCGAAACATTTTACCAGGATATTATTTGATTGTGAAATTTGTTTCACGAATAAGGTTTTATGGGTAAATCTTCTTCATGGATAATGGATGTTGATTTAAAAAATGACGTTGTTTTGGGGTCTCTTCATGCTAGTTTGATACCGGGTGTTCCGGGTACAAATTGCATGAAGAACGTCGCCCTGTGAGCAAATACAACGAGTGTCAGTAGGACTTTGTATGACCAAACGCCAGCAGCGTTAATTGACGGATCACCGGCCACCTCCACAATGTTCTGACAAAGGCCCGACATGATTGAAATACATGCAAAACGAATAAAAACTCGGCGGCCAAAATTGTGATATTAAATGAATCACTGACACTGATCTCCAGTGGGTTCATTATTCTAAGTTCTCAGTACAGAAACAAGACGTCGTTTTATATTGTTTCTGATCACCTCAATTTGCTGACAGTAAAAGCAACTTGGAACTTTTTTGAATGTGGACACGGCAAGGGACCCTGTGACGGAGTAGGTGGTACATCAAAAAGAACTGCTGATTAAACAGCAGAAAATTACAGTACAGGATGAAACGGAATATTTTGAGAATGTGAAAAAGCTGCATGTATCCGCCGAATACAGATTTATTTCATCACAACAAATTCAAGTTTCGAGAATTCAGCTTGCAGAAATAAACAAAGATCTCAACCCAGTGAGAGGAACACTCCAAATCCACCAAGTGTTTGCCGCGGAAAAAGGAAAAGTACGAACATGCATCACATCATGTTACTGTCAAGATTGTTTAATCGGAATTGCTCATGACTTTACAGAATCGGTTATTTGGAAACCACGAACTGTGCGTAATCAGAATATGAATGTGAACATAACAGATAGAGATGACGAAACAGAAATGGACATTACAGAAGAGGGTTAATGAAACAGAAATGAACAGGAAACAGAAAGATTTTGAAACGATGGAAATGGCAGAGAGAGATTGCGAGACAGAAATTAACAGAGACAGAAATGTTGAAACAGAAATAAACATGGAAATAACAGAGAGAAATTGTGGAACAGATACCAAGACCGACGTTGACAACCAAAAAGAAATTGATATCATAACAAATGAAAAAATGGAGGTAAATAAGGAAAGGCAATGTATTTCGGAGGACGAATGGGTTGCGATATATTACGAGAGTGATTGGCACATTGGTCACGTGATAGATATTGATGATGATGACGAACTTGAAGTGAAATTTCTAAGGCCTACAACGTCATTAAGCGAACGCAAAGATTTATTCAAATGGCCGACTCCTCCAGATATCCTTAATGTTGCAAGACCAAACATCATATGCAAAATCTCGGAGCCTCTCCCAGTTGGTCGCAGTGGTAGAAGTTTCCAACTGAAACAAGCCGATTATGACAGAATTTTGGAATGTTTTTCAAATGAGTTTAAGCCATATGAGGATCTACGCTAATTTGTAATTAATAATAATCGGTTATATTGAGCTTTCTCGTTTCTTAATACCTTTTATTCGATATATCTGAAATCTACGTTATCATAAGGGACTAACAAAATGTCTTAAGACGGATAAAGTCATTGAAAAAAATATTATAAACTATATAATACAGTTTACAGTACATTCTAGAGTGAAACTTGCTATTGATAACTTAAAAAAGACTACGCACTGTAAGTTAGTTCTGTGGATTTGCGGTATCTCAATTGTTCACAGTTATGATTTGAAATTTGGATATTTGTATTAATTAGTATTGGATACATTATCAGACTTGTAGTTAATTTGGACTGATTTAAGGGCTTTGCTCTTAATAATGCAAATGCACAATCGAAAAATCACATTCAACTGAGTTTTGAAATCTACGTTATCAAAACTGTAATCTACGTTGCAATTTTTGTAATCAATGTTTGTAAAGAGGAATTGCAAATCATTAATGTTTTGCTGTGTTATTTGATTCATTGTGTATATACTTTTTGAAAAAATTGGCAACCATTTGTCTTCTCTAGCAAGTCATTAAATATTTGATAAAACCAATGCCGTTAACAATAATAAACAAAGTAAAATAACCAATACAAGAAAACTAAAGGCCATTATTAAGAAATTTCTTTTCAATTGTGTTGTGCGTTTGGTTTTATGTTACAGTTAAAAGAATTACAGTTCATTATATCTATATTAAAAGATCATATAGGTAAAATATTACTACATTCTAGCCGTTGACAAAATTGCTTGCACGATAACGTAGAGTTCATACTGAATTTTATATGTTTGTGCTAATTATCTTGTTATTTTGTTATTTTTGATGTTTGAGTTCTAAAAATTTGCATAGAAAATGTTCAAATAGTGTTCTTTAGACATAAACCTTTTCGAGCTGAAATTTAGAAATTTTCTTTTTCTTATTTTTGACACGTAATATGGACTATTTATCTGAAAATAGGTGTAAAACGTCATTAATTGCCGTGACGCTGCTTTGGTACCGTGATGGCGGCCAGTGTCGGAACTTAAAAGGCATGGCCGGAGATGCGTCAATTAATGAGCCTGGCTGTTGCCAAATTACAAATGATTACTTTGTCATATCTATAACATTTGATGCATCAATGATATAACTGAAGAAATCTTTACGTGTGTGAAACGCACAATTCATTAAATCGCACACTCAAAAGTAAAATTATTCACTCACCTGCTCGCCAAAGAAGTGATATCAGCTTAGCGAGGTACTTTGCACTAGTATACATGTGTAGTCCTATTACAGCGTTTTAAATGAACACGAGACATCGATTTTTGATCGATTCAAAAATTACGGTTGCTTATTTCTGACATCCAAACAATTTCGGTCGACATACATTTATCTCGACATGTTGACTTAATATCACAAGTCGAGATAATATTTTGGAAAGTTGTGAATGTAAAATAAAAAGTTAAGATAAATAACACGACATGTCAAGACCCTTATGTCGACTAGTCATGGTAAATATCACGACGTTTTATTTTACTAACAAAACTTTCCAACATATTATCTCGACTTGTGGTGATATTAAGAAAACAAGTCGAGATAATTTTATGTCGACCGAAATTATCTGGATGTCAGAAATAAACCACTATAAAAATAGATGAATTTTATTTAACAAACACAACATACTTGAGAAATAGCTAAATATTAATGACGATATATCCTGGATAGCCATGACAATTATCGTTTTACCAGGAAACAAATACTTGTTAAATAAAATTACCTAATGTTGTAATACAGTACAGACCAGTCGAAAGTTTAACACTCTGCTAAGCGGACGAGATGTGAGTAGCTAGTACCAGAAAAACTGCTTATATCTGGAGATACATAATAGGTGTCGAAAAAGCTGTACTGTATTTCCATAAATTCAGTGCACATGGAAAATGCAAGAATAAAGTCCTATTTTCCAACAAACTCACAAAAAATTGTCAAAACTTAATACAAAAAACCCTGACCTAATAGGGAAAAATATTTTTCATTCATGGAAAAGTGAACTTAATTCTGTACATAGAGCAATTTTTTTAACTTTTTAACAAAACAACAAATATGTCTATGTCAAAATTATCCCTTCTGTACCTTCTTACTTGGAACAACTATAAACGTTATGTCATAATTTGAATATTCATGATGATCATACCTGGAAAAAAACCACAGCAACAATGACCTACCTGACCCTAAATGGCCTGATGTAACTTTGAATAAGGCCCATTTGGTGTATAAACTTGATCAAATTTCCACAATGTTCGCAAATTTTTCTATGTACAGAAGAAGTGAACAATGATCGATGTTTTTGATTTAAAATATAATTTGGTTAGGTCAGTGCATTCTCAATGCATTTTATTGATAGTTTAATGGAAACATTTTCAATTACAAGAAATAAAGAATAAAAACCATGTGCACTGAATTTATGGAAATACAGTAGTTGTATATCTAACAAGGAACATAATTCAGTTAAGTAATGGTGTTTAACGTCCCAGTCAAGATTATCTCACTTATATCGAGACGTCACCAGCTATAGTCGAAGGTGCAGAAATTTTGCCTGTGCGTTGCGCCGATGGCATTATACAACAGGGTTCTTTAGCGTGTCAAGCCCACCGTGACACGGGATCTCGTTTATTTTAAGTTCCCATCCTAAAGAACAGTCTCTACCCACTATCAAGTCTTAGGCCAGACCCGGTCGGGATTCTAACCCACGACTTCTCACTTACGGAGCGAGCAATCTACCATCTGTGTTACTGCAGTGGTTTAACGAGTAATAGAGACTAGCTGCCAATTCGGAACCATTTCTTAAGCTCAATGTTAAACTTTCGACAGGCATGTACTGTATGAACGTACAGTGTCTAGGCAAACAATTTTGACCTGTTCGCTAACCTTTATGAAGAATATACGATTATCTACATTAAACATGTGTAGCGTTAGGATTCGCAGTCAATACCTGTTTCCCATGATAGACAAAATTAGCCACCAGTGTTCCCCTTATATATAGATGTACTGGTCCATGATGACTATTCAACTTTAGGTCAAGTGAACAGGTCAATTATGTACATGTATCTGATCCATACTTGCAAGAGCAGTGCCTGGTGTATAGGCAAACAACATTGACCTGTTGGCTTGACCTTTCATCAGGAATATTCATATATGATGAACCACCCAATACATGGGTAGTGTCGGGATACGCTGCTAATACACGCATTTTTAAAAGGAAAATAAATCGTAGAAAACCTCAACCGTAAATTGTCGAGTTTTCAAAAAACGTCGTATTTCTTTAACAAACTTTGACCCCTATGCACTGCTTTATTACGTTGAATATATTAATATCGTTTCGTTTTTTAAATTAGTTCGTTATACAAGGTGAAAACTATTTTTTAAATATTTAAAAAATTCTTAAATTATCAATTTCTGCTTTATTTTTTATTTGTTATTTATAAATCTTCACACTTGTGTGGGTAAGTCCATAATATTGTACCCCTCTTTCACGTTTTTTAACCAAATGGTTTTCAATTGAATTTTCCTACTTAGATGACCCTTAAACTTGAGTTATTGTTTATACATTAATTAAAATGACACATAGACTATTGTGTTTTGCCCAGATGTGAACCCACTTGAATGCAAACTCAGGCATTCAATCGTTACATAACTTGTCGTGACGTCAGTGCATTTGATGAACAGATTGTGCTTGAATAGATTGAAATCGTACGCACGTGGGTGGGTATATCGAATCCGTGCACATGCTGGTTTATGCACTTGGTTGGGTTGACATTTCCTCTTCAAAACAGCTGGTTTCAAATTTCGCACAATATACATCACAACTAAATGTTCGGCAACTATTTCAATCGATCAATGGATGGAAGAGGTTAAATGTCAGATATTGATATTGCCTCGACTTTCAAAGAATTGATTGATTGATTGATTGATTGATTGATTGATTGATTGATTGATTGATTGATTGATTGATTGAATGGGATTTTACGTCCTAGTCAAGAATAGTTTACTTATATCGAGACATCACCAGCTATAGGGGAAGTGGTAAAATTTTTTACTTTTGCAGTGCACTTAGGGCAATGGCTGCCGTGACACGGGGCATCTATTCATCTATTCTTTTCCCAAGCACTCGGCAGTTTGAAATGAAAGTCACGGGGTTGTCGAAATATACCTTAAAAACCGAGAGATAGGGACCATCTGCTGTTGAAATATATGAGGGACCTACATGTGCAACTGAATTGGCACTTATTTGTTGGCTAAGTGTTAAACTATCGATCGCGACAGGTCTGTACTTTACAAAGTAATAAATCAAATAGTGTTTACAAACTGAAATGCCATTTCTAACATTCGAGACTTCCTTCATTTTATCTATTTATTTCCCTAATAAAAAAATCAAGACGACAAATAATGACGGAAACGTGAAATTTAATGATCCCGGACAACATGTGTAATGTAATAATAATAACTTTATTTTTCATAAACCGAGTATATATAGGTAAACAACTTTGACCTGTCGATTGACCTTAAATTTGAATATTTATTGTGGACGAGTGCATTTATGTTTAGGAATAACGCGGGTTTATTTTTGTCTACAATTTACGAACATTTATCATGTGCCTTGAGTACATTCTATTTACAGTGTCCCTGTATTGGAGGGATCCTTCTATATGAATTTCCCTAATGAAAGGTCAAGCGGACAGGTCAATGCTGATTGCCTATAGATTGTCAAGATACATGTATATGCATACGTGGATACAAATTAATGAACTCAACTGACAATAAACTTATTAACAATAAGAAGAAAAATACATAATCTGTTGAGTATCAATATATCACTACTCGAAAATAAACAATTAAATTCCAATACATTTGCAATATTGTAAAAATTACTGTTCATATATAGAGTTCATAATAATTTTAAGTTTTTACATACTAAAATATAATTAAATTCATCCCCAATATCTAATTTACAAAGTGAACATTTTCTATTATCTCTATTAATACAAGACCATCTACCTGTTTTTATGGGGAGTCTATGATTTGAAGTTCTAAACTTACATACATTTGGAAAAATATATATGATAAATCCTTGGAAGAGGTATCTAATGTAATGTATGTAGTGTACCATTCTTGTAAAAATTGATCCATATATTATATTTGTTTTATGCGGCTAATTAAGCATAAGTTTGAGAGTCCCATATAATATTTTAACCGGCGTTATAAAAAAAAAATTGTAAACTGTTAAGCTACTGTATTTGGCAGTTACCATTTAAAAACTTATTACACAAAATAGAATAACCTAGAAAAACTGTGAGCCACAAGCTCACAAAAAATACCCCGCTCCCCCTCCACATAAAAAATCCATCGGATCAAATTTTTAAATAGGAGGTGCACATCTACATTATATCACAAAGATTGTGAGAAAGTTTCATGAAAATCCATCGAAGGGTTTAGGAGGAGCTGTGGATAAGAGTTAGGTACCCCAAGGTGTAACGGAAAGACGGACGGACACGTGAACAGACACCCCTATCACTATATACCCCACACTTTTTAAGCGGGGAGTAAATTAATATGACTGTACAGTGACAATATGCCTTAAAGGTCACCTCTATTTTAGGGTCGTCTGCTTATAAAAGCCAGTAGAATTGTATCCCAAATGTTTTTATTTATGTTATTTAAACCTGTTTATAAAGACCACTTGCTTATAAAGGCCACTTTTACTAGTTCCCTTGTGTGGACTTTATGGACAGGTTTGACTGTATTTAGACTTTTTGGAGGTTAAAACATTTGACCAATAGATAACTATTCTAGTCTTCATGTGAAATGTGAAAGAAGTGAAGACTTTGGAGTGAAATAAGCGTGTCTTTATATAACGCTTGTTTAATTTATAAACACAATATGTGCATATAGAAACTTATACTAATCACAGTATTTCATAATATATATACTGATACATTGAATAAACGTCTTAAAGACATAGGTTGGTTGGTTGAATGTTGATTAACGTCGCATCAGCAATTTTTAAGCTATTCGCGACTAGAACTATTTTATTAATCTCTATTGATTAATTTATGAACAAGTTCGTGTATGCATGTGAAGTGCGAGTGTGTTGTATGAGCTGCCTTGTACCAGCGCGCACTCAGGGTGACCTTAACGTGTTTGATTACAGAGTCAGTACGCCGCAAACAAGCGTACCACTCTCCCTGTCCATAATACTAACACTGGGTGAACAAGTAAAGACCAACGGCAAGGAAAATTCACTTTCTTACATGTGGTCTGAGCGGGACTCGAACTCACAGTGGTGAGAGACCCTAGATTTGTAGACCGACGTCTTATACATTAGGCCACCGCGGCCTCCTTAAAGACATAGGCTTGTTGACAAAAGTATATATTATGGTTTCTATATTGAACTTAATAAAAAACATAATTATTATATAAATATATATTTCAAAATTTTCCTAATTTAAGAAGCATTTTGAATACCAATAAAAACAAAGATGTGTTTTCTTTTAATTAATATTAGCAGGGCATACTAATATAATATCCGTTTTTTATGTTTGATAGAAGATTCAATGGTTACCGATTAAATAAACATATCCAACTAAACCAGAAATGGTAAGCTATTTGGTTTACAAAATTGACCACCATCTGTTTGACCGTCTGGTCATAAACAAATCGCCGATTCCAAACGTCTAAATACGATAACGCCGATTTTACTATATTTCATTGTTTTTACAAAACCGTGCATCATTTGGTCTGTCTGTAAGTTTATCGTTTAAAACGCCAGAGAGGAGATCTAATAGTTCGTTATTTGTTTAATGGACATATCTAAAAAGGTGTTCATCGTACTAGGAGCCATATAACTATTTAATGGACAGGAAGGCATTTTTCGATAAAAGAATACCATGTGTCTTGCAACGCCATTGGATTTTTTAGGCTCGTTAGTTTTTTTGTAGTCATACGACGGTTGTTTGATAAGTAATTTGTAGTGTACGATATCTCAAAAGTATTTGACCGAAATAGTGAAATGAACATTGCATCTCTTCAAAGTATTCCCCATGGTTTAAAACAAATAATTTCAATCTCTGAATCCATTTCTGAGGTGCATGACGGTACGCTGATTTAGGTAGGCTTCTGAGGCACTGATTGCTGACTGACCCAATTGCAAGGGCTTGTCAGGACTTCTAACGACGGCCAGATAGAATTTTATTTTAATTTTCGAAATAGCAAAATGTCGGATGGTGCAATATCTGGAAATACGATAGCTGTGGCAAGACGATAACCTTCTCCGATTTCAGAAATTGCTTCACATGCTCAGATGGATCAGCGTTGCGCTAATGGCATTATACAGCAGGCTTCTTTTTTTTAAGTTCCCATCCGAAAGAAACACTGCTATGACTACGTAGTCATAGTATTTTTAACACTATATGGAGATGTTTTCTTGCAAATAGATAAAAATCCAAACTCGTACATGTATTTACAAATTCAATTTATTCTATTTACAATAATATTTACAGGTATGCATAAAATAACCAACGATTTCAAACAATTTATTATCAAACACTGCATATGTACACATTAAAACTTTACAAATTAATGGGATTTGATTTGACCCATAAAAGGATGAAAAAAATCACTCTTATTCTATAAAAGTTAGGTTCAACCAGAATAACACATAACGCTGAAGAACCGCGTTGTAACGCACGAAAGTTGCGTGTAATGTCGCGAAGCTTACGCGTTATTTCTCGAATTTACGGTTTATTTCGCGAAGGTTACGCGTTATTTCGCAAAAATTGCCCGTTTTTCTCGAAAGTTAAGCTTTTTCAACGGTTGCGCGTTATTTCCGGGCGTTACACGTTTTTCGCGAAGTTACGCGTTATTTGGTGAAGGTTGTGCGTTATTTTCCGAATGTTACGCGGTTTGTCGCGAAAGGAACGCGTTATTTCGCGAAGGTTACGCGTGAAAATTGCGGTGTTACCGCGTTTTTTCGCAAAGGTTACGCGTTAAAACGCGATGTTACAGCGTTAATTCGCGACAGTTAGGCGCTAATACGCGAAATTTACGCGTGGATATGCGAAGGTTACGCGTTAATAAACGACGTTAACGCGTTAATTCGCGACAGTTACGCGTTAGTTCGCGAAGGTTACACGAGAGTTCGCGGAAATTCACGATAGTTCCCGACAATTGCGCGAATGTTTCGCGTTATTTCGCGAACTTTTACGTTAATTCGCGACAATTACGCGTTGTTTCGCGAATATCATTTCGCGAGGTAAAACGTTATTACGTGAAGGTGACGCCTTATTTCCCGAAAGTAAAGCGGCTTTTTTTTTCGCGAAGTATAACGTTGTTACGCGATTTGACGCGTATTTTCCGAAAGTTTTGTGTTATTCTGGTTGGTTATGTATTGTGATGTAAATAATGATAGCTGGTAAGGGACACCGGAAAAAATCAAAATCGAAATGTTATGACGGACACATTTTAAAACACTAGGTTATACAGCAGATAAACAAGAATGACAAACATATTAACAACTGATACATTTATAACTTAATTTTTTTTTTTTTTTTTTTTTTTTTTTTTTTTCAAAATTGTAAACATCAAACAAGTAATGAAAAAGATATATCATTAAAATTATGATTAAAATTGATTTCTACCATGACCGATAAAAATTACATTATGCATTGATCAAGGTACGTACACATGTACTAATGCAGAATAGAATATTTGCTAATTTAAGGTTCGTGCAATATCATCAAAAAGGCCACATTTGAAACATGTGTTTTGTATTAACTAAATAAATAAAATTGTTTCTTTTGAAATCACCAATAAACATCAGATTAAATTGGTAAATCATATACTTTTTTATTTCTCTCCTTTTTTGTTATAATTTTTTTTCTCGTATCTTGCCGCATTAATTAACTTCTGGCAATCCTGAAATGAAAATAACGTACATCAATATACATCAATCATGTTTTAAATGAAATGTGGAATATTGATTTAAAGTTACTTCTTAAAATCCGTTTATTAAATATGTAATCTAAGTAGTACAGAATTAAACATGAAATAGCATTACATTATAATCAAAAACAAGCATACTAATCCATATCTGAATCACAATCCACAAGCAAAGTAAAAACTTTGAAACTGACAAGTTAGGTTACACGCGTGCACTTCCACCAGGGAAGTGAGGCCGGGTGCTCCGGAAGGGTAAGCACCTCCTGTTTAGCTAGCTGCACCCGCCACGTGTGTAATAAAAATTGCGTGAAAGGAACATAGAACTATGAGACGTCAAATATATCCAGGGCAATCCTAAACACAGAGACATCAAACTTGTCAACAATACTGTGATGACGGCCATAAAACTTTTTGGGGGCCTTGATAAGCCTAGGCTTGCAATATCCCTGAGTCAACAATTTATTTGCAAGCAACCTACTTCGTTGTAACCATGATAGAAATTTCGCAGCATTTTCATAAAATAACATAATTAACTAAAATATAACAGTAAAATACAGTTCAACCTGCCTTAAAGACCACCTCTATATAAGAATTTTATCCCAATTGTTCTTTATTCATAGTACTTGAACCAGTATATAAAGGTCACCTGTCTATTAAGGGCACTTTTACTGGTTCCTTTGGGTGGCCTTTATAGACAGGTGTGGCTGTAACCGCATATATGCATAATAAATAGGGGATTTTCAGTGAGAGAGAAAAGAGACTTCATCCGGGCTTCTAATTGTTCCTTCTTTATTCGCGACTGTGAACCTGTTCATTTTCGTGGTGTCTCAAATTTGAGTTGATTTCGTTGACACCCTGACTCTACGAATTCACATGTAAGCGAAATATTGTAGATAATCTATAGTAAAACATTATAAGTATGTAATTTCTGCATCGAATGCGAAGTAATCAACAGAAGGTTTTCTATCCATGAAAATTCAACATAACGAAAAAAAATTGCTTTAACAAAAAGTAAATTGGGGTTTGTTAAGAGTGGAGTGGGGTAATGGTATTTTATGCCCCAGTTTAAAATGTTGTTACTTATATTGATGTGGTCAGTTTTGGATAGTGAAGAAAACCGGAGTGCCAGGAAAAATCTTAAATTTCTTTACAGTTAACTAGCAAGCTTTCCTTGCACTTGCCATCCAGTTGTTATCTAGATCTTCCTGGCAGTCGCCCATCTCCACCATCTCTGGTTGTTAACTGAACGTCCCAAATATTGGTCTAGGTTAATGGTGGAGTGGCCGGGGATGAGGTTGTTTTACTCCCAAGTGAAGAATTTATCATTTATATCAAAGCGATCGGTTTTGGGATGGTGGAGGAAACCCGAAGTGCCCGGTGACACTACCTACTTTTGCAAAGCAAACTTTCTCACATATATTAGGATTTTACCGAGAGGGATTCGAACCTTGACAATGAGAGGCAATGATCCGTAAGCCCGCAAATTAAACCCCCGAAGCCCCAGGTCTGCTAAGATAAATAAATGTCAAAACAGTCGATTGTAACGCTTGAGTGTTATCTAATACTTTCTAACAAAACTCACCATTATCACATCTGTAATCAATTTTCAAGCTTGTTTCCTTGACATCAATTTTGCTTGTTGCCTTGATATCAATTTTGCTTGTTTCCATGACATCATTTCTGTTTGTTTCTTTGACATCAATTTCGATTACTTCTTTGACATCACTTTTGCTTCTTTCTTTGACATCAATTTTGTTTGTTTCCTTGACATCAATTTTGCTTGTTGCCTTGACATCATTTCTGCCTGTTTCTTTGACATCAATTTCGATTACTTCTTTGACGTCAATTTTGCTTCTTTCTTTGACATCAATTTTGTTTGTTTCCTTGACATCAATTTTGCTTGTTGCCTATCAACTTTGCTGGTTTCATTGACATCATTTTTGCTGGGGTTTTTTACATCAATTTTGCTTGTTTGCTTGACATCATTTTTGCTGGTTACTTTGACATCAACTTTGCTGGTTTCTTTTTCATCAATGTGGCTTATTTCCTTGACATCATTTTGGCTCATTTCTTTCCCCTCATTGTTGTAGACAGTTTGTTCTCCTCCTGCTGTTTGTCTTCTCTGTTTTGCCTTTTGTTGTTTTTCAGCGTTACGTACACTGGCATCAAATGTTACTTGTTCTTTTCTCATCTTTGCTGCATGCTGTTTCTCTTCACGCTCTCTCAACTTCTTCTCAAGCATGCGTGCTTTTAATTTTAAAGCATTCTCTCGGTTCATCTCGGCTATGAATCTCCTTTCTTCATATATTCTTGCAGATCGACCCTAAGATTCAAACATAATTATGTGTCAATTTTGATATTTTTATCGGATATGTAATTAAAGAAGATCCGCAATATGACCTGTTATGCTCACATGAAACACCCTGTATTTTACATGGTCATTTACAGTTTCAACTTTGTTAATTGTTTAAATTGCCCTGGCCCCGGTTTCACAATCATTCCTTAGCTATGATTTTCCTTGAAAAATTTCAATCCTTTATATAATTTTGTTAATTTTGAAGATATTCAGGAATTTAAGGTGTCAATCTTAAAATAATTTCTAGATTAAAACATTTGAATTTAGTTCTAACAAATTTATCAGCAGTTCCAAAAAGAGATTACCCAAATTTACTAAATTTAAGTTAAGGAAATTCTTAGCTAAGGAATTATTGTGAAACCGGGGCCTGCTATTTTTTTTTTTTTTTTTTTTTTTTTTTTTTTTTTTTTTTTCGCTTTTTATAGCTTTTGTCACCATCGACAAATTTCATTTAAATCAGCACACTAAGTTAAGACACTCGGGGGCGACGCAATAGAAATGGGGATTTTTAACTGGAGAACTTTCTAATAACATAATCATGAATTTGAGCCTATTACAATTAAAAAGAAATAGTGAAAAAATCCAGTTTAGATTTAGCACCAAACAAACAAAAACAGTAAAACAGTCGCACGAAGTATAGAACCCCTATTGTTGATGAAACATTTGTAAAATGAATGAGAATGTGAATAAGTAATATACTGATCACAATAGCCTGAAAAATATTGCTAGTCCGAAATTATAAGAGAGCAAACATGAAATAAAATAAAATAAAATAAAATAAAAAATAAACTAAAATAAAATAAAATAAAATAAAATAAATATTTATACCTTATCTTGCAGAGTCTCATTCTTTAAACATTCCACCATCAATTCCTTCTCTTCGGAATTAAATCCCTGTGATGTAGATGACCTTTCCAATCTTTCTATCAGTTTCCGTGGAGGTCGTTTTGGTTTAGCTCTCTCCTCTTGACCCTCATCTCCAAAGACGTATGCTACTCCACCAGAAGCTTTCTTGGCATTTATGCTTTCTTCTTCAAGTTGTTGAAGTATTCTGACCTTTTCTTGGTCGATGTCAACAATATTAAGCTGTTCTAAGAGCTTTTTCCTTTCCAAAAGCACTTTCTGTTTCTCTTTCTTCGGAATGCCTGGAAGCCTTGCTTTACCAGCAAGCTTTTTATTTTTCGTCGGATTTGGAAACACTGTTTTGCAAGATATGCAACCCATCTCCGACTATTGGCCTTATTTTTGCGTCTACTCGCAGAGTTGAAGCACAGAAAAAAGGTAACCAAGCCAAGATATCAATGACGTCATAGACAAAACCTATATCCGCTGAATTGCGCAATCGCAAAAGTATGCAGACGTCATAGACAAAAGTTACATCCACTGAATGGCGCAATCGCGCGTTATATAGTACAAGCTGACTTTTGTGTGAACATTTTAAAATTTTCACGTAAGTTACTGTTTAATGCAACATTTTACACGAATGGTGTGTGTTAGAATATAAGTGAAATATTCTTGACTGAGGCGGCGTTAAACACCATTACTCAACTCAACGCATCCGAAAAAACGTTACTTTCATTTCGTAATGTCAATTGGTGGACGAAAAAATTATCACTACCCACTTTCAAGTCTTGGGTTAGACCCGGTCAGGGTTCGAACCCACGACCTCCCACTTACGTATACGGAGTCAGCACTCTTTCAACTTAGCTGTAACAGTGGTCACAATGAGCATTCGGGTTAATATTACTGTTGTTATACTAGATGCATTTGGAATGGGATGGAATGTAGTATATGTATGCAACTAAGTTTTACGCCCCAATCAAGATTTTTTTATTTATATCAAGGCGGTCAGTTCATGGATGGTGGAGGAAACTGGGGTGCCCCAAAAAAACCTGCAGACCTTCGTTGAGCGCAGTTATTATACGAGGGTCGTTCAAAAAGTCTTGTCCCTTCCTGTTAACTGTCGATAAAACAACGTGATTTATTTTATTGTCACTTGTCACGGGTGACTGAGTTCATTCCCAAACACGTGGAACATTTTTAGATTATAACATGCTAAAGAATAAGTTTTTTCTTGCCATATTTTCATTATAACACTCGTTACACTGCTTGGAAAATGACGGACATGACAGGTAAAAACATTATTGAAATAAGAAGCTTCATGAAAGCCTGTACAAAACTCGGTGAATCGCCCAAAGAAACATTCATTGAAATGCAAGATGTTTATGGTGAGCGAAACCTGTCATAGGTCCATATCACGCTGGATACGTAAATTTAAAAAATGGTGTTTACGACATTTCTGATAAGGCCCGTTCTGGAAGACCAAAAACAGCATGCACCAAAGAAAACATTTCAAAAATTCAAAAACTGGTCAATAGGGATGGAAGGTTGACGGTTTTTAAAATAGCTTAAGTCGTTGGTTTATCAATGGGGACCGTACATTTCATTCTCAGAAAAAAATTTGACATGATCAAGATTTGAGCTAGATGGATTCCTCATTTGTTGTCAAAAGAGCAAAAGCTTACACGGGTCAAGATGGCTAAAATCTGCTGAAAATATATGGTAATTGTAACAGCAGGCGTCTGGCTGATATAGTTACAGGTAACAAAACATGGGTATATTACTTTGAGCCATATAGAAAGATAAATAATAAAATATGGCTAACCAGAAAAGGAAAACGACCTAAATCGGAAACGATTTGACGCGTAAGAAATTGGTTTTCAGTAACTAGGGACATTTCCCTACAAGAATCGACCTTCAAACCTTTTGGCCTCGTTCGACCGGATTTTAGTCATGATCTCTTGGACTAAAAATTGCAAAGCGCACACAGAGCACAAAGAAAGTCCTTTATGCTATATTTTTTCAATAGTAACGGCATAGTTGTCCAAATTCAAATCCCTAAAAACCAGGGTATCACGAGAAATATTTATAAAAATAAAATTCTTAAAAAAGTGAAAAAGTTTTATGAAAAGAAGAGACCAAATTCGCGGTAATCGGTTACCCCATGATAATGCTCCTGCTCAAAAATCCAAATTGGTGACTGAATTTTTGGACAAGAAACGTGTTGTTGTTTTACCTCATCCACCCTATTCACCTATTCTTTCACCGTGTGACTTTTATCTCTTTCATATACTTAAGAAACACCTTTCTGGTCGACGATATGCAAGTGTACTTAAAAAAAGGATTCCAGCGTCTTAAAAAGTGTGTAGCCGTTAAAGGTGATTATTTTGAAGAAATGAAAATAAAATATAAATAAAACGTCTTAATTTGTGTTTTTATTATGAACGACAAGACTTTTTGAACAACCCTCGTATTTTGGGCTCCGTTATATGATTCGTAAAATGGACATATGATATCCCGGTGAGTAAAAGATGCTAAAGAATCTGAATGCATGGTTGGTGAAAAAAAATTATTTTAACATTTTAAAGCAACACCGATCGACCACATATTAGGAGAGGTGTTTGTTCTTGTCGCGGGTCTTTAAAGATGGATTTGTCGACCCGAGCAGTTTGCCACAAGAAAACACGAATTAAGAGTATACCACAAACGGTACATCTACGGTACAGACCTATCGAAGACAGTTAGGTCAATTGATAAGGCAAAGAAATGTGGATAGCTATTGACTCCAAAGTTGTCGATAGATAACAGCTTTGTAAAATCTAGTAGAGATGTGTTGTCGATTCGGCATTAATTCATCATTTTTGCGTAAAACTTTCGACAGGTCTGTGCTGTACTTGCTTCTGGTATTGCAAATGTATTTATTTTCGCGATGTACTAATTTTCGCTTATTTTGCGGTTGTTTTGCGCGAAAATTAATACCAAGCGAAAGTTATATTATTTGTTTTATTGTGAATATTTCAAAAACTCGAAAATTTAACTCTGCGGATATGTCTAAACTTTCTATACCGCGAAAATAAATACACGCGAAATCTAATACGTTTATTAATTTCTTTGTCGATAATGAATTTAGTTTTTGTTCTAAATTTTGTTCCTTGTTTATGTTGCTCAACCTTTTTCAATCGCTTCTACAGAGACATGCAAAAAGTATTCGGTCACTTTGTAAAATCCTTCTTTATTTCATATAAAACCACGTGTTTTTAAAAAATTGTCCAAAATTTATTTCTTTGTCAATTTCCATGATTTTTTAACTGTTAAATGTAAAATTAGTTGAAGTTTGTTCTAAAAATAATTAGAAGGGTAATTTCGTTGTTTTCAATAGTTAAACATTTTAAATTCAACAGATATTTAGCATGCTGTTCACCTTATGTTTTCTTGAATGTTATAAGACGGAAAATAATCTGAAAATTAGTGAAAGAAACTACAACTAATTTTTGATTTATCAGTTAAAATTTTATAAAAATTGACAAACAAATTAATTTTGAGAATTTTTTATAAACATACAGTTTTATATGAAATAAAGAAGGAATTTACAAAGTGACCGAATACTTTTTGCACGTCTCTGTAATTGTAAACGTCCTCTGAAGCGGTCACAGATGGCCTACTCTTTTTCGAACTCTACAGAGCGTACACTGAGACACTTTATTCATTGAATTTATTGAGCTCATGTGCTTATCACTTATTCGAGAAATCTAAACAAAAAATCATTTAAAAAATGAATAAATAAACTTTGTGAGCTGTCAAAGCGATTGATGCGAGTGATTAATTGATTTACAAAATTACAAAAACAAATATTAAATCTTTTATTTTTATTTAAAGATTATTTGAAAAAAATTACAGTACAGACCTGTCGAAAGTTTAACACTGACCTTAGTCGAGGCTTGGCGTTTGAGTGACAAAAAATGGCTAGCAAGTGGTTGGAAATCTCCCGAAAAATAGACAGAATCTGTGAAAGAGCTGCTGAGATATATTTAACGAGGGGTTGTATTTGCTGCACTTATAACTTTTGACAGGTCCGTGCTGTATACGAAAAATTGATTTCAGCACATTAATGAGAAACAAGATGTAATTTCAATCTACTTATACTAAAGCTGTCGTATCGTTATTAATGTGTAAGCATTCTTCACAGCTTCAGAAATGAGAAATTCAATTATATTTTTATATCTATTCATTTAATCTGTTATCAAATCAAATAAAATCTAAAAATGTAAATGAAAGATTTATATCAGAAGCTTATAATACGATTGATGAATAACTTCAAAAGATTTTTACTCTGTAAAATCGTTAATTATAGTGGTAACACAATATATGTTGTTTTCGTGGATATTTCAACCCACGAATTTGCATGGTACAGGATGTTTAAAAAAAACTGTGACACCCTTGAACAAGATAAACAACGTCAGTTTCTAAATTTTATTTGCCCACAATCTGCAGCATATAATCACTTCAATTAAAAAAACATAAAAACTCAGCTTTGATATATGAGGGCGAGTCAATAAGTATCAAGCCGAACTTATTTCAGGTTGAGACCCGCCTCTTCTTTTTCCATGTTTACAACTGTTCTCTAGGGTATTGTGCCAACGGATGTCATCAGCTCTGAACTGAAAAAGTCGGGTCATTGCCATTGACCCAGGCCTCAACTGTCTGGTCAGACCGGAAATGACGTCCATGGATATCATTTCAACTTGCTATGAAGTTGAACGGAGCCAGATCAGACGAATAGGCAGGGGATAAAGGGCATCACAGTTGTAGTGCCCGGATGTATCCATGTATTGCCTTTGAAGCATTTAGTTATGGTAAACCGATCTACTTCCGGGAACTTCGAACCAAGGGATATCACCCGTATGTTGGTTTGAGGAAAAATCGATCGTGTGTAAGAAAACGTTTTTCCTGTTGTGCAATTTTCATGAGATGTAATAATTTCTGACTAGTCGGTTGGTTGGTTGAATGTTGCTTAACGTCGCATCAGCAATTTTTTAGCTATTCGCGACGAGAACTATTTTTTTAAATCTCTATGGCTTAAGCTATGAACAAGTCCGCGTATACATGTGAAGTGCGAGTGTGTTTTATGGTCTGCCTTGTACCAGTGCACACTCAGGGCGACTTTAAGGTGCTAGCTCGCCGATGCAGTACGCCGCAGACAAGCGTATCACTCCCCCAGTCCATTATACTGATACCAGGTGAACCAGTAAAAGCCAACGGCAAGGAAAATTCACTTTCCTACATGTGGTCTTAACGGGACTCGAACTCGCAGCGGTGACCCGGGATTTGTAGACTAACGTCTTATCCATTAGGCCACCGCGGCCTCTAATTCTGACTAGTAATAATAAAGAGAAAAGCAAGACAATGGAAAGCCAAAAAATAAAGCATGTTATGTACATGTAACTTGCTGAAAATATTATTGTGATTTGGTATTTCTGGCTAATATAAACAAGCATTAACGCATACAGTGCAGATCGAAAGTTGAAAAAGAACTAACAAAACAAAATCGAAACTCAGTTGCCAAGTGGACGGTGTTTGAATAGCTAATGGCCGAAAACCTACCAAGAGATAGATAACAGCTGTATTAAGAGGCCGGGCTTTAGCTAACTTGGCCAAACTAGGGGCTGTGATGAGCCACCGAGTCGGAATGAATCCGTTGATTCAAAGTTTAATGTTCGACAGACCTCTACTGTATGTAAATCCAACAATTGACTTCAACTACGCATCTATTACGGTAATTGACCTCAACTACACATCCAACAACTGGCTTCAGAAGTTGTTCCACTTATTCTTGATGGAGCTTTCTACAAATGAAAAGGGAAGCATCCCCTGTCGGTCCTATTAATTGTTTGTCTATAATTTCAATTCCATTTGATAAAATGAATTTCTCTTCTTCCTCTGCTCCCCATCCAATGCCGTGACCAGCTCCATTAGCAGACGACAAGCTACAAGGCAGGCACGAAAACATACTAAATGTGTAAAGATTTGCAGCTCTTTTGTTCCCCGCGTTTTCGAAATGTTCGCTATGAACCCTTGGGTCGACGAAACTTACTATACCATCATCTTTCAAAACTCGTTTGATTTCATTTAATGATTGGACCGGACACGGCAAATCGTGTAAAACATCCCATAATATTATCCAATCAAATGTATTTGTCCAGTTGTCTGGTAAATTGGTGACTGACTGCACCTGAAAGTCAACATTTGGGCAATTTCCGTCGTCTGCAGCATTGCGCCTTGCCTTCTCTAATCCACCTTCGGCCATATCTACTCCAGTAATTTTGGCTGTTGGGAAAGTCTTGGACAAACAAATAACCAACCTTCCTGTTCCACACCCAAGGTCAAGTATCGACTTCATGCTATCTAAATCTAAAAATATAATTCAAAACACATTTTGATAATTGAATTTCATATCTTCTTGTTTATAATAAAAAAACATACTAATCCATGTCTGAATCACACAATCCAGAAGCAAAGTAAACCTTTGGAACTGATGAGTCAGGTTAGACACCTGAACGTCTACCAGAAAAGTGAGGCCGGGTGCTCCGAAGGGTAGATACCTCCTGTTTAGCTAGCTACGCCCGCCATGTGTGTAACCAAAATTATGAGAAAGGAACATGGAACTATGAGACTATCAAATATATCTAGGGCAATCCTGGACACAGAGACATCAAACTTATTAACAATACTGTGATGACGGCTATAAAACTTTTGATAAGCCTAGGCTGGCAATACCCCTGGGTCAACAATTTATTTGCAAGCAGTCTTAAGCTTATTTGCCAAAGTTAAGAACTCAAAAAACCTGATGAACCGTTAACTAGGATCTCTTTTGGGGTCTACGAATAAACATTTTTATTGCAAATACATGTGAAATCTTTGATATAAATACTTAGATGTTAAATTGAAGACTTTCTGTAAATTTAGTCAAGTTTAAAATTGTTTCTGTATAAATACTGAAGAGTAAATCCTTCATAACTTTAAAAATAAATAAGATATTGCAAAATTTTCAGTCTATGTTACTTTTGAAAAATACAAAAAATTGAAAATGTGATTTTTGCTTATCTGGACCCAATTTCGAGTCCCTGTCACAGTCACATCAAACATATAATTTCAATATTGCCTCTTTATAGGCAAATTTTACAAAAAAAATGGACAGGTCCCAGTCTCACAGTCATTTTTTCACTAATATTTTCATTAACTTAAATTAAATTGAGTAAATTTTGAGGATCTCTTTTGGGGTCTACGAATAAACATTTTGACAAAACTAAAACCACTATTATAAGTTTGAAGTACGAGGGGAGGTCAAAATGTTCATAGAACGGGGTATATATTGCCGCAACAAATCATACATTTTATTATTATTTTTCAATATAGTCCCCATTTAACCAAATGCACTTAGACCACTTTTCTTTCAGACTGTCTATGCCTTTGAAATAGAAGTCTTCGGTTTGGTCCTAAAACCATGCCTCTGGCAGCCTTAAGTCCATCATCCATCATCATCAGGAAATCTGATTTCCCGTAAATGGGATTCAAATTTCTAAATAGGAAATAACCACTGGGTGCCAAATCGGGACTGCAGGGTGGGTGATTAAGTTGTTCGAACTTGCATTCATATATCGCTGCTTGTGCAATCCTTGACTTGTGCACAGGAGCGTTGTCGTAAAGAAGCAATTCAATACCCCACGGCTCAACTTTCCCCTTCTTTTTAATTTAATAGCAAGCTTTCAGCCGTTTTATTAGATCAGCATAGTAAGCCCCAGTGATAGAGATTCCAGCAGGTTTATAATTGATTAACAGAACACCCTTAGAATCCCAAAACACAGTGGCCATGACTTTACCAGCTGATTGTTGGGTTTTGAATTTCTGTGGTGGGGGTGAGCCAGGGTGTTTCCATTGCATGGACTCTTTTTTGGTTTCTGGGTCCCAATGATGAATCCATGTTTCCTCATCAGTTACTAAGCGTAAATGGAAGCTCTCCGGGTTATCATTATAAATGCCAAGAAGCTCCTTACTTGACTGGAGTCTTTGGAAGCGATCCTGCACATTAAGGTTTCTGGAGACCCATCTTGTGGATACTTTTGACATGCTCGTGGATAACCGTGTATATACTTCCATGTAAAATGTCACACTCCATAGCTCTGTCATCAATCCTAATTCGACTATCATTCATGATGAGGTTCTCCACAGACGTGACAATTTTCTTTGTGATGGCATCAGCTGGCCGACCTGACTGTGGGTCATCCTTCAGTGAGGTGTGCGCACGTTAAAATTCAGCTGACCATTTTGCCACTGGAATAGGGAGGACCACTGTCACCGTACATCTCGGCCATTCGCCGATGAATTTCTTTGGCATTTGATCCCTCTACTGTGAGGAACTTTATTACTGCTCTAAACTCAACATTTTGATTTTCCATCATTGCTTGATGGTCACCAAGTTTGAACGCTTTTGAGAATTACACAAATATATTGTGAAAAATAAACTTGATATGTTTAAAATGGCGGAATGTTGTCTAAATAAGTAAAGAAAATGTGTGCTACGCTTGCCTGAATACGATGTTCTATGAACTTTCTGACTTCCCCTCGTAATTTTCAAAAGGACACATAAAATTCCCGAATTTCTCAAAATTTATCGATTGCAAATTGGCCAGATTTAAGTTAGGGAAAATCTTAGTTAGGCAATGATTATGAAACTGGGACCAATCCATTTATTATACCCCCCCCCCGCGCAAACTAGTTTGAGGAGGATATACATGTATAGTAATCTAATCATCTTTTCTGTCAGTCTGTCCGTTTGGTTGTCCGTCTCAATATCATGTCCGCTCCATATCTTCCATGTCTATGAATTGATTTTGATTAAACTTGACAAAAATGTGAACCAACATGAGACGATGTGTCGCATAACAGATTTATGTAATATGTCAAAGGTCAAGGTCAGGAGGTCAATGCTATGGAGAAGGGGGTGTATTTGGCTCTCAAGAGACAGTTCTAGTTTACCTTTAATTGGCTTAACGGAAGATAGAAGTTTGTCAGCTGATATCTGTATAGAATATTTCTGGTCCTCATCAAGCCACTCCAAAAACTGTGTTCTGTCCGTGTAATCAAACCCTGTGGAAAACAATGTAAACAAGTTATAATTGAAATGGGATGACATTTCAAAAAGTGTCCCACAATTGAACCCTAATTGGGAAATTCGTGTATTCCCAACCATGTGTGTCATCAAAATTCGAATAGCCAATGGCACATCTAGCTTCACTCAAAGCTTGTTCTTGTTAAGTTCAATAATGATATGTAAAATAGCTTTTACGTAAAAGACTACCGGTTGAATTTCAGATGAGTAATAATGTTTAAGAATATTTCACTTATATCGAGACGTCGCCAGCTATAGGCGAAGGTGCAAAAAAATTGCCTGTGCGTTGCGCTGATGGCATTATACAACAGGGTTCTTTAGCGTTCCAAGCCCATTGTGACACGGGAACTCGTTTAGTTTAAGTTCCCATCCGAAAGAATCGTGACTTTTTTAATACCGAGTGCTTGGGGAAAAAACAGTCGCAACCAACTTTCAAGTATTGAGTCAGACCCGAAAGGAGATCGAACCCACGACCTTCCACTTACGGAGCGAGGACTCTACCAACTGAGCTACCGAAGTGGTACTGACTACCGGTTGAATATAAGAAGCGATTAAGGGCTATTTTCGACTACTGATGAATATAATAGACGAAAATAGCCCATCAAAATCACTTTAACCAAACTACTGTGCATGCTCATTTTGTTATTATATTCGACGTCCGTCTAAAGTCAAATTTTATAATAGTTCGTTTTAAATTTGTGTCTTTTATGTGTTTTTTTCTTCTTCTTTGGTATAGTAAATGTATTAAAGAACTGTCTATATTTGCAAACCCCACTCCCACCTCCAAATAACAGACTTGGTTGTTAATACATGTTTTGAAGATCGTGTAACGATAAACACCGCTAGGCGTGGCAATACACACCCGTTTACATTTTGTCATTAAATCAAAATAAAAACACGATTAAAATTTCAGAGGCGCAACTGTGAAAAATTTGGTAAGAATTATTATACATGTACATGTATTCAAAATTTCAAAGGAATTTCTGAAAAATTTGAACAGAATAACATTTTTCTCTGACCCACAGAATCGCACATTCTGGTTTACCAGGTATAACAAGTTTAGAAAAAAAACCTTTAAAACAGTTGCTGGAGGCGCAAGCCCGACAAGCTATTTTATGGACGGGATAAAAGCTTTGCAATAATATTTCCCGTTTCTATAAATCGGTTAATAATGGTATAGTGGACCAACCTGATGGACCATCTGCTCTAAAACATGCCTCTACCTCACTGCTGGTTTTAGCTAAAATTGGAACCACCGCTGCAAGTAGAGATACGCCTAAAGCGGGTTTGCAATCCTCAGGAACATAATACTTCCCCTCTTTATCCACATAAACGATGTCGGCAGCAACCATACAACCTAGCCATTCTTTAACATACCTGCATGTATAAAGAAAAAATTAGATAAAGGTGTTTAGAAATATGCCAAGGTTTGTGCAAATATATTTATTAAATCTGCGACCCATCTAGTGGTACATTCCACTTTTTACTAGCATACTACTTACTTCTTCGTGATACATTTCTTGCTCCTACACAGCCAGTGTTACTGCACTTACTGAGCTACATGTACGTCTTTATGACGCGTTGCTTTCATTATGCAGTTTAATTGGTTGGTTGAATGTTGCTTAACGTCGCATCAGCAATTTTTCAGCTATTCGCGACAAGAACTATTTTATCAACCACTATGTATTAATCTATGAACAATTTCGTGTATGCATGTGAAGTGCGAGTGTGTTGTATGGTCTGCCTTGTACTAGTGCGCACTCAGGGCGACTTTAAGGTGCTAGCTCGATGCGTGCCACTCCCCCAGTTCATTATACGGATATCATGTGAACCAGTTAAAGCCAACGGCAAGGAAAATTCACTTTCCTTTATGTGGCCTGAGTGGGACTCAAACTAACAGCTGCGATATACCCTGGATTTGTAGACTGACGTTTTATCCATTATGCCACCGAAGCCTCTCTGAGATGCAGTATAGTAGCGCAGGTGTTCGGAAAAGCTTCAAGGCATTTAAAATCTATTTTATTATTTCGTTTGAAATACTGTTCAACTTGCAAGTTTACGTGACGTCCAATCGTGTGCTATATGGAAACTACTTTGGCGTATAAAAAATTCCAACGTAACCGGTAAGATGAACAACTCCAACAAAACAGGAGATGGTATTTAAAGCTATTTGATACATGTATATATACATTTATGTGATAAAAGTGTGTGTGCTTAATTTGCCAGTTTTCAAGGTCCTTACTTTGTTTTTTTTTTTTTTTTTTTTTTTTTTTTTTTTGAAGATTTCTAATGTTTTAGAGATAAACTTTGTATCTGTTGTTTAATTCCTGTGTAAAACGTTCAAAATGAGTTTTACCTTTCTTTTAGTTTAAGATTTTCAGCTATATCTTTAGCCGTTGTAGCTTCTTTTGTCGTTTTGAAGAAATTGAATAAGCCAAGATTATGACCAAGTGCAATACTTAATGCAGTGACTCCACTCGAAGCAATAGACGCCAAATTCTCTTGGTACGACTTGTTCATCTTTATTTCTGTAAAGAAAAAGGAAAGATGGTATAAATGAAAGTCCTTCTAACAGAGAAACCAAACCAAAAGGGCGCAAAAAACATAACATTGTTGATTATTACTAACAGGCGTCATAAATGTTTGTTTTGTGCTCTTCGGTAAATAACGGTGGCGGACCGGGTGAGAGTTCCAGGGTCGAAACACCCTTTTTTCTGTCCATGATATTATGTATGCGTATATTACTTGTTCAGATTGCAGGATTTTTGCGGGAAAATGCTCCCAGACACCCCACCCAGTTCGTCTTCCCTATTAACTAAAAATAAACCCCTCCTTCAAAAAAATCCCTGGGTCCGCTATTAAATCAGGTATCCCCAAGAGTTTACTTCGATTGATTGAATGCATGGGGTTTACATCCGGGTAGTCAAGAATATTTCACATATGAGACTTCATCAGCTAAAGATATGTGGTAGATATTTTTACCACTACAGTACGATCAGGCAATGTGCATGGTTTCTTAGCGTCCCAGGCCTACCGAGATACGGGTCAGGACATCAGATTTTTAGGTTTCTTCCGAAGGATCCTGTGACTTTCATTTCTAAATGCCCAGTGCTTGGCGAAAGAACTCTCACTTCCTATTTTCAAGTCTGGCTGTGTCAAGGCTAGACCCGGCCTAGGTCACCCTGACCTCCTTAATAGACAATACTCAAAGTGAACTCTACCAACGGAGCTGCCGGAGTTGTTGCAAGGACTTCACACTTCGACATTTGTTTTGTGCTGTGTCGTAAATATTTACAGTCCCTGGATGATTTCGGCGAGATTATTTTATGTTATGTGATAATTACGGTATCAACCAGGGCTGACCGGGGTTATAATTATTTCATGCTTCTATGGTAAATGTGGTATCAACAAGGATTCCTTAACTAGTTTCATGCTTTGGTATAACTAAAAGGTATCCCATTAAGGGTCCAAAAGCCAAAATTTGTCTAACTAAAAAACTAACAGGAATATTATTATGCAATGTACATAATATCAGGTTCTAGGACTTGTACTTTTTAACATAGGGATTGGTTGGTTGGTTGAATGAATGTTGCTTAATGTCGCATCAGCAATTTTTCAGCTATTTGCAACGAAAACTATTTTATTAATCTCTATGGGTTAATCTATGAACAAGTTCGTGTATGCATGTGAAGTGCAAATGTTTTGTATGGTCTGTTTTGTACTCAGGACGACTTGAACGTGCTAGCCCATAGCCCAAAGAGTTAGTACGCCGCAAACAAGCGTACCACTCACCCAGTCACATACTGATACTAGGTGAACCAGTAAAGGCCAACGGCAAGGAAAATTCATTTTCCTACATGTCAGCAGGTCTCGAGACCCTTTAACATATGATAGCATGTTGCTCAGATTGTAAAGCGTCGGACTCTAGTTTCAAGGGTTTTGAGTTCGAATCCCGACAGGGCATGATGTGAGCTTAAGCAAGTTACTTTATTTTACATTGCTGCTGACTTACCTGGAATTGGGGTAATAATCTAGTGCCTAAAAGAGTCGCCCTGAGTGCATATTAGTACAAACTTCAAAGGCGCGTATATTATGCATATTACACAATTGTCAGCCGTCGTTGTAATACATCAGGGTAGCCTATAGTCCGACTAATCAGACCACTAAACCCCCATTTTAATTTTTGACTTGTCGGAGGTTTGTGGCTCACAAACCTCCAACAAGTCAAAAATTAAAATGGGGTTTTAGTGGTCTGATTAGTCGGACTAGGTAGCCAAGTGCAATATGGCTGACAGTAGCATCGCATTGCAAAGATACAAACCTAAGACTTACTCCTTCATATGTATATCCTCGTGTGTCCTAAGTTCGTGGCACTAACAGTTTGTGTCAAAAAATTAATGGGCAATCGTCAGCAAACAATAACCATTTGAGTCTTGCTTCAAATTTCTTGTCAAATCAGTTTCAAAACCGGAAATAACCTTGGTTATCTTCGTTAAATACCGGTAAACATCGTTTGTAAACAATACCCTCCAGTTAGATGCTCTTTTGAAGAATGTGTGGAAAGTTCGTGGGAGGTCTCCCGGATCACGTGATTTTACGTGATCAATTTCTATAAACCTGATTTTTTCTAAAAGAAATATTTTAAGTAGTCTAGTTTAGATTTACGATAGAATTTGTTAAAAAATAAAATTTATAACAAGAAAAAACGATCATACACTTCCGGTATGACATGAGCAATTGACCTCGTTTTTACACCCGTTTTTACATCATATTATATAGTGAAAATGCATAATATTTTACTGAAAATGGCGTAAGTGTCACACGTTTTTTATTTCATTACAAAATATATTTACCTGGTACTAAATGTTTCAAACCAGGATCGAATAAATAAGTCAGAGACTCTATTTGCAGACGACATAGTTTACATCTTGATTTATTTTACATGTGACGAAAAAATAACGAAATAGTTTAAGAATAATTTGGGAATAGTAAAATTTGTCTAAAAATTAAAATGTCCTATATTTTTACATATTTTCGTAATTTTTAAACATATTTAAATTTTTTTCTAATGAAAATAGAAAGTTGAACACTTATGGCGCCTTTTGACTTTGAACATGTGCAGTAATGTGCTTCCGATGATTGATATCCGGTATAAACAAAATGCCACGAACTTGACGCTACCACGAAGTTAGAGCACTTGAGGATACAGTAAAGTAAACAAGAAGAGTTTACGTAACTTATGTCATTTACTTCTTTGTGGGGCCCCAAGTGGGTATATGAACCGTTGACCCCTTTGTCGGTGCAAATCTGAAAGCACTTCGCCTAAATATTCTTATTTTCAAATTTATGTCATCAAAGCCATTGTTATAGAGTGCAGAAGGTTAATTATCTAAAATTTAAGGTTTACTGGCGACGGACGTGGAGAGATCTCAATTTAGCCAATTAGACCCTTTGACTTAGGTGAGCTAAAGGAAAAAAAAAACAAAATTGATGTGCTGCTTTTGATGCTATGTATTTATAAAAAATGTGTGTATGCTTCCCATGTTTAGAGGTTAACGAACTGATTCAAGCTTACCGGTTTACCTATGCTTTTTTGTTCCGTTATGTTTGATCTGTGTCTTAGGTCACGTTATCTCTGCCCCGGGTTCAAAAATTAGAACGATTACTCAATGTTATGGAAAGTTATCCGACTCATTTAGAAACGCTGTTTGCCTCCCCTTGACCGTAACTTGTGATTTAACATTACATGGTCTGTAACAAATTAGCAAGTAATGTGTATTGCCAATTAATTTAAGAAAGAATACAAATTAGCAAGTAATGTGTATTGCCAATTAATTTAAGAAAGAATACAAGTATGAAAAGGTGATATAAAATTTGTGAGAAAACAGAAAACTTGTATTTTTATCTTTTGTGGAAACCCTGCCAAGCACACCTGGAGATCTCTGCTTTTCAGCTAAACTGCTATTTAAAGCCAACAGGACCGTCTCGATGTAAGTGATATAATCTTGACAGATGTATGAAGCATCAATTCTCTAATACACCAACCCAGAACTGATTCCTTCGCTATAAGTGAAATAATCTTGTATGGAAAGTAAAACACAATTTCTCCACTCCATCACCTCAGAACTGACCGCCTGAATATCAGTGAAAGAATCTTGACTGGGGAGTAAAACATTCTATCATTTCAGAACTGATCGTTTAGATGCATGCCATTATAACGTAGCTGTTTTTTCAGTCATGGGTATATTAATTTAAACCAAGGCAGTTATATCTTGAATGGTGGAGGAAACTGGAGTACCCAGAGAAAACCACAAATGGTAGAATTTTTTATCGTTGCAGTGCAATCAGGCAGTGTGCAGGGAGGGTTCTTAGCGTGCCACGTCATCACATTTTTAACGTCTCTTCCAGACCCCATTGCCTTCATTTACTAAGTATCAATGCGAGTCTTCGGCGAATGAACTCTCACTACTTATTTTCAAGTCTGGACCAGGGTCAGACCCGACCAGTGTTCGAATCGCCAAAATAGGCAAAGTGCACTCTACAAACTTAGCTACGTAGTGGTCACAAGGACTTCAACACTTGTTTCGTGCTCTGGCTTAATGCGGTATCTACAACGGTCCCTCCATGTTAAGTCGTGATTTCGGTGGGATAGTTCTAGCACTTAAATATTTTTAACATGTTGAAGTATGTAGGCTGGCTCAGTTTATAAATAGTAAAACGTCGGACTCATGGGTCGTGAGTTCGAATCCCGACCGGGGCTTCATGTGACCTTCAGCAAGTTACTCCATTGCTGCTTACTTACCCGGTATCAGGATAATTGAACGGAATTGACAGCAACTTCTAAAACTGCTGTCTTGGTGAGCTAGTTCCTGTACAAAAGTCCCCGAGTGCGCGCGCAGGGGCCAGTTTCATAGTATAATGTAAAATACCTATAACTATACTGTTTGAGTATTTTTAAAATTTTATTACGAAACTGGTCCCCGTGCGTGTGCGCTAAACCTTTAAGCATACAACTGTAAGTCATGATTACAATGTTACACCGTATATCCTAGTCTATAATATGGCTGATACATATATCATCATGACTTACTAAAGACGTCGTATAAAGTAAACTAGAGGGTTTTATTTTATTTTTGTTATTCAGTGGCAAATTTAGGGGGGGGTTGCGGGGGTTGCAACCCCCCCCCCCCCCCTTTGAAAAATTTAAAAGAGAGAGCGAGCTATTGACTTATTATTTTCTTGGTCCCATCGGGGCTCTGCCCTAGACCCCTCGTTTCTGGAAGCTCGCGCCTTCGGCGCTCGCACCTAGCATTGGTATTAGTTTCAACCCCCCCCCCCTTTAAAAAATCCTGGATAATTCTCAACCCCCCTTTCAAAAAATCCTGGATCCGCCCCTGTTATTTACCCTATTTCAGGGGTCCCAAGGGGATATTAACCCCGTCGTCCGTGCAAATCTGTAAGCATTCGCCTAATATAAACATGCTTACTTTCAAATTCCTTGTAAAGGTTAAAATTTAAGGTTGACGGACGGGGGCTGATTGAAGCCTTTGTCTTTGGCCCAGATGACTTAAAAAAGAGAAAAAAAAATGATGCTCTTGTGACAAATGCGTGATGCTGTAAACATGTGTATGATGCAGTTGCTGAGAAGAGGTTAACGTACTGCTTCAAGCTTACCTCTGGCTTATAATTAGGTCACTGTCCAGTTCAGAAATAGAACGATTACTGTTATCGGCTTCATTTAGAATACTGTTTATCTCCCTTTGATCATGACTGTTCCTGGAAACTGTACTTTTTCATACATGGGACTGTGTCTATCTATTACATCAGCAAGTAACTTTGTGTATTACCAATCAATTTTAGAAAGAATACATGTATAATAATAATAACAATAATAATACATGTAATAATACATGTGTATGAAAACACGGGGGTAATCCTGATACACCGTATTTCATTTACGTCAGAGTATTCCGTCGGTTTTAATTTACGTCCGAGTAAAATGATACATTTTTGGTCGTTACGCTTTACGTTAAAGAGCAAAGAACACGGTTTTTCATATAACTTCACAAAAACGAAACTTTAACAGAAAACAAAAGGCTTTTCGCATTATATTAGATGGTATTTAACTGCCTCATATAAAATCTTGCAACAATTATTGATATTTTTCACGTACCTGTAACATTTCTGTTATGATATAGCTAATTTAAATATTCATTTTAGTTTAAATACTTTATACTTTCTCACACACTGCTGTAGGTCAGTGACAGTAAGATTAACACTCAAGTGCTTAATGGTTTATTGAACAGCTGGACATCACATTATAGGTCTCTCTCCTCTCTCCCTCTCTCTATTGATACAGTTAACCACGCCTACAAGAATGTATTGATATTTGTCTGTTTAGTTTAATTTAGACATAGAATAAAATTGTAGTCAAAACATACAAGACGTGTTGTAGTCTTATACAGTGTAGTAAAACATAACATGGTGTCAGAAAATTGATATAAAATATCTAAAAATGCAAAGGCTTTCACCACCTCCGTCTTTAAATTTAACTGGGAATTTAAAAGAAAACTGGAGGAAGTTCAAACAACAGTTCGATATTTATTTAATAGCTGCAGGTCTTAGTACCAGAAGGAACGAAATAAAAGCGAACACATTGTTACATGTTATTGGTCTAGAGGCAGTGGAAATATATAACACATTTACATGGGACAATCCAGGAGATGAATTACAACTGGAAAAAATAACACAAAAATTCGAGGAATACTGTAACCCTAGAAGGAATATTACTTATGAGAGACATGTGTTCAATACAAGGGTCCAAGAAGAAGGTGAAAGTATAGACAGTTATGTCACTGACTTAAAGGTAAAGGCCAAATCCTGTGAATTTGGTACCTTAGAAAACTCTTTAATTAGAGACAGAATAGTGTGTGGCATAAAGAATGACACTGTAAGAAGAAGACTACTAAGAGAGTCAGATGTAACTCTAGAAAAAACTCTGGAAATCTGTAGAGCAACAGAAATTTCGGAACAGCAATTAAGAAAATGAATGATGCCCAGGGAGAGGCACAAGTAAATGTTTTAAGAAAAAAGAAAGGAAAGGAACAAATACAACAAACTAGGAAAAATACAGAATATGAATATGACTGTCAAAATGTGGAAAGCGACATGGACCAAGAAACTGTCCTGCATTTGGAAAAACTTGTGAAAAATGTGGCAAAATAATCATTTTGCAGTAAAGTGTCGGACAAAAATAAAACCGAAGAAAAAACAAAATGTGCACTATATAGAAGGTAGTGAAAGTGACAGTGATGGTTTCAAAGTAGACACTGTTGAAACAGAAACTGACCAGACTGACTGGAAAATAAGTATACAAATAGGTAAACAAAAAGTTTGTTTGAAACTAGACACGGGAGCTCAGTGTAATGTGCTACCTAAAGATGTGTATAACAGGATATCTAGGAAACCGTTAAATAAATCCAAAGCAAGATTAGTGGCATATTCTGGACATAAGATAAAAGTGTTAGGAAAAACTACACTAACAGTAACATACAAAGGAAAATTTTACCTTGTTGAATTCCAAATAGTACATGGAAATGTTATTCCAGTGTTAGGATTAAAAACGTGCATGGAAATGAACCTGGTCAAAAGAGTGCATGTAGTTAACATAAACAATAACAAGGATCCAAATGAAATAATGGATGAATACGCAGATGTTTTCAAAGGATTAGGATGCCTGAAAGGTGAACATCATATTAAAATAGATAAGTCAATCAAACCGGTAATTCATCCACCAAGAAAAGTTCCATTTGCGCTCAAAAAGAAAGTAAAAGCTGAACTTGATAAAATGGAATCACAAGATGTGATTGAAAAAGTAAATGAACCGAGTGAATGGGTAAATTCAATGGTCACTGTAGAAAAACCAGGAAATAAAGTTAGAATTTGCATTGATCCCAGAGACTTAAACAAGGCAGTACAAAGAGAACATTACCCAATGAAAACTGTAGAAGAAATAGCGTCGAAACTAAATGGTGCGAAATATTTCAGTACTTTAGATGTATCGTCGGGATTTTGGACAATAAAAGTTGACGAAGAAAGTTCAAAATTATTAACATTCAATTCTCCTTTTGGAAGGTACAGATACAAGCGCTTAGCATTTGGTGTAAGCAGCTCACCCGAAGTGTTTCAGAAAAGAGCATCACAAATCTTTGAAGATATTGAAAATTGTGAAGTTTTTGTAGATGATATTTTAGTGTGGGGATCTACATTAGAGGAACATAACGAAACACTCAGAAAAGTACTAAAGAGGGCTAGAAAAGTTAATCTGAAATTAAACAAAAAGAAGAGCAAAATTGGATGCACAGAAGTTACGTATATAGGTCACAAATTTGGAGAAAATGGAATTAAAGTGGATAGCGAAAAAGTACAAGGAATCCATGATATTCAGAGGCCGACAAACAAAAAAGAGCTACAAAGATTTATGGGTATGATCAATTATGTGTCAAAATTCATTCCAAATCTTTCCATAATTAACCAGCCACTTAGACAACTGCTAGAAAAGAATGTAAATTTTCAATGGGATGAAAGACATGAACAATGTTTCAATGAACTGAAAAATTTGCTAAGTCAAACACCTGTTTTGCGATATTATGATCAAAATAAAGAACTTGTGTTGTCAGTTGATTCATCGTCAGAAGGATTAGGAGCTTGCATAATCCAGGAGTCACAACCAATAGCATACGCGTCCAGATCTTTGAACAAAGCAGAACGAAATTATGCACAGATAGAAAAAGAACTGTTAGCAATAGTTTATGGATGCAATAAATTTCACAAGTATATTTATGGTCGCCCGGTAGTTGTTGAGACAGACCATAAACCACTAGAAGCCTTGTTCAGAAAATCGTTAGCTTCAGCACCTTTACGAATCCAAAAAATGATGCTAAAATTACAGAAATATAATCTAAAAGTCATGTACAAGCCAGGAAAATACTTGTACATAGCGGACACTTTAAGTAGATCAGCTACAAAATGTGAACATAGTGAAGACTATGATGAATTTGAAGTTCACCCTCTATCACTTTTGTCAATAACAGAAACAAGAATGGACATTGTGACAAAATGTCAAATCTGTAACAAGTACAGAAATTCACAACAAAAGGAACCATTAAAAGTTCATGACCCTCCGGATAGGCCTTGGCAAAAAGTCGGAATGGACTTGTTTGAATTAGACAAAGTTAATTATTTGGTTATTGTAGACTATTACTCAAAATTCTTTGAAGTTGCAAAGTTGTACGGCACAACAAGCAAATCGGTTATAAATAAGATAAAACCACAATTCGCAAGGCATGGAATACCAGAGGCTGTAATAAGTGACAATGGACCACAATTTGTAAGCCAGGAGTTCAAGGAATTTGCAAGAAAATACGAGTTCAGACACACAACATCATCACCAAAGTACAGCCAGAGCAACGGTATGGTAGAACGCACAGTGCAAACAGTGAAGCGTCTACTGAAAAAGGCAAGAGATGACAAGAAAGATCCGTATCTATCACTACTTGATTATAGAAACACACCAATAGAAGGAATTGGCACTCCATCACAGTTATTATTTGGACGAAGAACGAGGACATTAATACCAACAAACCCAGAACTATTGAAACCACCATACAAATCAATAAAGAAAAATCTTGAGGATAAACAAGAGAAACAAAAATATTACTATGACCGCAATACGAAAGAGTTACCAGAATTAAAACCAGGTGACACTGTTAGAATTACAACAGAAAACAATACACCAGCAATTGTGGAAAACAAAACCGAAAATCCTAAAAGTTACAATGTAAAAACAGAAGATGGAACAGTTTATAGGCGCAATAGAAGGCATTTAATTAAAACCAATGAAAACACAAACATAGAAGAAAGTGTGAAACAACCAGAAACTGTAAAACAAACTGTTACCGTCAATAGTGAAAACCGTACATCAAGTGGACGATTAGTTAAACCACCAAAGAAATTTAGTGACTACAAATTGGATAAATAAATTTGTACTGAGTTGGTGGTAAAGACCAATTCCAACGGTGGGTCACGTGCTAGTAACCTCTGACCCCATATTTTAGTAGATTTAGTTTTTTGTTTTAGTTTGTCAAATAATGCAGATACAGTAATTGATGACATTATATTTTATATTGGACAGTTTAATTTCAAGTGTTTAAAATCTGACATTTCATTATTTGGACAATACAGAAAATCAAAATTTATATTTTAAAGACAGTAAACTAAACTTTATTTTGTTTAGCCTAAAAGGGGAGATGTTATGATATAGCTAATTTAAATATTCATTTTAGTTTAAATACTTTATACTTTCTCACACACTGCTGTAGGTCAGTTACAGTAGTGCTTAATGGTTTATTGAACAGCTGGACATCACATTATAGGTCTCTCTCCTCTCTCCCTCTCTCTATTGATACAGTTAACCACGCCTACAAGAATGTATTGATATTTGTCTGTTTAGTTTAATTTAGACATAGAATAAAATTGTAGTCAAAACATACAAGACGTGTTGTAGTCTTATACAGTGTAGTAAAACATAACAATTTCCATTTTTGGCAGGTCCATATGTTTAGCAGCTGATTTTAATAAAGCGGTTTTGGATTCAAATGATGTTTCTACTCAAAATTCTCAAGAAATGTCTATTTTTCATAAACTTGCGAAGACAGAAGTTTTACTCTGCTTTTAAGCGAAATTTCATGTTTCGTTTAAGCGGAGTGGCATAAAATGTTACGCTTTCCGACCAGCTGTGTTATGCTTTACGTGAAGACATGTTACGCTTTCCGTTTAATATGATTCGCAATTGACAGAGCACACTCTTCGTTATAACTTTAGATCGAACGTCTTTCTCGATTAAATCTTCACTGGTTTCAAAAGCATTGCAGAACAGGATTCAATTTTTGAAAGAGAACAATACCACACACAGTTCGTAACTTGAACCAATTAAAAACAAAACGACATATACATGTTTATATAACAATACATTTCTCTCAAGAGGAAACACTTGCGAAAGTGTAAGCCGACTTATAAATAGTTATGCCAATTACACAAATAAATAAAACTATACGTGAGAAATACCATTTTGAAAAGAATTAATGCAGTTCATTTATGCGGATTTTTTTTTTAATTTTTACCTTTTTTATCTCGGAAAGTAGTTGAATTGGGTAATTGTGTTTTACGCCCCAGTTAAGTGAAATGGTGTTTTACGGGTGGCCAAGTGGTCTAAAGGGTAGGCTTATGGATCATAGGGCCTCTCGTCGCCTTAGTACGAGTCCCACCTAGCACAATGTGAGGAAGTTTGTCAGTTCGTTTGCCAAAGGTCGGCAGCTTCTCTTGGTATACTTGTTTCATTCACCATCTGTGAATTGACCGCCTCGATATCTGTGGAAGAATCTTGACTGGGACGTAAAACACCATAACCCAACTCAAATGTACTCTTAGATTAAAAAGTTAAAAATAAAGAAATGGGTCAAAGACTCAATGGGCAGGGTTGTTTTTTAAATTTCTATTGAATGGGTGTAAAGTGTGGAAGAAAATTTAAACAATGTAGGAAGAGTTATTTAACGAAATAGGTACCCTTTTTTCAAACTCTGGAAAACAATGCCATTAAGTCACAGGTAAACATCTTTGATAATCTTTTGATGTATACAGTACAAAGTTTCAAAGTATGGAAAAATGGGAAAAAATCCTGATATATTTCCAAAAAGTCAGGTGCACATCTTCAATATATATAGAAACATTCTGTGAAGTTTAAAGGTGTTTGATTGAAAACTGTAGGAGGAGTTGAGTTCACAAAGTAGGTACCCCCAGTTCAAATACTTGTTAAAAAGTGACTAAGTTTCAAAGTCTGGAAAAATGGGGGAAATCTTGAAATATTTCCATTAAGTCAGGTGCACATCTTCAATATATATATATAGAAACATTCTGTGAAGTTTCAAGGCTTTTGGTTGAAAACTGTAAGAGGAGTTGAGTTCACAAAGTAGGTACCCCCGTTCAAAAACTTGCTAAAAAGTGACTAAGTTTCAAAGTCTGGAAAAATGGGAAAAAATCTTGAAATATTTCCATAAGGTCAGGTGCACATCCTCAATATATATAAAAACATTCTGTGAAGTTTCAAGGTTTTTGGTGAAAACTGTAGATAGAGTTGAGTTCACAAAGATGGTACCCTATTTTCCCCGCCCGCCCGCCCGCCCGCCCGCCATTCACCATACTAGTATTATAAACCGGATTTACACTCCGTACAGCCCGGCCAACAATAGGAAGATGGGGCCTTAACGCTCGCCTGAGTATTTACAATGAATCAAAGGCCGTCCCAACACAACACGTGTGAGCTTAAAAGTTGGGTGAGATATGTAGAAAGTGATGTCATTATCTGTTTATATTTTATAACAATTGTATCCATTTTAGTTGTAACATTGACCCTAACCCTCTGTATCCTTTCTATATCTGTAACCTTGACCCTGAACCCATGGCCTTGATCTATATGATCACCAATATTCTAACACACATGCCTATACAAAAGGTTAATAGTCAGTGCAGATAAAGGACCATTTTGGTTTACTTGTGCATTTGTGGGTTTGACTTTTGAACCAATGACCTTGATCTATGTATACAAATAATCAAAAACAAACATACTAATCCATGTCCGAATCACAATCCAGAAGCAAAGTAAAAACTTTGGAACTGACAAGTTAGGTTAGACACGTAAACTTCCACCAGGTAAGTGAGGCCGGGTGCTCCGGAAGGGTAAGCACCTCCTGTTTAGCTAGCTACACCCGCCACGTGTGCAATCAAAATTGTGTGAAAGGAACATGGAACTATGAGACGTCAAATATATCATGGGCAATCCTGGACACAGAGACATCAAACTTATCAACAATACTGTGATGACGGCCATAAAACTTTTTGAAAGCCTTGAAAAGCCTAGGCTTGCAATATCCCTGAGTCAACAATTTATTTGCAAGCAGCCTACTTCGTTGTACAAAGTCCCCGTAGTTGGAACAAGCTCTACCATAGTGTATTGATTGGGAAACAAATACACCATAAGCAGGAGAAGCAGGTATATTGCTGTATAAAAAAAGAAAGCTGACAATAGAAAAATTGAAGTCATCACGTTTGTCATAAAGTTTCAAATGTAGCCTTTCGTGTGCGTCATAATTCAGGTATAAGTCTAAATATGAAGCAGAACTTGAAGAATCAGTCGTGCCTTTTATTTCAAGCTCACTAGGATAGATGACATTTACATAGTCTCCAAATTTAGGATTGTTAAGAGACAGAACGTCATCTATATATATTTATGTTGAGTTGAATGGTTTGGCGACAGTTTTCTCTCCAGATTTAACAAGGTTCTGCATAAATTCTGCTTCATAAGAATAAAGAAACAAATCAGCAAGCAATGGTGCACAGTTTGTACCCATGTCAATAATTGCCATCTCAATATCTACAATAAACTTAAAATCCAATGCATTAACTATCACCTGAAATGTTTTAAAAAATAGCAATTTTAATCAAAGATCATAAACTGAGACATGACCTTGAGCTTTGATCTTGACAACAATTAGAAGAAAATAGCAAGACAAGATTAATAGTGAATTCTCCATACAGTACAGTCTTGGTTGAGTTTTACAAATTACGAACTTTACGCAAAACACGCGTTACATATTTTCGTCCAATTTTCATATTCCCAGTTATATATCCTGAATCCAAATATCCAATCGAAATTTGCTTACATGCTTTGGTTTCAGAGAAAAAGATTTTTGGTCTTGTTTACTATATGTAGTAACGACAGCCATCTTCGTAGGCGTGACCAAATCGCGAACACAATTCTAAATGTCTGTTACCCAGGCATGATAATCGCAAAGTTTCATCAAATTTGCTCAAGTAGTTTTGGAGGAGATGATCAAAATGTAAAGTTTACGAACGACGCACGACACACGACGGACGGTGATAGATTGCAATAGATAAACTGAGCCCATGGTTCAGGTGGGCTGAAATCCATATATATGAACTACAGTTTTCCTTTTTAAAATGGTATTTAACACGTATAGTCCAACTTGCCTTAAAGACCATCTCTATAAAAGGGCCACTTGCTTTTAAAGGCCAGTAAAAATGTATCTCAATTCCTCTTTATTCGTGTCATATGAACCTTATATAAGGGCTACCTGCCCATAAAGCTACTTTTACTAGTTCCCTTGAGTTGCCTTTATCAGCAGCGTTGACTGTAGTTTTATTTTTGCAATTGGTATAACTATCTATAAGTCGGTTTACACTTTCGCAAGTGTTTCCTTTTTGGAGAAGTGTATTGTATAAAAGCATGTTTTGTTCTTTATTGGTTCATGTTACGAACTGTGTGGTTTTGTTCTCTTTCAAAAATTGAATCCTGTTCTGCAATGCTTTTTGAATCATATCTGAAACAACCAGTGAAGATTTAATCGAGAAAGACGTTCGATCTAAAGTTATAACGAAGAGTGTGCTCTGTCAATTGCGAATCATATTAAACGGAAAGCGTAACATGTCTTTACGTAAAGCATAATAGACTAGGCACATTTTCAGAAAAGACGTCGTTTTAAAGAGGAAGAGGCATTTTTTAGTAAAAGCAAACCATATATCCTTCGTACCTAATTTGGGTGTGCTGAGTTCGAAAATGGCGGATACCAAGCTGAAAAATTGCTCTAAGTAGGTCAAAATTTAAATACAAAATGGCCGCCAAAATCAAAATTTTTTTGCGTAAAAGTTGATATAGAAGTTGTTTTAGTAGCAAGAAACTGCTATTAATCAAATATTGTAATATTCCAAGGCTTACTTGGGTGTTAATGAGCAGAAAATTTAAACAAAAGGTCCATGGGCCTTATTGCTCACCTGAAAACATTTAAAAGATACTGAAATTTTAGAGGCAACAACATCTTCGTTGATTATCATATACAAATTTGCTATGGAGTTAGATCTTGGCATGTTGATTATTTTTGCAACTTGGTGCTTTTATTTATAATACTTTTTAAAACAAATATGGTAAAAAACAAATTCGCAAAAAATTATACTCCAGGGGTAACATCTCCTCTATGGATCATCATATTTTTACAAACATTGCTACTTAGCTTGCATGTTCGTTTTTTAATGCATTGCGCTTATAGAACACTAATAGTTTTCAAGTAAATAGTCACAAAACCAGCAAAATTTGCAAAAAGAAATATTATTTTTCAGGGGCAATAACTCTGAAAAAGATGGTTTGATATTTATGAAATCAAAAGATCTGGCATGCTAGTCAGCCTTCGTCTCAGGTGGCCTAGCGACAAAGATCATTATGAAAAAAGCTATATATATATTTGTCACCCTTCCGACAGAAATTTCTCGCAAGCTGATTGGTTAACTTGTCGGGGTACATAGAACTATGTTCGGAAATGAACGCACGCGACGTTTAGCGGTAAAAGGGAAGTAACTCGTACATCGTTGACGTCTAGTTACGGTAAACAAACATGGCGACAACATACGATCTAGTCATACAAAATACGAAGTGGAAGTCAAAAAGATCCAATTGGTAACACTTTGAAGGGTGACAAAAACACTATACAGGGCTTTCGGCAGGTTACACGGCCCCATGTACCCCGTCAAAGATGAATGTACCCTGAGCCGCATAATCTTTGACGGGGCCCCTACATGGGGCCGTGTAGCCTGCCAAAGCCCTGTACATAACTTATAATATCCTGGACAAAGTTCACATATTTAACTTTAGCCAGTTTTCAAAGTTTTTGCTTTTGTTTTTGGATTGTAATTTGAACATGGGACTGTATGTTTCTGTTTAATTGAATGAATTGAATTAAGTATGACACATAACATGCTGAAACACTGATTTATGTAGACCAGAATGTGAATGAAATAGCTTACAAAACCGAAATCTGTGTTTGCACCAAATGCTTACGATTTTTTTACCAGAGGAAGAACCAAGTAGATATAACTAAACTAGCATTCAAAACATATTTAGAGGTGCTAAGTCATCACCGAGCAACTCTTAGCTGACTTTTTGCTAAAAATGTGAACTTGCATTACAAAATGTTGTTGTAAAGTTTGATATTTAACTTATAGCAAAAGCAACACTACACTTGGTTTTATTAAACTGGTAAGAAGTATGCGGGTTGAATGATATGTCGTGAGCCTTCTGTTAAAAAGGAGATAAGCGTTGATGTCCCTTTTCAACCCCTCTATTTCCTGATTGTGTATCCGAAGACCAGTGTCGTTTTGTAAGTTAATATCAACAAGGTATTACTCCAAAGTAAATAAGCCTTGTGACTTGGCAAATGTAAAAAATTGTGAAAGAGCAGGATTCAATATTTGCACAAGAACGGTTAAGCACCTAAGGCTATCCATACTGATATGAAAGCAGCACAAGGAAAGATGCCCCTTAATAGGCAATAGTAAAAAGTGGTTGGCGGATTATAAACGGCAGAACATAAATGATGACCCCAGTCCTGGTAGGCATGCCGTTGTTGCAACCCAAAAATGGTCAATAGAGCTTTGTTTTCATTCATGGTAGCCATAACAAACATTGGCTGCTTATTTCTGAGAAATCCTTTTCTTTCAATGAGTCGGCATTTCACAAAGAAGAATACACTTCATTCTGACATCCTGCAATGAGAAAGCTTTGAGCCCGTTGAGCTTCTGGCAATTAATCAAAAGCAAACAAGATGCACTTTGACGCGTGTTAATTAAAATTTTTAGTAGTAGATACTGCTAGCTCCCATACGAGCTTTGTTACTATGGAGGTAAAGCATCCCAGAGCCCAAACAATAGTCTAAACAATGAAACCACCCTGGTTCACCTCCACCAATTAAGGCAGAAAAGACTGTTCCATCATCTGGAAAGGTTATGACAACGGTTAACTTAGATATTGATGGTATTCTGGTGGTAGATTATTTCCAAAAGGGACAAAAAATAAATGTCATATTATTTGTATTACTTGTGAGGCTGTTACGCAAAAATATTCCACTCAAGTGTTGTGGAAAACTCAGTAAAGGTGTCTTGGTCCACTAGCACAATGCTACCATTACCTTGACTGCAATTAACGATTGTGGCTTTAGACTTTAAATTGATTGAGTGGCCAGTTTATTACTTAAGCTTGCACATCAGTCTTTCGTCTATTTCCAACACTGAAAACGGTCATTTACTTTACCCAGTTTTCTAGTCAGATGATGATATATATTTATTGGAGGACGTTCTGACTTTTAAAGAAAATGAATTCTTTAAAAGTTACATTGAGTTCCTTAAACACCGCTGGCAAAACTGTATAGAGACTGATACTATGTTGAAAAATATAGTTACCGGCAAAGTTCAAACCATTTCAATTTGGTATTTTGACATTTACAACAAAGGGTTCTACATACTATTTTGCTAGAACATGTGGTAAACTCTATATAAAAGACTGTTCTTGAATAGGCTCTTTCTGCATTTCAAACACAAGTTTCGATTTTGACAATTAATTTATTAATTTCACGCCATGATCTGAATAAAGCAGTGTTTTAGTATAGTTTTGGTCATGAACTTAATTTAATCATGTAGATTTCATCAGTGCAATATGCAAAAGGCACAGATAAAGAACAAACACTTAATTATAACCTCCACTTTATTTTTAGAAGTTCTTTTAAATTGGGTTTAAACATTTAAACTTCAGTTTAGCCTCTTCCATTTTAATTTAGCAACCTCAAGTTATGCTGAAATGTTAAAAAGAACAAAGTACCATCTTTTGCTAAACATGTAACTTCAATAACACTGTGAAATTATATGCATAAATTGTAACAGTCGCCATTTTGTTTTTGGAATTATGGGTTAAGCTTTACCTTCTGAATGACTTTTGCAAGTTTTGAATTTAGTACTCTCAAAATTATATTTCAAAAGCATGTTCAATTTGCCACCCAAAGTAACATTTTTTGCATTGGTACACTCTGGATTTAAGTCGCCATTTTGTTTTTGGAATTATGGGTTCAAAAACTTAAAATTTAGCTTGGTATCCGCCATTTGTGCATTCATCACCTTCGAATTATGTTGAATAAAGCATGTTACCAACTTTTACCAAAATTTGTCAACCCAAGTAACATATTTCATGTATTTTGCGTTGACCCAGTACACCATCAATTTTAGTCGCCATTTTGTTTTTGGAATTATGGGTTAAGAAACTAAAATTTAGCTTGGAATCCGTCATTTTTGAAATTCAGAAAACTCGAATAATGTGAAATTAAGCATGTTACCAACTTTTACTAAAATTTGCCACCACAATGAACATTTTTGCATTGGTATACTATAAATTAAAGTCGCCATTTTGATTTTGGAATTATGGGTTCAAAAACTCAAAATTGAGCTTTGTATCGACCATTTTTTTGAATTCGGCATCCTCAAATTATGTTAAATAAATCATGTTACCAACTTTTACCAAAGTTTGTCAACCCAAGTATCATTTTTGCATTGATTCACCATTAATTTTAGCCGCCATTTTGTTTTTTGAATAATTGGTTTAAAAACTCAAAATTCAGCTTGGTATCCGCTATTTTCGAATTCAGCACCCTCGAATTAGGTTAGTAAAAGATGTTACCAACTTTTACTAAAAAATGCCGGTTCAAGTCACATTTTCTGAAAATGTGCCTAGTCTATAACACAGCTGGTCGGAAAGCGTAACATTTATGCCACTCCGCTTAAACAAAACATGAAATTTCGCTTAAAAACAGAGTAAAGCTTCTGTCTTCGCAAATTTATGAAAGTATGGACATTTCTTGGGAATTTTGAGTAGAAACATCATTTGAATCCAAAACCGCTTTATTAAAATCAGCTGCTAAACAAAAGGACCTGCCAAAAATGGAAATGTTACAGGTACGTGGAAATTATCAATAATTGTTGCAAGATTTTATATGAGGCAGTTAAATACCATCAAATATAATGCGAATAACCTTTTGCTTTTTGTTAAAGTTTCTTTTTTTTCAAAAACCGTCTTCGTTTCTCTTTAACGTAAAGCGTAACGACCAAAAAAGTATGATTTTACTCGGACGTAAATAAAAACCGACGGAATACTCCGACGTAAATGAAATACGGTGTATCAGGATTACCCCCGTGGAAAAGGTCATTTAAAATTTGCGAAAAAACAAAAACAAACTTGTATTTTTAGCAGTTAATTTTAGCTTTTTTGAAACCCTGCCAAGCAAACAGTTTTAGTTACGAATACTTTAAACACCAACACAGGCCTGTAGATCTATGAATTTTAGCTCAGTTGCTTAAGTTAGCATATATATCTGCGACCTTCAATTGGGCCAAAGTTAAGCATCAAGTTCAATATCTAGTTTTTTGTTTTTTTGTTTTTTTTTTACCTTTCTTTGACGATTTTTTACAACATATTTTGTGTTTGGTAACAACAAGCAAACGGTAAACCGATGGGCACAAACTGTGCACCATTGCTTGCTGATTTATCTATTACTTTGTATTTAACAGAATTTAAGCAGAACCTTGTTATATCTGGAGAGAAGACTGTAGCCAAATTATTCAACTCCACATACAGATACATGTATATAGATTGCGTTCTATCTTTTAATGTTTCTAAATGGGCACTATAAAATTAATAATAATAATAATAATATCTTTATTGCTCAAACTCAATTACAATAATTGGTTATGGCAAGTCATAATATGAATATCATCTATCCTAGTGAGCTTGAAATATAAGACACGACTGATTCTTTAAGTTCTGCTTCATATTTTGACCAATACCTCAATCATAGCACCCATGAAAGGCTACCTTTGAAGCTATATGATAATCATGATGACATCTTTTTCTGTTTTCTAGTTTTCTATTCTTTTTTGTATGCAACAATATACCCGTTTTTCCTGATTGCAGTAGGGTATGTGTTTCACAGATAATACGGTATGGTAGAGCTTGTTCCCACTACGGGACTTTCGTTTTCTATGCAACATTATACCTGCTTCTTCTAATTGCAGTAGGGTATGTGTTTAACAGCTAATACGCTATGGCAGAGCTTTTCCTTTTTCCATGCAACAATATATATTTGTTTCTCATGATTGAGGTCAGTATTTGTTTCACAGTTGATAGGCTATGGTTAAGAGCTTTTTCCCACTATGGGAACTTTAATTTATACAACAAAGTAAAATCAATTGTTGATTCAGAAAGTTTTATGGCCGTCATCATAATATTGTCTCTGTATCAAAAATTATATTGGATGTATTTGACGTCCCATAGTTTCTTTCATTCAATTTTCAATCTTACTTTCACACGTGGTGCGTCAGTGAGTGTACATGTAGCCAAACAACGGTCTCATTTTCCTGGTGGAAGTTCACGCGAAGTTTCCCAGTTGCCAAACAGGTTTTACTTAGTAGTTGCTTTTGGATTGTGATTTGGACATGGATTGATATGTCTGGGTTTTTTATTATTATTATTTGCTAAAGTTTTGTCCAATTTTGGAAATATTTCAATTCAGAAATAAGATTTTTTTCCATTTATTATTATTATTATTAATAATATTATTATTATTATTCCCCACCACCGAAGGTGGGAAATCATATTCTTTTCGTTCTGTTTCTTCTTATTATTATTATTCTTATTATTATTCCTATTATTATTATTCTTCTCTCAAGATCTACGGTACATGTATATGCTGATGCAGATCTCGGAAACGGCTTGATAGATTTGGATGAAATTTGGTACCAATAACCTGTTATCTGTGTGGATATGTTAGACATGTTCATTTTCTTTATCTTGAAGGTGGGTGGGTGTAAATTGCGTAATTAAATACGTAGTTGAATACCGGGGAAAACCAATTCGATCCAAATGGACATAAGCTGGTTACGACACTTTAATATTACCAAGCCAATGCTTTCATCTATGAGTTAATCCAATTATTGACCGTCAAAAAAGTCCACTCGAGCATGAAATCTTATGACTGAACAATTTAATTGAGTAATAGATCTGTACGGGTGCAGAACACAACGTACCCATGCCATAACGTACCCTATCAGAACGTACCCATTTTCGGACGAAACGGGTGTGTTGAAATAGATCGGCGCTATATATATAGTCCGGTTTAAAGACCCTATCTATGGAAAAAACATAGTTTTATAAATGCGCATTTCTTTGCGTTTTAAAATACCAAAAAAATAAACATGCCCCTTTTGATATTATGCCTCCCCCATAAGAAAACTCTTTAAAACACTCGAATAAACTTGAAATCAACGGAATAAAAACCATTGAAAACATCAGAAATAAAATATTTCGGCGCTGTATATATAGTCCGGTTAAAATACCAATCTATGGGAAAAACGGGCATTTTAATGTGAAGAGGGTCTTTTAACCGGACTATATAAAGGTGTTGAAATAGATCGGCGCTATATATATAGTCCGGTTGAAAGACCCTCTCTATGGGAAAACATACTTTTTAACACGTAGAGAGTCTTATTAGTTCGGGTGTATTATACGGAATAAATCTCGTGTATAGAATTTATAGGATGGAAAGAGTAAAGCGTCTGAGTGATTAAGAGTAATACTCTTACATATTCTGGGACGGTTGAAAACCCTGAAAAAGAAATAAGACCCTAGGGTCTTTTAACCGGATATAGTGCCATATATTATTTATGGATGGTGGGGAATCATACGTAACTGGTATCCCAGTTACAATCTCTAGTTATTATTATTATACAATAATTGCCCTCTAGGTATGTGGACATCCAAAATTGTCACCCGACAGAAGGGTTGTCACCCGAGGGCATCGCTCGAGGGTGAAACCCCTTCTGAAGGGTGACAATTCTGGATGTCCACATACCTAGAGGGCAATTATTATTTTATTATACCGAAACAAAGCTTACCATGTAAAATGACACAAACAATATTAAAATTTTAAATTAAATTAAACGCTACCAGTTTATACTTTTAACCATCCATTTACGCTCGCCTGCATACGAAGATTCCACAGTAGCTGTGCATGGGTCTTTTGGGAGTAAGATCTGGGTTTACCTCTCTTTCTGTTTCCATCAAATACATTTCCAGTATTTTCACTGAAGCTTAGGTGACCCTTAATATATTTTCTGCATCTTTGTCATACATAATTAATTCCAAGTCCGCTTCCGACGAACTGCAAAAAACGAGGCTGGTCGCCATTGTTATTGTTTACCAAATGACAACACAGTTCTGTTGTTCTGTTCCCTTGTACCGGGTTATCACCGGGTGATAATAGTATTATCACATGGCTGGCGAGAGGTTATCACATGGCTCAGTGTGAGAGGTTGTCACACGCTGACAGTTATTCTGTGGGAAACATCTCATTTATTACATGTCATGTGATTGGAAAATATCCAATGAAAAGTGTTTTAATATATGTGAGGTATAATAATATTATTTATATTTTATTTAGAATCATATTTCTACATGAAGCCAAAGTTAAAGTGATGAATATTTTTTTTATCTTCATAAACTGATAAATGTGTGTTTTGTAACTATTTGAATAGATTTTGAAGCAACGTTTATTCTCTCTCTCTCTCTCTCTCTCTCTCTCTCTCTCTCTCAGAATATTAAAAAAGTTCATGACTCATGTCAATGCACACCGTTTTGGTATTTTAAAAAATCTGCCACTTTTAATGTATGATTTACTTTATTTCTCGTCATTTTGCTACTCAGTTTCACTAGCATACGAAATTTGGTTCTATGTAATTTACAAAATACAATCATAGGCAACTATTATGTACATTGTCGTACTTCACCTGTGTAACGATCTACAGCTCAGTGTCTTACGATCGGTACATAGAAATATAGAACAGGTGTACAGTTTTTGTTTCGTTAAAAATAAACCAAAAACGATACAAAAAATGACCACATCTATGTGAGTTCTTTATTAAATTCCGGTTATTTCAGTATTTTTTGTAAAATTTTAGGACGTCGGGAAATTACTTCCATTTTAAGTTAAAAATATAGCAGTTATTTCGGCACTATCTCTTAATATTCTTGTTTAATTTTTGAAAAATGTGGTGAAAGACCTTTAGTTATAGGCTGTTTTTTCACGCTAATTTGATTTTTTTCAAAAATGACCACATCTAAAGTGTTAGAGCACACTTTGATAAAGGTAAAAACATAAAAATCAAATGTTGGTTTTGACGGCAAATTACTTCCAATTTTATTTAAAAATAGGGGAATTTGTGGATATCTAGTGAAGAAATATCCAATATGGCCGACACCGCACCAAGTATAAAAGTTTTCTTTTCCCCACCAATATTCCGGTACAAGTTACACCGACTTCCCCGTAAGTAAAAAACGGTAAAAAAATAATAATAATAACCAAACAAAAGGTGATATACTTCTCGACCTTTGAATATACTATTAAAAGTTTTAAAAATTAAAGACTGATTTGTCAGTCAGCTTCATAAATGATCTGGATTTTTTTCAAATAAATATAACGAGAAAAGTGAGGAGAACGAAAGTGAAATAATCCATTAAGACAATAAAAATAATTATAAATTATTAATTTAGTCAAATAAGAAAAAAGTATATATTTTAATAATTTTAAAATTTCAAAATTAATTTTATTAGGCCAGTAAGTCAGTCCATCAGTAGTATATCCAACCAAATTAATCTTATTAATTTGTTGGATTTATCTTATTAATTTAGTCAAATATATCTTTTCAAAATTACAGAAATAACATTTACCGGGTATCATAGAGACTTCATATCTAATGATTTATACACACACGTGTCAATCATTTTTTGCAAATTGGACGGTAAGTTCTTTTGATTACAGGTGATAAAGGTCTACTAATAAACAGGATGTTTATTGATAATCTTTTAATTACTGGTATGTGAGATCCCACTTTAAGCAATATTAATTTATTGTTAATTTATAGTAATAAAAAACTACCTATTGAAGTTTGCCGTGGGAAGATTATACCAGAAAACCAAGACATCATGGATTATGTGAACTTTGTAAAAGTGATTTGATACATATTATTTGTTTTTTTTATTGCAATATGAGAAATTTTCTGATGCAAAAATGTATTCTTTTGATATAAATAATACATTCTTTTTTTCTAATAATGGGCCAAAATATTATTCAAAATTTTATTTATTTATTTATTTATTTATTTATTTATTTATTTATTTATTTATTTATTTATTTATTTATTTATTTATTTTGCATTTACCAATTAAATATTTGTTTAATGAATTTGACAAGACAGTTAAACATTAGCATTGGGATGGATGGGTGCAGTGTATAATGAATAATCACACTTATTAAAATGTGTATCAGCATTTTTACTTATATTTAATCTCATAATGACCATGTCACGTTGTCAGTTACCCAGTGGTCAGTTATCGATAGCTCTTGGTAACGAGGTTTGTGAAATTTACCTGGAAGAGTTATTCCGCCTGATCATTACACAATATTTTTGCAGTCGGGAGTCAATTAGCCATAATCTACCAGGTGAGCGCATCAGGCCCATTGGGCTTTATACTAGATCCGTGACCTAGCTACTTTTAGAATCACTCGGGGTTTTCCACAGTTACTGATAAGCGTTTGACAGGTAGATATAGGTTTTAATCATTAATTTATGTCTCCGTTACAGGTAAAGTTGATATTTTTTATCTTTTAAAATCCCAACCAGTTATAGATCTATAATTTTTTTATCAGTAATGCAGTAGGAACGTCACCGACACCATTTTATTCGAGTCACTTAAAATTAGGCCGATTTATCTGCTGTAACGATGATATGTTATGTTTTTATATTGCTACCTTCAATATTAAAAGTTACAAACCATCGTGATGGCAGACATTTCGGCCTAGTGTCACTGATTTCTGATAGAATCTTCCACAGTGTATGTCTATAATAGAATATATGTCTTCATAAGTCAAAAGTTTACATATTGTCAAAAATATTTCACTTATTTCGAGATGTCACCAACTTTAGGTGAATTGACAGAAATAATACCTTTGTAGTATGCTCAGGGCAATGTGCAGGGCAGTTGCTTTCATGTTCTAAGCCTGCTGTGACATGGAGCATCAGTTTTAAGGTCTCTTCCCAAGAACCCTGTTACTTTCATTTATAAATGTTGTGTGCCTGGCAAATAAACAGTCGCAACCTATTTTCAAGTTCTGTTCAAACTCTGGTTGGGAGTTCAAACCCACGGCCATCTGTGAGCACTCTAAAGAACCCTGCTGTATAATGTCATCAACGCAATGCACAGGCAAAATTTCTGCACCTTTGCCTATAGGTGGTGACATCTCGATAAGTGAAATATTCTTGACTGGGACGTAAAACAACATTACTCAACCCATCAATCTAGAATTAAGGGGCTCTGAGTACACCGTTGGTTCCAAGATAAAAATACTGGCCCCACGTAAACACTGTCAGTGAGCCAACTTGAGTTATTTTCTTATATTAGCTGAGTGTTGATCAATTTTGTTCCGTTTCCATTACTTTGTCTTAAAAGAAAACTTAAAGGTTTTATTAGCTAATGGTGTGTATTATTTGCACAAGTGGTTATAATAGGGCAAAGGATAAACATTTTCACTTTTAGATACGGCTGTCATTGATATATCAAATTGAATATATCATTGATAAAAGCCGTTGATATGATATATAGATATGTTTTTGAGTATCGATATCAACAAAAATGGCCGCCAGTTCATGGGTAAGGTTGGAGTAGTCAATGACACATAGATTAAACTGGTTGTTAATGTATTATAATTACAACCCATCTTTTTAATGCATTTCAAAACCAACTGACAAACAAAACAGAGTACATATATTATTAGAAACATTTAAGATGACACCAGACTTGCTAAAATATTGGTGGAAAGTAATCTGTCTATAACATAAAAAAAAATTAAAAATAAACTTATCACTTTTCTGATTTTTGATATAGATATGGATTTATCTAACATTAGACCAGTTTTTCTGTCTGTATTTGATGAAATACAAGTTTTATCGAACACGCGTGATACAGAATCTTGTATCACCACAGTGTGGTGATACAACATTGGCGGTAAAGTACACGTGCACTTCTCATTGTGACGTCATTATAGGGAATCTCCGATTTGTCAAATGTAAACAATGACGTCATTACTACAAAACATGTCATAACAAAGTTCTGTGGTTTTCTGTGATAAAATGTATTTTTTCACATAAAGTATTGGGTTTTTATTATTTTAATGACCTAATAGGAAATGTTAGATAAAATTATCATATACACAGTGTGTAGGTACAACCCTTCGTATCAGGTCTCGTCCTTTTTTCGTAGCTGTGTCACTACTTGTCGCGCAAGCGCGACTCGTAGTGATACGGCTACGAAAAAAGGACTCGACCTGATACTGAGGGTTGTACCTACACACTGTATATAATATGTATTTATCGTTATATATTTTTCAGTTGATATATTGATATTCAAATTCTTATCAATGACACTTCAACTTTTAGAAAATTTTTGATGTTTGGTATCATTCATTGTGTGAACATATAATTACATGTATTATATTAATTCTTGACCCCTTCTAGAACACATGTCCCAAATTTCTCCAGGCTAGAGACCGAATGGCCCAACTCACATCATGTCTAGTTTAAACACTTGATATTTATGTTTTGTGTATTTTGTATTTTAAAAGGTGTCATCAAATTATACATTCTTACTTGTTCTTGTTTGATCTGTGTTGCTTAAAAATCACCCTCTGTGGTCAAACATACTGACCATATACCTCACAGACACTCATGATTTATGTACCAATGGAGAAGAGTAAAGAGGATTATTTAATGGAATTTTACACCCCAGTCAAGATATTTTCACTTTTATTGAGATGTCAAGTTTAGGGATGGTTGAGAAAACCAGCTGGGTGCCAACAGAAAACCACTGACATTCAGTAAGTGAACTTCCTAAATTCCAATTCAACTCGGACAGTCAGTTTGCTTGAGAAAATTTGTCAGTTCACTTGCCATGCTTGCCAAAGATTGATGGTTTTTTTCAGGGTACCTGGTACTTCGGTTTCCTCCACCATACCAGAAGAATGAGCGACCACTTCAATATCAGTAAAAGAATCATGACTTGATGTAAAAACCTATATTGAATGATTAAATTTAAAAAATGGTATATGACAAAAGCCAAAAAAACATTATCACACTTCATTTCACTCTGTGAATTTGTTATAATTTTTAAAAAATTATATTTTTGTCTTTTTTCTACAGAATGAGTGTTAAACATTTATATGGACCCTCTGGGAAGTACATCACGGTTGATGATTTAGATGGCCTATACCTTCCTGGGAGTCCTTTAGACAGATACAAACAGTTCACAGATTTACAGTCCCTGACTGCAAGAGAAAATGATTTCATAGTCTGTGCTTATCCCAAATCTGGTATTTATTCTTTTTTGTTCAGTAAAGGCTCTAAAATCCCACTGGTCCAATTTTTATATGGACCAATTGCAAATGTTCTTTCAAGTAATTTAGTACGTTATTGACTCGGTGGTAAAGTGTCCACCTCGAGAAAGCTATGTCATGACTTCGAATCCTGGCAGAGTCAAACATAAGACTTTAAAAATTTAAGAATCTGCTTCCTTGCCTAAACATGCTTTCATCTGTGCATTTTCAAGTTTTGTAACAATAAATTGTGGACATGGTATTTCTCATTTTTACAATTTTTGGCAATTTGACTGCTAATTCTCAAAACATTTTACAAGGAACCTGGCTCCATTTATAAAGGACTGTGAAAGAAAGAGCCCTGATATAGATATGCTACTGAACAGTTATCTATGTATATTTCAGGTTTACATTGGATTTGGGAGATAGTTAATATGTTAATTCACAGGACCACAGACATTACACAATCATTAATGGAATCCAGGATGCTGGAAATGAACTTAAAAGAGACACTTGAAAGACAAAAATCCCCTCGTATATTGACCTCACATTTAAGATATAACCAACTGCCAAGGTCATTCCGGGAGAAGAAAACAAAAATTGTTTATATTCTACGAGACCCGAGAGCTGTGGCAGTGTCGTATTTCCATCACTTAATTCAGTTAAAATCTAACACAAATTTAACAAGTAATGACTGGAAGGAATATTTACAGATGTTTTTAGAAGGAAAAGGTATGCTTTTTAATCTCCCTCACATACAGTAATCTGTTACCTGTCTGTAAAAACCAATATAGGCTTTGCCCCTCTCTGGACCATTTTTATATGGGTCTTCGAACTGAATCCTGTTTTGTCCAGTTCCAGTTCATAATTAGTTGCGCGGAATTTTAAATCTAAGTTTGTCCAATGTTTGTTGATGGCATTTTTACAACTGTAAAGATGGCTTGTTCACTAATTCTGTTGGTAAGGAATTGCACATATTGGTCACTCATTGACTGAAAGTTGCTTCCCTCACATTTGTTCTACTAAATTCTTTGTAGAGTTTGAAGTTGTGCCCCCTGGTGTTACTTTTTGAGCAAGAGAATATATCTTTATTGACTTCGTTAATGTTATGCTGAATTTTTTTAATCATAATAATTTTAATTTTAGCAATTTTGGTGATGATATAGTGGCACTAATTTTAATCAATTAACGTATCACTGGCCATGCCTTTTATGTTCCGACACTGGCTGCCAACACGGTACCAAAGCAGGGTCATGGCAACTAATGACGTACTAGTGTCAGTGACACCATTAAATGAAACAATTCAGGCCGAGTTTTCATTCTTTTTGCGTCAAGCATGCCAGACTTTTGTCGGAATATTATGGGCATGACCAGCAATCCACCAATTGCCAAATTGTCATGAAATCAAATATGATCTTTTCTCACTTTAGGCAAACCAGGGTTGAAGGCTAATGTCTTAACCACTCAACACTCAGCCAGTGTGGCCCTAGGTTTACGTCAGTTAAAGCATGAATTTAATATTATCAAAGTTCATTATAAGGTGGTAGGTATGAACATGAAATTTTATGGGAGTTATTGCCCTTTGAGTGCCAAAAAAACAAGATATTGTAGCAAATGCATAATTTGTTTTTCATTATTTTTCATTTAATTCCTTTCATATTTGGTGTGCATTTACAACAAGTAACAATGTTTAACATATAAGACTGGTTTTTGTGTCTGGTTTCAATTTTTGCAGAGTTGGAGTTATTGTTCTTTGTATCTAGTTTCTTGTATCTTGTGTTTAATTTTCTTGTGGGTGCAATTTGTCCCATGGTTTTAGACCAATTGTTTTTAAATTTAGTAACAGCGATTGTATGATGATCTGCATACATTTATCTGTATGTGAAGATGCTGCATGAAATTTTTCAGGAGTTATGGCCCTTTGAGTGCCAAATAAGGACATAATGTAGAAAATGCAAGATCTTATTTTTTATTTGATTCCTTTCAAATTTTGTAAAGTTTCTCAATAAGCAAGAATGTTTAACATATAAAGCAGGTTTTTGTGTCATGTTTCAACTTTCCACTAAATTGTAATCATAGCTCTTATTATTCTTGCTTACAATATAGACATGAGGAATATGCAGTTGTCCCACTCAGCGGTGTTCTTGTTATGTCTTTACTTTTTTTTACTTGTATTTATATCTTTATATTTTTACAGTACCTTTTGGTTCATGGTTTGATTCAATCAAGGATTGGGAAAATGAAATTCGTCGACAAACAGACCATCCTATATATGTTATATATTATGAAAATTTTAAAAAGGTATATTTTTTTGTTTTATCCTAGTACATGTAGTGCAGGAGCACTACAGTTTTGCGGTCCAAAAATATAGGGAAAAAATGAATATGGGGTCAAAAATTATAAAAGTTTTACAGGAAATTATAGGAGTTCTCACTAAAATTATAAGAATATTTTTAAATAGTTTACACATAAAATATACATCAATGGCCTTCTTTCCCCACCCTTCAGCCATTCCCTTTCCTTATTCTCATAACTAATATAAAATATTGGCAACTGCAATATACACTTATGCTTTAAAATGCATAAATGTTCATCTTGCTCCAGATATATACTAAATACGGGAAAATGTCCCCATTCTGAATTCCTGAAGCTACCAGTAACCAAAATATAGGGCATATAGGAAGTTTTTCAAATTATATAGGAAAATAAAGGAAATGGTCAAAATTATAGGAAATATTGGAAAATATAGGAATAGTAGGACCCCTGGTAGTATTTTGATTTTATTGTGGGTCTTGTAGTTGTCTTAAGCTCCTGCTTATGAACCAATGATTCTCACTGTCTAGGAGTAGGTTAGTACTCAGGATAGGTCTTAGTGTGAGAAAGTTCGTAATTTAATTGCTTGCAGTGGGTTTTTTCTGTGTACTCCAGTTTCCTCCATCATCCCAGAACTGACCATGTGGATATAAGACTGGGGCACAAAACTCCATTACTCCACTCCACTTCAATTTTATTGTAGTTGAAATATTTAGAATTAATATTTCAACGTGTGTGCAAATTTTTATTAATTTAAATAAAATTTCAGTGTTAGTTTTAACTGCCTTTAAGACATATATTTGTGTGAAACATGGAATATAAGTAATTTGCTACAATAGTTTTTGATCAAAATAAATTTTGTTTCAAATGTACCCATTCTTTTTAAGGCTAAATGGTATCATTAAAACTACAGACATTGTTTCGTGTTTTTTATTTAAGGATCCTCTTGCTGAGGTACAGAAACTGGCTAAGTTTTTAGGTGTAGAATTATCAACAGATTTATATGTTCAGATAGTGAAAAATACACAGTTACAGAACATGAAAACTGCTAAAGAGGGAGTCAAAAAGAACTATGTCAAGAATTATTTTAAAAAGGAAAATTATCCATTTTATAGAACAGGTTAGTGTCCATTGAGCATTTTAGAAGGGGCCATTGATACCTAAAAGGGGTTTCAACTTACCTTTTTGGGTGAGTGCTAAAAACTGCACAGGCTTTAAATCTTAGATGTTAATACAATAGGAACCAGTGCAAATTTTGCCATAACTTTTATAGCAGTGATATATAAATTTTGCATTTGTTGCAGGTGATTATGTTCAAATTAATAAACTAAATAGAGATTACATGGTCTGGACCTATGCCAGCACCAATGACTCCTATGAGGCCTTGGTGGCTTAATGGATAAGACATCAGTCTACAAATCCAGGGTCTGTTACCCCTGTCAGTATAATGTGAATGGGGGAGTTGTACGCTTGTCTGTAGCATACTGACTCGGTGAGCTAGCACCTTAAAGTCGTGCTCAGTGCCCGCTGGTACAAGACGAATAGCTGAAAAAATGCTGATGTGACATTAAGCAACATCCAACCAACTAACTAACCACCAATGACTCCCAAGTTTTTATTTTCACAATTAAGAATTACTAGTTGCTAAATGTATCACCTGGTATTAACTTCTAGGTCGAAAATTTCAAAATTTAGGTCCAATATAGCTCAATGCCATGCCTAATTTTGAACCCTGTCCCTTATTTTGCCAAATGACCCCCATTGATAAGGCCTCAGTGAGCCATATTTAACAATACATAATTAAAAATAAAACATTTATGTTGTGGTGTTTTAAAGAAAATTGTTCTGAAAGTGGCCCTTTCTTGAAAATCCTAGATTGAACACTGTTGTCTTATACTACCATTTTACAGTGAAAATGGTACAGGTATATATGTAAGTAGAGGCGTGTATATTAGAAGATATTAGTTGACCAATAAATTCAGCCAATTTTGTGAAAATTTTAGAAATAAATATTACGCAAGGGGTCATTAAACATAATTATTGTAAGGGGATACAAAATAATTATACACCATGTATTTGGTGGCTCAGAATGCAAGTGAGCTAAACAGACCATTATGGGCCTTCTGTTGGCTATGCAAGTAACTTATATGATTTTAGCTTTTAGGCATAAAAGTTTTTTAGAAATGTCATTGGATTTCAATATTACAAGCAAACAGTTTATGAGTGAGTGGAAAAACAGTGTTTAATCCTTGTCAAGAATCTTTCACTTATATAGAGGCAGTTAGTCCAGGTGGAGAAAACTGGAGTACCCAGAGAAAAATGTGTGCCTTAGTCAAGTGAATTGACAAACTTTTTCAGAATTTTAGGGATTTGTCCCAATTGGGATTCAAACCTAAGCGATAAAGGGCACTTTGATCTGTAAAATGTTCTTTAAATCACTTGGCTACTGAGTTCTCAATACCTTAATGAGCTGAAGCCAATCAATAATTAAGGGGTATGAATTCTAATAATTGATGTATTCAGAAGATTTTTTTAAAAAGCAAAATCAATCTTAACAATCTACAGTTCAACCTGCCTTAAAGGCCACCTCTATATAAGGGTCACCTGCTTATAAAGGCCAGTAGAATTGTATCAGGGTTGTTCTTTTTTCATATTATTTGAATCTGTATATAAAGCCACCTGCCAATTAAGGCCACTTTTGCCTGTTCCCTTGGGTGGCCTTTATAAACAGCTTTGACTGTATCTCAAAGCGGAGTAAATACTTTTAAATTGAAAACTGGCAAATCAAGTTAAACATGTGTTAAACACATGAACATCCACCAAAGAAGTGAGGCTGGGTGCTCTGGAATGGTAAGCAACTCCTGTTTGGCTAGCAATTTTGCAGATTGTGCAGAACCAGCAATGTGTGTACCCATAATCAAAAAGAGAATGAAACGAAATGGAAGTATAGGATGCCATATATATCCATAGTAATTTTGGATACTATTTTGTTGATATTTTTCTTTTTTAGGCACAGTTGATGATTGGAAGAACCAATTCACTGTCAGAGAAAATGAATATTTTGAAGAACAATATGAAAAACTTATGAAAGGCTCATCAGTTAGATTGAAAAGTCTACTATAACTCACATTACTTAACACATAACTTGACTGTGATAAATATATCTATAATTTTTAACTGAAAATACTCATAAATGGTAGCCCTGGCTCACAATAATTTGGAGCCAAAAAAGTAGCCAATTTAAAATTCAAGAGCCAATTCAAATGTTAAAGAGCCAGAAAAACAACCTGGAAACTAAGAGCAACCAAAATGTGTCATATATAGTTCTAATCTGCTGTATAGATTGTTTTTGATTAACAGTTTGTAATACTTATTAATTTTTTTCATACTTACCAGTATGTAAAGTATGGGCGGACATGGCCGAGTGGTACTGTCACTGGCTTTCGAAGTCAAGGGTCGTGGGTTCAAACCTCACTCAGATTTTCATCTGCCCATACTAGAGCCGTAGAAAGCTCATTACCAGAATAGTCTTCGGGATGAGACTCAAAACTGAAGTCCTGTGTCTCAGTGCACACTAAAGTCACATCTGTAGAGTTCGAAAAATAGTAGGCCACTTGTGGCCGCTACAGAGGAAGCTTACGACTAGAAGCCAATGAAACAGACTGAGCAAGAAGATAAGATTATGTAAAGAATAAAAATACTTTTTTGTCTGCATCATAATGAAAACGATAAAAAAATTATGCAAAAATATTAGCCAAAAGCTATTTTTTGGAGCCAGGAATTACAAAAATTCGCAATTTGCTAAATTGGCAAATGGCAGAGCTAATACTGTTACATTAGTGTCTGCTAGATTTATGCTAAAAATTGTTCAATTGTTTGACTGGATTACAAGTCGTTCAGAAAAAAATCAGAGGATTGTAAATGTGAGCACCCATTTTCAATAAAAATGTGCTAATGTGATTATCCTACTTATGGTGTATAGTGAAAAGTGTTTGACCATACATGTATAATTGTAAAAGATGTAGATATACGCATTGAAAATAAAGCTTTTGTTTCATGTAAATGTTGTTTTCTGGTTCAGTTAGAAAACCAACTAAAGAAAGTGCTGATTTTGAAAAGTTCATTGATGTTGTAATTTAAATGTAATTGGAAAAGTTTACCATATCCAGTTTTCTTACAGATGTTCATCTAGTCTGTCACTACTAAATTTTTCATGAGCCATTTTAAATGAATAATTAGCCTTGCAAAAGAAGCTGAAGCAACATGTATTGCAAGAAGAGAGCAGCAAAATATCCTAAATAAACAACTAGTCTTGCAAGAAAAACAGCGAAATTTTAATGTGAGAGACTAGCCTTGCAAGACATGAGAGAAGCAACAAAAATTAAAAGTGAGCGACTAGTCTGCAAGAAAAACAAAGGAGCTTCAAAATGAGCAATAAGCGTTGGCAGAGAATCTGCAGAATTAAAAGTGAGCAACTTGCCTTGCAAGAGAAGCACCAAAATTTGACAATGTTTGACCAGTCTTGCAAGAGAAACAGCACAATTCCAATGTGAGCAGCAAGCATTACAAAAGAAACAGTTGAATATTGGTCCATATTTAAATCACAGTCCCCAAATAAATTTAAACCTTTGAAAACTGGCAACTTAGTTAAACATGTGAACTTCCACCAGGTTCACAAAGGGCAAGCGCCATCCGTTTAGCTAGCTACACCTGTTAGCTTATACATATGTATTGCAATGTATTTTACGGAAGCCAATCTCCAAATCTTTGAATTAACCTCCTATAAAGTATCTCAATTTTTTAAAACACACTACTCAGTCTACAACCAAATATCTAATGTTGTCAATCAAAAACTTTCCTGCATAATCACATTTGATTCTAATCTAGTCTGTGACTTTGGAATGCTCACTACACACATACAATGTATTAAGCAATCTGCTTTGAAATGCCAACAACAAAAAAGTGAATTATGTTGTATAAGCAGTTACCAGTATGTAATTTAAAACAAGGGCCTGATGCCAATGGTTCATAAAAAGAGTACAGGATAGCAGGATTACAAATTGAGCAAATAACTTACTGTGTGGCTTAAATAACTTTGATGTATAGTTTTATTGGAGATGTTCATCAAACTGAGAAATCAGTCTTAAAAACAAAGCATCAAAATATTACATTGATCAACTAGACTTGAATACATTGATCAACTAGACTTGCAAGAGAAGCAGCAGAATTTCAAATTGACCAAATAACTTAATTTGTAATTTAATTTACCATGATCATATATTTATTGGAGGTGTTCATCTAGCCAAATAGGTGTCTCTTGGAAATAGTCACTCCACATGTGTGGATTTCGTTGCAAGCAACAAAAATTATTATTCTTGCAAGACGTGCATGTAAGTAACACACGCACCTGTACATTCTGCATTAAGACAAGAAAAGCTTAAATAAATTTAATTATCCCTTGGTCAATTCTAAATATGGACAGTATAATAATATAAATTGACCTCAAATTCTTATGTCTGGACAGTAAAACAAAAATCTTGTTCAACTCGGATATTGAATCTGTCCGCATCCAGTCTATGTATTAGAATGAATCGGTTACTTCCGACAGATTTTTTTTCAACGCAATTTGGGTGTTTACATAAGATTTATTAGAAATAATAATAACACGCTTAATTGTCATCTATATCTGAAAGTTCAGTACTGTTGCTCAATAACGGTTTTATTTATTTGTAATAATGGCGTTAGATGATGTTAAAAAGATGGCGGGAACTTGGAGAGTAAATCGAAGTGAAAATTTCGACGATTTCTTGAGAGAGGTTGGTAGGTAATTTTGGAGAAATTTAAAAATATTTTCCGTCAGAGACACTGTGAATACACACATTTTTTTATTTGAATCAGGGGAATTTAGTTTCAGTTTTTAGAGTTCATTAATCAGACATTATCCTAGCCCACCCAAGTAACATATGTGATTGTATCAAGTAGAAATTGGTTGAAAACTCAAATTGTCACAAAAATATATTTTGTCTTTAAAATATATAAAAAATCATTCTCTATCTTTTTACAAAATTTTACTTAAAAATTCTAACGAATACCAAAGTTATGATGTCATTTATGGCGTAGCTATTTACGTATCACCAATTAAATTGTAAATGCGCGCAAAACTACTTGAATTTGCAAAAAATTATCGGAAATTCTAACAATATAGGGACCTTAAGTCAAGTACAATTTTTCAGTCACATGCGGTATAAATGTAGTATTCATTTGCTTGTTGTATAAAATATCTGTCTCCATGTTGAGCACTGTGTTGTTGATAAAGGCGCACAAGTACCTGTTTTCACGGCAATGATTGTGGTATAATGATGACGTCGTTCTTCTAACTGTTATGTCACAATACTGAAAATGTTGACGGGGAGATTTTTACCGATTACTACTTGATACAATCACATATGTTATGAACATGTCACTTAGTGATAGCGATAGAGCCTAAATTGTAATCTCTTATTTATGTGACATTTATTGCTACATTTTCCAAATATCAAGTATTGATGATTGAAGATAAATCATTATCAGCATGTTTTTGTGACAACAGTACCAGCAGGTTTCTACAACTACATCCTTTTGAGGTATAACAACAGAGTGGGTGATGCTTACGGGTGTTACTCATGGGGGCATATCTAAATCCCTCGGTAGTTTTTGTGCATATGATACCACTGTCCACAGGTGCCAGGTTCATCATAAAACCTAAAAAATACAAATGGTACTCTTTTAATATACCATGTAGTGATGTGCGGTTTTATCGGTATACTGGTATATCAAAATACAGTCTCATAATACATACATATCGCGATATGACAGATCCGATCCGAAAATACCGGAATTTTTGAAAAGTCAAATAACCTATCTTTTTATAGCTTAAATGAACGCACAAACTGCTGTAGAGCCATCCAATTTGTTTATAGACTCAACTGACTGAAATTTATATAAATATTACATCATACTATAGGTAAAGCTATCAACCAGATAAGAAACAGCCAAAATGAAACTCGTTCCATAACAATGTGTTATTAACTGACAGCAGTAAATTCAACATTGTAAAAGGCTCTTTGCCTTCCTCAGTTTTAAAATAATATATTATGATACGTATCGCGATACAGCATCTGCGTATCGTAATTTATCGTGATACAAAAATTTTGATAATACCCATCCCTAATAGTATACCATGGGTGTTTTTTAGATGTTATCATGAATCTAGTCCCTGTGTATGGCACATACTTACTTCTGGCAGTGTGTTCCAGCTGCTAGCTGTTCTTTTACCAGACCCATATCATCCTTAATAAGGGCTGTTGACAACAAAAATAATTTGGCCAAACTTTGGATGTGATTTAGTGGTATCTTCATATATTTTAGGTGTGCCCTACTTGATAAGAAAAGTAATTCCATATACAAGACAAGAACAGACACTCTCTATTAATGAGGATGAACAGAAAGTAAAGATCGTAACCAGTGCAGGAATGAGACCCCAAGTGGATGAATTCAAACTTGATGAGGACTATACCAAAGAAATTTCAGGGGAGAAACTGGAGGTAATTTGAGGTTTTGTTTTATGAACAAATTTCCGTTAAACCAAAAGTATGACTACCACTACCTGTATGTTTAGACAGTTATTATTTAACAAGTATGTTGTTCTAATATGGAGGGGAGACATGGTCTTTTTTGTCCTGCAAGTCAACAGTCTGTCGGATCTGGGATGGTAGAGGAAGCCTGAGTACCCAGTACAGAGTTCGTACAGGCCTGGAAAAGTCCTTAAATGTTGAGGTTTACCCTAAAAAGACCCTAAAACAAGTTTGACCCTAAAAAGTCCTTGAATTTATCCTGAAGGCCCTAAAAGACCCTTAAATTTGGCCAGTTGGGTGTCTGTATTTTGATATTAAGTGGTTGTGAATAGACTGATATATATAAATAAATAAGACTGAATAAATAAATTAATAAGTTGCATTGAAATGAGCAATTTAAAGGTACCTGGCCCTCCAGAACTCCTAAATTCAACCTCCATATCAAGTGTTGTTACTATATGGACACGTAAATAATTGTTTTATTGATTTAATTGCCTTTGCACCAATATTTTTTTGCTAAAATTGTCCCTTTGATTAGGCCTTAAATTTGGAAATAAGACCCTGAAAAGACCATAAAAAGTCTTTAAATTTGAAGTACAAATGTCTGTACGAACCCTGCAGTATATTGCTCAAATATATAATGGGGTGGAAACAGGATGTTTTATGCTGCATTCAAGATTTATTCACTTATACCCAAACTTTTTTTTTCTGGAATGATGGAGGAAACCTGATAACTTGATAAATTATCTGACCTTCAGCAACCGTACCCACTACTAGGATTTATCTGAGTGAGGTGTCGTAATAAATTAACAAGTGTATCCTGATATGATGATCCCCACAGGGAACAAACATAATGGTAAGATATGTCAAAAGATGAATGGTTTCATGATATCATTTAGTTTATCAAACACAAAAATACCTGTCCGTGTCCAAATTTCAATCACAAAAGCAAAGTAAAAACATCGAAAACTGACAAGTTATTAAAACACATTGTATGAACTTCCAACAGGTAAGCGAGAGCAGGAGCTCTAGAAAAGCTAGTTATCTCTTGTCTAGCTAGCTACACTCGCCACGTGTGAAATCAAAATTAAGAGTGAAAGAAACATGGAACTATGGGAGGTCAAATATATCCAGGATAATTTTGGATATAGACACATACTAGTTACCAAAAATATTGTGATGATGACCTTTAAACTTTTTCATGGCCTTGCTAAGCCTTGGCTTCCAATATCCCTGAATCAACAGTTTATTTGTAAACACCTTGCTGCCATAGCATTTTTACTGAAACAGTCAGGGATTTATCAGGGTCTTTTGGGAAAAGGCCCTCAACTTAAAATTGGGAAAAACTATCAACTTTTTGCTCATTTTGGGAAATCTTTGATGTCATTAATGATTAAATCTAATTCTTTTAGTGTATTGAGTTGAAGATTGAGAAAAGCAGCGCCATATTTATGGCCAGACTTCAGCTATGTATCTGATACGATTTTCTAATTGGGAATTTTCTCAGCACTTTTGGGAAAAAATCAAAGTTTTTTCCATTGGGAATGGGGCCGAATTTCGGCCCTAAATAGGCCCTTGATAAATCCCTGAACACATACATCATAAGCAGGTATATTGCTGTAGAAAAGGTTGAGTTGAGTAATGGTTTTAAATGTCCCAGTCAACATGGTCAAGAATACTTAGTAGTTCACTCATATAGAGACGTTGACAGATATAGACAAAAGTACAGGAATATTGCCTGTGCATTGCACTGGTGGCATTATACAACAGGGTTCTTTGCCATGGCTACCATTACATGGGACCTTGTTTATTTTACGCTCCCATCCGAATGAACCATGACTTTCGTTTCGTAATGTCGAGCGCTTGGCGAATAAACAGCCATTACCCACTTTCAAGGCTATGTTCAGACCTGGCCAAGGTTCAAACTCTTGACCTATCACTGTACAAAAGGAAACAATATTTAATACAGATTCTAATCACACAGGTTGTTTTTGTACCTTGAAATGATAAAATCAATGCTGTTCACATAACAAAACTTATGTACATGCACTGTTACAGTCAAACCTGTCTATAAATGCCACCAAGGGAACTAGTAAAAGTGGCCTTATATACAGGTGCAAATAATATGAATAATGATCAATTGGGATAAAATTCTTCTGGTCTTTATAAGCAGGTGACCCTTATCATGTTTATATAGAGATGACCTTGAAGGCAGGTTGTACTGTATTACAATATTGTGTTCTAGGCATTTTTAGCTCACCTGAGCCAAAGGCTCAGATGAGCTATTGCAATCTATCACCGTCCGTCGTGCGTCGTCCGTCGTGTGTAAACTTTACATTTTAATCTTCTCCTCCAAAACTACTGGGCCATATTTGATGAAACTTGGTGATTATAATGCCTGGGTAACAGCCTTTCAAAATTGTGTTCAGGGTTTGGCCACGCCCAACAAGATGGCCGCTGTTACTAAAAATAGCAAAAAGACAAAAAAATCTTCTTCTCTGAAACCAAAAGGTGCAGGCAAATTTTGATTGGATATTTGGATTCAGCATACCTAGGAACATTAAAATTGTGTTTTTCATGAAAATTAGACGAAAAATAGGTTACGCGTTTTTTGTGTAAAATTATGTAATTTTTAAAATGAGACATTTATTGTTATAACTTCATAACGGCTGAAGATAATTGTATTGAGTTTTCACTGTTGATCTTGTCTTGCAATTTTCTTCCAATTGATGTCAAGGTCGAAGGTCAAGGTCATGTCCCAGTTTTTGACCTTCGATAAAAAATGCTATTTTTTTAACATTTCTTGTGATAATGGCGTAGGATTTTCAGTTATTTGTAGGTATTGACATGACGACCATTTTGATACATAGATCAGGGTCAGGGGTTCAAAGGTCAAGGTCACAGATGTCCAAGAATACCAAAATAGTTAATTATCTGCAAAACTATGAATTTTTTGTATGGACATGTATATCAGAATATTGTAGGCATTTGCACAACGATCATTTTGATATATGAATAAAAGTCATGGGTTCAAAGGTCAAGGTCACAGATGTAAACAAGTACTGAAATGGTTAATTATCTCAAAAACTATAAACTTTTTGTATAGGCATGTATATTAGAATATTGTAGGTATTGGCCTAACTATCATTTTGATATATGAATTAAGGTCATAGGTTCAAAGGTCAAGGTCATAGACGCAAACGAATACTTAAATGGTTAATTATCTCAAAAACTATAAACTTTTTGTGTAGGCATGTATATTGGAATATTGTAGATATTGGCCTAACGATTATTTTGATATATGAATGAAGGTCATAGGTTCAAAGGTCAAGGTCATAGCTGCGAACGAATATTTAAATGGTTAATTATCTCAAAAACTATAAACTTTTTGTATAGGCATGTATATTAGAATATTGTAGGCATTTGCACAACGATCATTTTGATATATGAATGAAGTTCATAGGTTCAAAGGTCAAAGGCATAGATGCAAACTAATACTTAAATGGTTAATTATCTCAGAAACTATAAACTTTTTGTATAGGCATGTATATTAGAATATTGTACGTATTGGCCTATCGATCATTTTGATATATGATTGAAGGTCATAGGTTAAAAGGTCAAGGTCATAGATGCAAATGAATACTTAAATGGTTAATTATCTCAAAAACTATAAACTTTTTGTATAGGCATGTATATTGGAATAAGGTACGTATTAGCCTAACGATCATTTTGATATATGAATGAAGGTCATAGGTTCAAAGGTCAAGGTCATAGAATTGAACGAATACTTAAATGGTTAATTATCTCAAAAACTATAAACTTTTTGTATAGGCATGTATATTGGAATATTGTAGGCATTTGCACAACAATCATTTTGATATATGAATGAAGTTCATAGGTTCAAAGGTCAAAGTCATAGATGCAAACGAATACTTAAATGGTTAATTATCTTAAAAACTATAAACTCTTTGTATAGGCATGTATATTGGAATATTGTAGGTATTGGCCTAATGCACATTTTAATATACAGATGTTTTAGCTGTTTATAAATAATATATTGTAGCTAGACTTTAAATATGTTATATATAGCATACTTATTTTATAATTATTATAATTAATTTGCAAAAATACTTGCATATTATTGGCCCTTACTGCTGAAAATTTTGATATTCTCTTTTATTAATGTCATTGACCATTGAACCTCTGCATAAGATATGTACTCTTCCTCAGGTGAGCGTTAAGGCCCATGGGCCTCTTGTTTTTTATTTCTTGCAGTATGCGGAGGTTGTGAGTTCAAACCCTGGCCAGTTCTGACCAAGACTGAATAATAGGTAGTGACTGTTCAGGGATTTATCAAAGGCCTATTTAGGGCCGAAATAAGGCCCTGTTCCTAATGGAAAAAATGTTGATTTTTTCCCAAAATCGACTGAGAAAATTACCAAATAAAAAACTGTGTTGTTTTTAAACAAAAATGAAAGTAAATTTTGTGAAAAAACTTGATGCTCCATCTCATGGCAATCTTGGCACATTAAGGAACCCTCCCTTTGCATTGCCTTGAGCACACTGCAAAGCTAAAAATTTCTATTTGTGTGTCTTAAACCTATAGCTGGTGATGTCTTGATGTAAGTGAAATATTACTGGAACTTACAATCATATTCAATTAAATGATCAATATTTTCTTGCAGGCAAAAGCTGTATGGGCAGAAAACAAACTTACGATAACACAGAAACCAACCAATCCTGAATCAAAAATAAAACCACAAGTCATAACAAGAGAAATGGTCGCCAGTGAAGATGGAAAAGAAGAACTATTGATTGTAAGTAGATGAATGAATTTTGGGTAGTTTCTACTGGGTAAAATAACTAGATTTTCCAAGTTTCCCATAACAGTCATTGATACACTATCAGTCCTACCTATTGCAAACCTGTCATAAGGCTATACTTAAGTACTTCTGTTTTCCCAGTATTAAAGAAAGAATGCAAAAAATGAACATAAAAAAACCAAGACAAAATTACAGATGGAGGGGGAAATGGTGTTTTTCCCCCAGTAAAGGTTCTTTTACCTATATTAAGGTCACCAGTTCTAGAATGATGGGGGTACCTGAGTATCAGTACCTAACCTTCATCAAGCAAATTTACAATCAACCAATGTGGGATTGGGATAGTTGGTGAGAGGTATTGTAATTCTAAGGTGCATGCTTTAGACCACTTGGCCACGAAAGCCCCCTTTTCAATAGATAATTGTATTTTAAAATTAATATATTTCACCAATAAATAAGTGTGAAAAATAGAATACAAAATTTCATACATCAAGAAATTAGATACATTCCGTTTCAAATAAGTGCATGTTTTAAATACTATTCTTCTAGATTTCCACAATTTTAGATTTTCACTAGTGACCTTATTTCTGAAAATTGTGAAAATTTGTATTTTTTTAGAAACTGTGCTAAACAAGGTTTGTTTTTAAAAAAAAATATATTCAAAATGTACTTAATATGGTATGGAAACAAAGCTTCTTATAACTTATGTAGCCCCTTTGTAGAACTTGACTAAATACAGCTTCTCTTTCGAATTAACATTTTAATATACTTTTTTAATTGCAGACAATAAACATTGGTGATGTGATTTGTAAAAGATACTTTGACAGGGTGCAATAGTAGGCTAATTGGTGGAGTTGGAATTCCTGATCTGAAGTAAAGCATACAGACAGCTTAAGCCACAAGTTTTATTGTAAACCGCAAATTTACTACAACTTGCCAGATTCTTGGAGTCTCATTAATATATATGTATTATGTCGTACTAGTACTATCGTTTATTTCTATGGTGTCTAATTATAGTTGAATAGGGGGAATATAGGTGATGTGATTTGTAAAAGATACTTTGATAGGGTGTCATAGTAGCCTAATTGATAGAGTTGGAATTCCTGATCTGAAGTTAGGCATACATCTTTCGCTTTTAAACTGCAAATTTACTACAACTCCTCATATTCTTAGAGTCGTATTAATATACATTGTAATAATATGTATATTACATACTGTGTAATCATATATTTTGGTGTTGTCTAATTGCCATGGTTCTAAGAAGAAATTCCTTTTTTTATACCCCCCGCTTAAAACGTGGGGTACACCTTAGAGTACCTATCTCTTATCCACAACTCCTCCTAAACCCTTCAATGGATTTTCATGAAACTTTCACACAATCTTTGTGATATAATGTAGATGTGCACCTCCTATTTAAAAATTTGATGTGATGGATTTTTTTATGTGGGGGGAGCGGGGGGTATTTTTTGTGAGCTTGTGGCTCACAGTTTTTCTAGTTTTTTTGGCGATAGACTGATTTTTTTAATCAGAAATAATATCTGAATTAATAATTCATTACTATGTATACATTAATTATTAACACGTGTACACTATTACATTGGCAAGTAAATTCATGGGTCCATGAAAACAACGGAAATTATGATACCATGAAAATGATGATTTCATAGCATATACATACATTTTGTGATATAAACATATAAACAGAAATTGGTATATCAAGTGATATATTAAATTTGTGCAATATGTATAATTTGGTTGGTGCTACCTACAAAATTAGTTCTAATATAAAATGATGACCTGTGAATTTTGTTTTCAAATTGGAAATTTTTGCTAAGTTACTTTCTTACAGTATTTAAGTGTATCTATATAAATGTACTTCACCAAACAGGGCTTTGTGCATTTAAAGAAAAGGCCAAGTTTCTCTGACATTAACTGTCATTTGTCATATTTATCTCTTAGTAAATGATCCATATAATATAGGTTATATGACACAAATATGTGATATATACAGGAGAGTTGAGTGGAATAATGATGTTTCATGCCCCATTCAAGATTCTTTCACTTTAAACAAAATTGTCAACTCTGGTATGGTGAAGGAAAACGGAGTGCAGGGAGAAAACCACCAACATTTTCAAGTTTTGGAAAACAAACTAAAATAGTCTCGCACTAGGAGCTGTCAGAGCTGGTAAGAGACACTGGATCCATAAGTGCCAATTACAGACCATTTGGTCACTGAGGCTCCTAAAAAAATTTCAGCTTACCCAACAATTAATCTTCAACCTGGATATATCACTAAATATGAAGTAAAATGTTACAATTATCTTACAATTATTTTATATTGCATATTTTATTGGAAATCTTATCTTCCTGTCTGCCAGTAATAAATGACAGGAAAATGTCTCTTTGAACACACCTTAATCAAATATTCCTGATACTGGAATGAGCTAGATAGATAGGCTTTTGCACTTTATGTTAAATTGTTGGTGCTTATATATGTGTTGTTATCTGTTGTTGGTTGTTAATTGTTGGATATGAAATTATTAAATGTGCTTATTCAGAATTTAGGCATAATAATTATACCTCCCCCTTACTTATTGAATCCATTATTACCAGTTTGTCATAGTTGTCCGTTTTAGTTTTTCTTGCCCCAATACTTGTCAAACAAATTTAATTCTTGTTAAGTTTATTGTATTGTTAATAAGATGTAATGGACCAGATTTTAAATTTATTTGTTATAAATATCTTGTACAAAAGATTGACACCTTATTGATGCTCCTGCCCCACAATTTGATATGTGTCACTACTGAAGATTTGATATTTTTTATATAAAACAAAATTGCACTCAGACAGCAATTTTTGAAAGATTTTTTGACTTAGTTATGGTATTTTATTCCTTTTTGAGAAATTCAGATTTTTTTCAAGAAATGCTAAATTACCATTTATTTTACCAGGGAAGAACGACAGAGTTGTTTTTTAACAATGAAAATGTATTTAAACAAGAGTTTAGAGGTACAAAAAGATAGTTTTAAGATAAAGTGTATCATATTGTATTGTGAAGGGAAAAAATTGTGATACAATTGTATTGTTATGATAAAGTTGATACAGTTGTATCAGGATGAGTCGGATGAAGTTGTATGAGGGGTTTCACCCAACTTTCACATTATGTTATTGTTGACGTGATATATCATTTCAAAATTAGTGCCATATTTGTTATGAGATATTTTTATGATTTATATGAAATAATTTTACAATGTTGCAATATAATTTTACAAATATTGTTACTTATTCGAGAAAAGGTGCCATATTGATTATGTTGTCTTGTTAATTTTGTTAAACCCGGTAATTGTAACTTGTTGTTAAGGTCTTTTAGGATACTGTTCTGGTATAAGAGTTCTGTTTACCGTTTTGTTTGTTTTAACCGTTTGACCAATATCACAGGTTTATTCATTTTTGATGGATTTGTACCATTAATAAATGAACGGATACAATGAAAAGGTCATATAAGACAGTGACAGGTTTTTTTTTAATTAAAAGTACTAAAAATTCGGACTTTCTGTATAGAAATCGAACAAAAATCAAGCCCTTAATGATAAAAAAGTACCTAAATGGCAACCTTGCACACTAAAAATGCACTGATCTGGATAAATAAATAAATTTGATAGGTCAGCCTGTTTTAAAGTCAAAATATTAAGTGGATCCACTAACCCTCTCATATGAATTGAGGTTGGTAGATTTGAACTTTTGTGAACAGAGAACAGACATGATTTCTGTGTTCCAGAATTTTTATGATATTGTTGCCATTGCAGGCAGTATAATGGACACTTTACATCATCATTATTGTTAATAATAACACTGATGTATGTAAAAGATTGTAAGTCAAGTTTAAAAATGTGCATTTTGTTCTTCATACCTAAAAAATGCCTTAATTTTTCTTCATTTGGAAGAAAAGGTTGCCTGGCCACTTGGTATTTCCACTGGTCACCTGAAAAAAATTAAATTGATGGCCAGCTAACCACTTAGTTTTGAAACCCACTTCAAGGGCTGTTTTAAGAATTGACCTAGTGTTTTGTGTTGTTTCTAGGGTGACAAACCACAATGATATCTGCCAGGGTTAGTTCTGCTATTTGCCAATTTAGCCAATTGCTAATTTTAATTATTTTTAGCTGCCTCTAAAAAATAGATACTTGCTAACATTTTTTCTTCAAAATATCAATTTCACTATGAGGCAGACTAAGATCACTAATTGTTTTTGTCTGCAAAAGTAAAACAATTGTTACAAACTGTTAATCAAGAACAATCTATACAGCATATTAGAAGTCCCTCAGTTCTACGCTGGAAGCATTTTTGTCACTTTCAGTTTCTTAGTTTTTCTGACTCTCTTTAACATATAAATTGGATCCTAAATTTGAAAAATTGACTAATATTTTGACTCAAGTTTTTTGAGAGCCAGAGATAATCCTGTATCCGCACAATATAGCATAATCTGCAAAGCAAAATAGGGGTCATTTCTTATACTGCAATTAAAAAAAATCAAATTCATCAAAAACAGTGGTTTTACATTGCAATACATATTTTTTGTACTTACAAAACTTGTTAAAATGTTGAACATGTTGTTGCTTTAAAGCTTTTTTTGCAAATATATTAGATATTAAACCTTTATAGAAAAATTAATATTGTACTTCTACATATACAAATGTTTAGATTAAATAAATTAGAAGCATTAGTTGGTTGCTTATCTTATTAAATGTTTGAGTGATATGAAGGACAATTGAGGATCGCCGGTCACGCCCTTAATGTTTCCACAAAGACCAGGCATGCTTGAATTACACACAAAAAGAATGAAAAATCGACCTGAATTGTGCCATTTAATGACATCACTGACATTAGTCTGTCATTAGTTGCCGTGACGTTCCTTTGATACCGTGATGGCGGTCAGTGTCTTAACATAAAAGGCGTGACCAGCGATACGTTAATTGCTAGGTGAACTAGTCAATATTCTGTCCACTTTATACAAGAGCAGGATGGGAGCAGTTTTGATTCCAAACCACAACAAGTGTGACATAAGAAATCCAGTATAAAGTATTATTTCCGGGTCAACTGGTTCTAAGATCCGTAACCTTAACCAGTTGGTTAGCAAAAGGTTAAGTCAATAATTATTGTTGTCTGTTTGTGAAAAACTAAGTGATTGTGAACAGTAACTTTAGGAATACAGCAATGGCATCTTCTTATCAAACATTTATTAATGTGCTAATTTTTTATGAAACAAAAATTTAAAACAAAAGTATGTGCTAATTTCTGAATAATTTATTTAAAAAAAGATGTATGCATTAGCACATGAAAATTATGTTTAGATTGTATTTTGAAGTACTAAAGTAGCAGATACCATTTGGTTAAGCTAACAGAACTTTATACATCTAGACACCGTTTTAATGCCACATTGAGGAAGATCTGGTTAAGACAAACGTGGAAATCAATACTAGAAAAGAGGAAAGTTTAAAATCTAACACAAACATACCAGCTTATGTTCAAATTACAATCTCTGAAGTGAATCAAAAACATACCAGTCTGTTCAAATAACTATCCCAAAAGTCAACCACAAATATACAAGTCTTATGATCAAACAAATCCCATAAGTAAAATCAACCTGGCAAATTAAGTAAAAAAAGAACTGCCATCGATAGATGCCTATGCTTTCAGTAGGAAAGCAAGACCGGGTGCTCCGGATTGGCAAGCAACTCCTGTCTAGCTAGCTACGCCTGCCAAATCTGAAATCAAAATTGAGAATGAAAGTAACCTCATGACAGTCAAATATATTCAAGGTATGTTTTTCACCCATTCTCAGTAATAAGACCCAATTCACTATTTCAAGATGATGAAAAATAAAAGTCTTGCAAGCAATGAACTTCTGGTATTTTCAGAGACTGGACATATCAGAAGATTCAGAAACAACAAAATTATTAACACCAATTGATTATTTTGGTTGTAATTTTACTTTATTGTTACATACATACCATTTGTATTTAAATGAGTTGATATTTACGTGACCTTAGTTAAAGTTCATCATATTCTTACCAGGTAGTAGTATTTATATGTTTATTATGCTTGAACATTAGGTTACATTGTTATTAATTTAAAAATGTGCCTTGAGACCACTTCGGCATATCGAAATGATAATGACGATGTTTGTAGTCTACAGAAATTAAAGTATTTTTACGCAAAAATACAATAAATTTATTTCTGTATTCTCAAGTTGGTAACAGAAACAAAATTTCAAACAGGTAGTCATTAATCAACACTCAAATCAAAATGCGAATATGTCTTGATGAAATTGATAACCAAAAGAACTGTACAAAACTTATTATCTTCAAGATAATTTTCACTTAAGTAAACAGTGTATTCGGTAACGTATGTAGCACCTCTAGATGACTTTGAGTCAATATAAAGACAGCTAAATTATATTATATTACAAATTATTAACTCTTGTTTTCCTTAATAAAATTGTAAAACTTATCAATAGAACACATGATATTGGTATATATGTTCACTTTTCTGGCGAAATGACAAAAACTATTTATCGGTAACGTATGTAACAGTTTAACTGATAATAAGATTATGTACATGGTATCGTTTACAATGAAGTCTTCAATTTCTTTATTAAGACAACAAGAGATATAAAGCCTTTAAAATTATCAATTATCACGATGTAAATGTTCACTTTTCTAGTGACAAAAATAATTAATTAACTAAGTAACGTATGTAATTGTTTAGTCACGTATGTAACAATTACATACTGGGGTTTAAAACTTCTTCACTCAGTGACATGTCCTCCTTTAAAGAAATTCAATAAAATATATCCGAGTTACATTAAAAAAACAAGGCTAATGGAATGAGAAAGTCTTAATTGCTGATTAAAATGCCATATCTTTAAAGGAACCACTGTCTGTATTTTTCTCTCCAGTAGTACTTTTCATATTTAGTTTTTAAACCTGAAATCTAGACTTATCCTTTATTTCTAACAACTTTTTTCTCCACCCGATTGGTTATACTGTTTCTAAATTCAGGATAGACTGAAAAATCTTACATGCTATGTGCCTTTTACAAACATTTACTTCTATACCAGTCAATTTATTTAAAGTCGATCTCTTTTTCTTCTAATTATCTTTTAATCAATCATGTGACTTAAAATGTCTCTCATACCGATCCATGCCAATTTCTTAATCCCAAAGCAGAGAACAAACGTTGAAAATTTGCAAATAAAGTTAAACACACGAACTTTCACCAGGAAAGTGAGAACAAATCAACAATGTCCATTGTATTTTGGTATTAGTAATCAAGCAGTTTGCTTCGTTTTATAAAGTCCACGTGGGTGCCATAGTTGAGGTACAAGTCCCAATATTCAGCAGAACATGAAGGATCAGTTGTATCTTTTATTTTAATATAATAGATAGATGACATTCAAAAAAGCCTTCGAATTTAGAATTATAAAATCCTATACCAGACATCATGTATCTGTATATATATGGAGTTAAATGGTTTTGTTACAGTCATCCTTCAAATTAAAAACGGTTTTACATAAATTCTGCTGCAATATGAAATAAATCAGCCAGCAATGATGCACAGTTTAGGCCCATTACTGATTATTGTTGGAAAATTATATTGCTAAACATAACATGTATATGGTGTCTTTCAAAATCACTCATATTTTGTTGTTGATTCTATCACTATACATGTATTTAATATTTGTCAATAAGGTGTTATCAAGAAGAACTTTCTTGCTGAGAGCTTCGCTTGTTGGGTGTCAAGTCAATAATGGATACATCACTTTCTGTTTGCTTTCATAATGTTAACTTCTCATTTGAAAATGTAACTCTTTTATCCTTTCTAATATGAAAGTTTTCTATCTGAAATTTCTTTCTCATGATTTATCTTTTAAAATTTTAAGTCTTTAGATACATTACATTAAGCCTCCCTCTTAACTTCTTGTCAGAACTTGTATAGTTTTTACCCCTAGTTTAAATAGAAGGTAACCTAAAACTAAGAAGAGTATGACCACTGTTGTTAATGACGCAACAGGGACTGGTTCCAAAGAGACATAACCACTATCTGAAACATACTTGGCGGCTACCTGATCTGTAAGTTCATGTGTTTAACTTAACTTGTCAGTTTCAAAGTTTTCACTTTGCTTCTGGATTTGTGATTCGGACACATGGAATAGTAGGTTTGTTTTTTCAGTTTAATTCTTAGTTTCTCTTCAATTTAGAACTCCGATCATATCCCATTTTCTTTATCTCTGTAATTTGACTGAATTTCAAGACATGATTCATCCATCATGAAACATTAGACAGCAACTGTGTTTGTAATTCAGACCAGTAACGTAGATACAAATACTTACGTTACCTGGGGGTCTGCAGATATATGGATGTATATTGACCACCCATTTGACTATTGAAGTTTTGTTTTACGCTGCATTTACACTTTCAAAATCAGAATTTATGAAATTGCAGGTATTTGATTTGTATGTACAACAAATATTAAAATGAACAATCTTGTATTCAAATATATGAGAAAATTATCCAAATAAATTAGACCAGTGACATCTATCGTTTCGAAATCCAATTTGAAGTTGAAAATTGTTTAATTTCTCTACACGTAACTAAACTAGAAAATTTAAGTGTTTGTTTATTGTTGTATCTAATGACAGTTTGCTTAACTATTTCATTGTAATTGAAATGAAAGTACTGATACATACGTTACTTGTGTTAATTACATACGTTACCTATAGTAACGTATATATCATTTTTTGGAAAATGAATTCCAGACTAGGGATCAAGGGTAGACATACCATCATGAGTTTTATGGAAATGACAAGGTTTATTATCTATATAGTCAGATGTATGATTTCAAATTGAAATTTTTGAGTGGATTCTTGCCATCCAAAGAGGTCACCTTCGATTGTTTCACTTTTGCTTGAGAATTTTTATTTTAACAACAATCGATGTGGTTAAAACTTCACATGCACACTTCTATAATTTAAATCAAGAACTATACAAATTATAGTGGTCACTTGACGTGATTTAGGTGTATTTTCAAATGATGTTATCACGTATGTATCGGTAACGTATGTATTTTTTTCAACTGTTACAATATGTGGTTTAAATAATAGGAACTTGTGCGGAATAAAGATGATATATTTTAAATATTATATCAAAGTACTTCGTTTGACAATATATTAATTTTGACTTGGATAAAGTATTTAACCATATGAATGACGTAACGTAAGTATTGATGAAACAAAACCTTCCATTCAATTTTGTGTCATGCTTGTTCAGGCCCAATAGCGACTGTTAAGTTGAAAATTTTATTGTTCCGTTAAGTATGCGTAAGATAAGCTTCAATTTGCCCACGTCAGTGGTAAGTATGACATTAATATATGATAACCAAATTACAATTGGGGAAAAGTCTATCAAAATTTCCATAGAACATTTGACTGCAAAAAACTCAAATGGCTTAATTTCCGAATTATAACCCAAATATACGGCACTAATAAATCCCTCCAGAAAATTAATATCAAGCAAGATTCAAAATGCACATTTTGCAAATCGTTTGAAGAAAATGTTTCCCATCTTTTTTTCAACTGTGAATATGTAAGAGAAATTTGGAGTAGGGTTGAATCTTGGATAGTTATGAAAACAGGGAAAACCGTTATTATTAATATTAAAGATGTAATATTGGGCATACCAACCAAAGATTCACATGCTCTAAATCACATTATATCATTAACCAAACAGTATATTAGTCTACAACGATACCTTAATAAAACGTTACATATAAAAGAACTGCAAAATCACATTACAAAATATTATCAGACCGAAAAACATAGGTACAAAGCTTCGGGAAAATCTAATATTTTTTTGCAAAGATGGGGGGTCTTTAGATCTTTATTTGAATAATAACTACAAAATTAAACTGGTATAATATGTAATACAAACATGTATATTTTGTACATATTGTTATATTGTATTTGTGTATCATGAAAAAACCCGTATGGAAGATGAAAGTATGAGTGAGTGGATGTTGTCTTTGTCTTAATATATTATGTAAAATGTTGAAAAAATATAAATAAAAAAAAAAAAAAAAAAATATATGATAACCACGGAGACAGTTTTATATGTGGTAACGTTTGTATCCGACAGCTGGTAACACATCTTTATTTGGCACAAGATTTTACCAATAGCTTGCATTGTCATCAGAAACCAGTTTTAGATATGACAACAATGCAGCATTAACAAAAGCAATTCTTTAAATTTTTGTTACTTTCCAAATATTGAAGATCTGGCGATTTAAACATAAAAACCTTACCCGGTAACAGTAACGTTTGTATCATTTTGAAGGTTTATGAGATTGGAAAATAATCAAATACATGGATTAACTAGAAAACTGTGATTGATAATTGTAGATATAATGTGTAGTTTCTGTTGGTACATTTATTCTTTGGTCTTTTCCAAAGCCAATTCATTATACTGTAATATAACACTATTTGGGCCTTATTACTGAGAATTGGTGTTTTACAGAGTGATGATGGCCATAATCCTTTTTGTGTGTGCTTGCAATATCTCCGACTCAATTTATTTGTAAGCAGCTTGTATAAAGCTCCTATAGTGGGAACACAGTCTCTACTACAGAACAAACACATCATTAGCAGGAGTAACCGGTATATTGCTGCGTGTACAGGAAAGCTGATGAGAAGAAAAATGAAATGGTGATAAATATTGGTTTTATAGATTAGATGAATGTCTTCAATTTTGGCGTGGGGTACGGTAACGATGTGGACGACAAAAAATAAAGGTAAATCTCTGTAGCACCCATCAACAAACAATAATTTGAATTAGAAAAGAGAAAACATGTGCTTTGCAATAGCAAATGCAACCAAGAACAAGAAATAAGACAAAATAATAGAAAATTTCGTTTATTAGAAACATTGATTATTAAATTCCCGAATTTGGGACATTAACTGGATTTAATGGCAAATTTATGTAAGATTGAGTAGTCTGTTATAGTAAAAATACAGGAAAGACCTTAATTTTCACTTACGAGCTTGATCCTCTCATTACCGTATTTGGTTCAACTTTTCTCAAAACCGGCTTAATATATAGAGCATATTTGCATATGACTCTAATAAAGCGCTTATAGATATTAGGAGGAAAATGTCTCATAAATTTACAGGTGCATTCACGGGTGGTCTTGCAGTTCTGGATATCTATTGTATATCTTTTCTGTATAAGCAACCTCATGCAATATGTCGCTTGTAGAAGTAGTAATTTTTCAATTTCAACATCCAAACATTTGTTGAAAATTACTTTTCAAGACTATATAGTCATGTCCGTGTGACACATGCGCGGTCATCGTCATCATTGATTCGGGAGTAACTAAAATATATATTTGGCAATACGACAATGCAACTTAAGACTTTATTCTTTTAATTCAAATCTTTGAAATGGTGACGCCCATCGATATCTTACCGAATACTTATCCCTGCACAACATGCATGTTTTGGGGATTCTAGAGATTAGACTCAAATAAGTCATTTCTTTAATTATTTGGGCCGAACCATATGCTGAAAATTTGCAATTCCAAAAATAACATCATCATTAAGGCAGCTAGTTTGGCCTGTCCTTTCGGAAACGGCCATAACTCCAAACATTACCAGTACTCAGTCCATTGTTTTCAAATTTACTATTGTCTGAAAGTTGATATTCAGCGCATAATTTTAAACTACGTTTTAACGGATGATTCATAAAAGGCAACCTGTCTGGATCTCCAACATACAGAGTTATTCCTTTCCGAACCAGGACTTTTATCCAATCAGAAATTACGTCAACAAACTCTGAGTCATAAAACATGTCTCCAAGTAAGACAACATCCCATTGGCTTTTGTATGATCCAATCAAATTACTCGCAGAGACCTCTATATCCGCTGCATTTAATTCCGAATTCATCTGTACTGCAACCAGGGCGACTGAAAATGTAGGTAATTCTTTATTCTATATTTCAATGATGTCAGAGATCGCAAATACAAAATAGAATATAAAGTACTCTAGCTACAATATGCTTAGTTTAAGTTATCTATAGAACTAATACATGGCGCTTTGGTGATTAACATTCTGGTAATATAAAATACTAGCCTATCCGTTTAACATTTCGCAATAGGTAATGCAAGCAACAAAGGAACGAAACGAGACAATGCTTAGACCATTAACAATAAACCAACCCTGTTTATAATGACAGAATGGTATTCAGCATTTTTGTTATCATCTCCCGTACTTAAATATATATACCACTAATAACTTCTTTGTCCTTCCAAATAAATAAACAAATCTATTGATTTTTATTTACATGTCTTTCGTCATTGAGTCATTGACAATAAAAACAAACCTGGGTCAATGTCATTTGCAATTACATTAGCGGCTCCAGCCATCTTTGCGGAAATAGCACTGGCACCACATCCACATCCGATATCTATCACTGTTTTATTAGCAAATAGTTTTTTGTTATCCAAAATAAACCTAAAATAAAAGACATCAATAAGAGTTGAGAATTGTATTTGTCAAAAGGAGAAATGGTGTTTTACGCCCAAGTTAAGATTCTCTCACTAATCGAGGGTAATGATGCATCATGCACGAGATGGAAAATATGTTCTTGGCAATAACAAATCCAAGCAAAAACAGCAAACAAATTAAACAATATAATCCAGTACAACAAAAACAACAGACAAACAATTTAACTAAAACCAACAGTCAAAGAGACGCAACCAAGAATAACAAACGAACGCAACCAAGAACAACAAACGAACGCAACCAAGAACAACAAAAGAACGCAACCAAAACAATAATCGAACAAAACCAAGAAAAACAAAGAACACAACCAAAACAAGAATCGAACACAACCAAGAATAACAAAACAAAAAAACAGCCAAAAAAACAGACGAACGCAATCAAGAAAAACAATCGCACACGACCAAAACAATAAACGAACGTAATCAATATTAACAAACAAACACAAGCAAGAACAACAAATACAACCAAGAACAACCAACGCTATCAAAAACATCAAAGAAAGACAACTAAAAGCAACAGCCAAATAGACACAAAACAAACACAATCAAAACAACAAACGAACACAGCTAATAAAACAAACCAACACAACAAAAACACAAAATAAACACAAAAAAACAAACGAACACAACAAAAACAGAAAACAAACGCAACCAAAACAACAAATGAACAAAACCAATACAACAAATGAACAAAACCAAAAACAACAAACATAACTAAAACAATAAACGGGCACAAACAAAAAATCAAATGAACACAGCGAAGAACAACTTACAACCAAAACACCAGACAAACAAACACAACTAAGAACAACAAACTCACAAAATCATTAAACAAGATGAAGACATATTGTGACCACTTTTTTCAAAACCTTCGACTTTTGGTTGATGCCGGTTGACAAAACACTATCCAAAGTGTGGTTTTAGAACTGACCAATCCATTTATTTTACAACCAGAGGTCGCCCCTAGACACGCTCACGCAGTTGATCAATTTTATTTTACAAACCTGTGATCCATGAAAACATCCAACACCAATAATTATACATCCATGCCTGTCTATAAAATTTCCCTAAGCGAACCAGTAAAATGGTGTAATAGGCAGGTGGTCCTTATGGACAGAATCAAATAACACGGATAGGAGTACTAGTAATTGTGATTAAATGTTACTGGCCCTTAATATCAGATAACTCTTATTAGAAGTGGTCATTAATCTTAATTCCTATAAAGCGAACAGTGCTTAAACTGTTTAAATATGTTACCTTGACAACACTTGTCCACCTGGCCAATAAAACGCCCAGAAAGGATCTACAAATGGAGAATCTTCGCCCTTCTCATGCCATAACTTGCACTTTGGTGTTATCAGATGAAGGGCAATTTCTGGTGTCATGTGATCTCGTGTTATTTCTGTGTTAGCTTTTATCAATTTGGTAAATTTAGCTCTTTCATCATTAGTGCTACACCTGTTTTTCTTCAAAACTATTCTGTTCCAATAGCCATTTTGGAGAAACTCCCTACTCAGACGACGACCCAGGAAAGGCACCATCGTACATGGTTACTAAAGGAACAATCCTGTAGAAACAAAAACAAATCAATCTAATGTAATAGGTACACATGTTTTGCTTCAAAACGATTCTGTTCCAATAGCCATTTTGGAGAAACGCCCTTCTCAGACGACGACCAAGGAAAGGCACCATCGAACATAATACTAAGGGTTCAACTCTGTAAAAACAAAACTAACCAATCTAATGTAATAGGTACGTGCATATTGCGTCAAAACGGTTTTGTTCCGATAGACATTTTGTAGAAACGCCCTTCTCAGACGACGACAAAGGAATGGCACCATCATACATGGTTACGACGACCAAGGAAGGGCACCATCAAACAAGATACTAAGGATTCAATTCTGTAAAAACAAAAACAAATCAATCTAATTCCATGGGTACACATGGTTTGCTTCAAAACAATTCTGTTTCAATAACCATTTTGGGGAAATACCTTTCTCAGACAATGACCAAGGAAGGGCACCATCGAACATGATACTAAGGGTTCAACTCTGTAAAAACAAAACTAACCAATCTAATTCCATAGGTACAAATAGTTTGCTTCAAAACGATTCTGTTTCAATGACCATTTTGAGGAAATACCTTTCTCAGACGACGACCAAGGAAGGGCACCATCGAACATGATACTAAGGGTTCAACTCTGTAAAAACAAAAACAAATCAATCTAATTCCATAGGTACACATGTTTTGCTTCAAAACGATTCTGTTTCAATGACCATTTTGGAGAAACGCCCTTCTCAGACGACGACCAAGGAAGGGCACCATCGAACATGATACTAAGGGTTCAACTCTGTAAAAACAAAAACAAATCAATCTAATTCCATAAGTACACATGGTTTGCTTCAAAACGATTCTGTTTCAATAACCATTTTGAGGAAATACCTTTCTCCGACAATGACCAAGAAATAATACCATTATACACGGTTACCTAAGAAGCAATTCTGTTACGACAAATCAATCAATCGATACATACACTTACGGTGCAAAAACGCTATTTTGAACAGGCCCGAGTGTGTGATGAATAATATCCCATGTCTTATTATTTATTTAGTTCTTTTACCTCCAATTTCTAACTGCCGTGCTTTTGGCGAAAGATCGCTGACTCAGTTCGTATGTCGAAGTAGCCGATCCTGAAAGATTGGTCCCACGGTGGAACTGGTGGTTTGATTCAAAAAAGAAGGAAGGAAGGTGGGCCGGCCTCGATGGGTGATTAGGCAGCTTAGTCAGTAGATCATCCCGCTAGTATTGGAAATGCTATGGTTTCGAGTCCCGGGACCGTCATTCACTAGCAAGTAGCCATCAAAGGTGGTGGGCCTGACTCGATTTCTGCCGGTAGAGTGTTCTGCTAGCCAGTATTGGAAAGGTCCCGGTTTGAACTTGAGTCTCTAGCTGTTTGGACGCTGCATTTTTCAGCTTCATTCTGTTGCATTGATAACATGTTTATTTATTTAAGTTTATTTATTGCCAAAGTGGCACATTTGTCAAATGGCGTATATAGCGTATTACAACACCTGAAATAATACACTTGCTTACCGTGCGGCCTAGTCTCACGGTTGAAGATCGAACCCTGTCCGCTACATCACTGAGAGTAACTTTACAGAACCCATACTAATATCGACACACATTTTGCCATACAGCATAAATTGTTCATTAATTAATTTCACCTACACGTATGGAATATAAATTTATTACACTATAACGTATCGTAAAGCACTAGAACACATTCTATTTGACCCCCAGGGTCAACCATCCCGTGACAATAATATATGACAAACGGGATAAAAATCAAGCACTTAACTTCCGGAACTTTATAACTTTACTGTGTCTTCCCGGGCAGTTAGTAGATTCTGGTAGCTAAGTTATATTTTTGTGTACATGTTTTTGATATCTCGGAACTTGAAAGAGTTTATCAGCTAGTATTTTTAAACCCGGAAGTTTTGTTTTTATTATTCATTTTATCAACACACTCTCGATCTATACCTACATACATCAGACATTTTGGTGATTTAATATATAAACTCCGGGACTATAAAGGAACTATTTAAACTTTACTGAACAGAGAATGGATTTTAGCAAACCGTGACAAAGACATCAGGTGTGTATAAAGCTTATTTTTCATAATTTAAGAAAAAAGTTTTACTATAAACAGGTAAATAATAAGTAATTTCACCTTTACCTTGTCAAGTTGAAGTAATTTCACGTTTGAAGTGAAAAGGTAAAATAGCTGACATTCAACTAACAATAACCACGTAACCGTTAGGGGTCAGGCTGGCCAAGGGGGTTTGGTTATGTCAGAATACAGAAGTTAGACGTATAATTATAATATAACGAACAGCTTATACAATATTCCTGAGAGAAGTGGTAAGTTTGTGATTTAAGTATTTTAAAACGTATATAGGCTATATATATAGCGAATCACACACACGCTCTCTCTCTCTCTCCTCTCTCTCTCTCTCTCTCTCTCTCTCTCTCTCTCTCTCTCTGTTAGCTCCGGCAAAATTCAGCTTTCGACAGGTCCGTAATATGTATATATTTTGTCAATATAAATTGTCAATTTTATCTATTTGGGGCGCTTTTTAAAAAAAAAATACCTTCCCTGGCTACCTATGGGTAACAAGGTAAGTTACATACGTGCTTGAATCAATATCCTATTTTTCTTTTCCCCGTTTACGTTTTAAAAATCAATTGTGTTTTTAGTTCCTGTTGTTTAAAGTATACATCTAATAATTTATGAAGTATGAAACAATATGTATGAAGGATAAAGTTTAATTATGTACATATTTACATAGAACACGTTATTTAAAATAGATATGTTTAAATCCTTTATGCGAGAACGTAATATTATATACATGTCGATCTAAACTGTAAAGGAATGCTTGTCAAGATTTAACAGCAATGCGCCCTTAAACTTTATTTGTAAACATGTTTTTTATTAAAACTACGATATTTTTCTTGAACGCATATTAAAATTACACTATTTATAAAGTACTGAGTCTGTGCGGGGCTCGGAGTTGGATCATTACTAATGATTATTGAACCACTGCGGTAGCTCAGTTGGAGGCCGTGGGTTCGAATCTCGATCGGGTCTGACTCAAGACTTGAAAGTGGATAGATAGTGCCTGTTCTTTTGAAAACTTGGCATCACAAAATGAAATTCACGATTCTTTTCGATGGGAAATTAAAGTAAACGAGGTCCTGTGTCACGGTAGGTGTGGCAGGATAAAGAACCCTGCATTATATATAATGCTACCAAAGCAACGCACAAGTAAAATGTCTGCCTCTTCGTCTATATAGCAGGCGACGTCTCAATATTAGATGTAAGTGAAATATTCTTGACTTGGACATTAAACACCATCACTCAACTCTAACGATTATTGCAATGTTGCACACTGTAGTTCCATAAACCCGATGTGGTCATAAACTAATGTGTTTACAAGCGTATTTGCAATATTGCAGAATGTGCTAGCTCACTAATAGCTATAGGTCGAACTATTTGCTTCAGTGATGGTTAGTCACTTTTTATATACCCCGCTTTAAAAGTGGGGGGGGGTATATAGTGATAGGGGTGTCCCTCCGTGTGTCCGTCCTTCCGTTACACCTTAGGGTACCTATCTCTTATCCACAACTCCTCTTAAACCCTTCAATGGATTTTCATTGAAACTTTCACACAATCTTTGTGATATAATATGTAGATGTGCACCTCCTATTTAAAAATTTAATCCGATGGATTTTTGGTAGCGGGGGTATTTTTGTGAGCTTGTGGCTCACAGTTTTTCTAGTTTTTATTGCTACCATTATAAGAAAGTAACTTCCCATTAGATAGCTCGTCCTTACAGAGAGTAGCTTACCGGCATATACCGTAGTACTACTATCCCATCTACCCATCAATTATGATGCTCCTTAGTATAGAGGAGATTATATAGATTATACAGTTACCTACCCTTGGTGGTAGCGGTATTTTCACGGGTCCATAAACAAACGGGGAGTGGGGTTTAGTACAATAGATCCAACTGAAGTGCACAGCATATCTTGTAAACCATGTGTGAGAAAGGGGGAGTATTCTTGACTACAATCTTGTACGATTTGTCTCCCTTGACTCACGCTGGTAGTTAAAACTTCACCTGATTTACCTAGATTTGAGACAACGTGGTTTTCTCAATCACGGTTTGATTATTTTTCACTTGGCATCCATTAGTTTTACCTCGGCTTCATTTTATATCAAATTGTACATCCTGACCAATCAATACATTTATAATATAATGATCAGTTAACAGCCATTTGTTTATACAGTATAAGTTAGTTATTAATATATATTTTACGTAAACTGAAGCAATGTCAGTATCTTCGGATGATTAAAAATAAAGAAACCTGATTATTTATTTATTTATTTAAATCATTTATTTATTTATTTATTTTAAATATTTTTATATCTTTTACGTAAAAGGCAATGTCATTATCTTCGGATGATTAAAAATAAAAGAAAACCGATTAAGGCTAATCAAATGTTATATTTATTTATTTATTTATTTATTTATTTATTTATTTATTTATTTATTTATTTATTTATTTAGGTATTTATTTAGGTATTTAAATATATTTCACATAAAATTTAAAATGGCAGTGTCATTATCTTCAGATGCTTAAAAATAAAAGAACACCGATTAAGCCCCATCGAACGTTAATATTTATTTATTTATTTATTTATTTATTTATTTATTTATTTATTTATTTGTTTATTTATTTATTTATTTGTCAAAACTGAGACAGATACTAGTAACTTACTGTGGAAATTAAGGGGAGCGCTGTCCTTATGTCGGAAGTAATAACGCGCATCGAATAAAGTGTTCGACATATATAACAAGTGGTAACAAGTGGTTTCCTCATGAAGTCATCAATTTTAATCTTGTTTATCATCAACAAGTTTACTTTATATTGACAGTATGGAATTAAGATTTGATTAATTAACTAGAAATTTGTGTATCTATGCGACATTTGTTTTTAATAATTTGAGTGAAAATATTACATTTAAAGTTCGCGAATATTGGACATGGTTGGGAAAAGGTAAGATTTTCTTATTATTATGATAGCGTAATAAATTATGCCACATTATCACATAATTTATGTTGACGATATTATTTCGCAACATACAGAGAGAGAGAGAGAGAGAGAGAGAGAGGAGAGAGAGAGAGAGAGAGAGACTATTGAAATAATTATAGTGTTTATAACAATCAAAATTCTATTTAAATTGTCGTTAACAATATTATTTCGAAACACACAGAGAGAGAGAGAGAGAGAGAGAGAGAGAGAGAGAGAGAGAGAGAGAGAGAGAGAGAGATAAAGAGTGAGAGATTTAATAATTATTGAAATATTTATAGTGTTTATAAAAACCAAAATTCTATTTAATTTGTCATGTGCGACTTTTATATTGCATTACAAGTACAATTTTGAATTGTATCTCATAAAAGTGCCACGGTGGCCTAATGGAGAGTTAACACCTTAAAGTCGCCCCATGTGTGCGCACCTCACATGCATACACGAACCTGTTCATAGATTAATCCATAGAGATTAATATAGAAGTTTTCGTCGCGAATAGCTGAAAAAGTGCTGATGCGACGTTAAGCAACAACAACAATAGCACATGACAATATGAACATTTGAAAACGTGGAAAAGCGGCGAAATTAATTTTAATATTTATATCACGCTCAGTTTTGGACATTTTTAATGCTAATGCAGCGAGATGAGTACTGGTGTTTTTTGTTGTCAGTTAATACATATTAATTTTGTGAAGATCACTATCATAGTTCAGTCTTACTGGTGATCAAGATACGAGGATAAGCATCATTCATTATATAAAATCATGTAATCATTTGGTTACAACTGCATGTAGTTTTATTAAAATTATTTTTGAGAGTCATTCATCCAGGTTAATTATATAAATTTATGTCAGTTCATGCATGTAATTGTTCTCGGATATTTTAAATGCGCAGTTATGAGAAACTTAACAAAGACATTTGAAATTTAAATTTGTTCACATGAAAATACCTTGTCTATTTCGAACTCGGTTACTTATTTTTGTGTAAAAAGGCATGTACATTGTAAAGTATATTGTGAATTTCGTGTCTTGTTATTTATCAGAACATCTGTGAATGAACCCCCTATTTATATCAACTCCTTTTAGGTCACACTTGATTGAAACTAATGAAAAATATGATACGAAGTAAAACACCTTACATAATAAAATCACCTGTGATTATTTGATCATGTGTAAATCCTTTTGTCTGTTTCAGTCTCAGTTACTAATTTATTGTCTTGATAGGCATGCACATTGTATATCGGATTTTTGTCACCAGAACATCTGTAAATGACGTCACTCCTATTGAATTAATTCATATTTAAGTCATACTTGATTGTAAATAAACTCGATAGTGATACGAAGTTAAACATCATCATTAATATATAAAAGTAACCTGTGATCATCTGATCATGTATAATACCTATTGCTGGTTTCATGTCAGAGTCAATTACATGTACTTATTTTTGTCTAGATACATACACACTGTGTTGACTTTATGTCATCAGAACATCTGTAAATGACGTCATTCCCATTGAATTAATTCCAATTTTAGACATACTTGATTGAGAATGAATTCGATGGTGATACGAAGTTAAACATCATCATTATTATATAATTAAATCACCTGTGATCATTTGATCACATATAGTACAGTCAAACCTTTGTTATCTCAATTGCTCTTTCCTCATAATTTTGAACCTGCATATAAAGAACACTTGCCTATAAACTTACTCGTTCCCTAATGTGACCTTTACATACACGTTTGTCTGTAATATCTCTTGATCGTGTCATGACCAGACTCAGTTACTTATTTTTGTCTAGATAGGTTTGCACATTGTGTAGACTTAAGCTTCTTATCATCAAAACACATGCGAATGACATCACTACCATTGAATATCAACTCCTTTTAAGCTGCACTTGATTAAAAAAATGAAATAAGATGATGATACGAAGTTAAACACCATTCCGATGAATACGTAATAATATTTGTAACTTGATCATGCGTAGCAAAAACTCTTTCAGACTCAATTACTTTTTCTTCGTTTAGGTATGTACTTCAACTGAGTCTCAATGCTTTTAAAACTGCATTTGATTAAGAAATGATACGCAGTTAAACACCATTAATTGCATAATAAAATTTGATCATGCGTAGCAATGACTCTCAGACTCAGTAACTTTTTCTTTGTTTTGCTGTATACTTCCATTGAATCTCGATCCTTTTAAACCATATTTGATTGAGAAATGATACATTCCAATGATTGCGTAATAACATTTGATCATGCGTAGGGTCATGTGCTACTTTTGAATTTTTATGAAATAATATAATTCAAAAGTAGCTGAACTAATTGCCATGTGTTGTTTTTGAATGCATTATTTTAATAGAAATTAAAAAACAGCACATGACAGTAGTAATGACTCTCTCAGACTCAGTAACTTATTTTTGTCTAGGTCTTGTCATGTATGTACATGTACAAAATGTAGTTATAATGACAAGTTAGATGAGTGCATTGCCCCCAGCATCAATTACTAACCCCCCACAACCAGTCACATAATAAATTAAAATGTCCAACATCTAAAGAAGTCAGTAAAAATTTGTACTGATAAGTTTCAGGTAAAATAAGAAAAACTCAGTAGTTTTGTTAAAATTGTACACATATTATGGGGATTACTTTACAAAAACGTGTTGTTATTTTTGTGGGTTTTTCGAGATATTTCTGTGATGTTCAATAGGATTGGAATCTCTTTTAATTGAGAGGTCGTTATATTTTGTTTAATTCTTTCAAAATGTTGTCGTGTATTTCTTCCCGGAGAAAGTCTTCACGTGAAAAACATGGGTATGTATAATGAATCATATCAGAGAAAGAGAGAGAGAGAGGGGGTATTAAACAGAAACCTTTTTTTCGAGAAAAATCTGACTAGAGGGGAGAGAGATAGTTACCGAAAACAAAAGTCTGACCAAGACTGTCTAAAACTATTTAAAGTTAAAAGTCTTGCCAAAAATTTCACACCAAGACAGACTAAAATATAAAAGTCTATTCCGAAAGTTCTGACCAAGGCGGAGTAAAAGTAAAAGTCTTGTCCGAAATGTCTGACCAAGACAGTCTAAAGTTAAAAGTCCTGTCGGAAATTTCTGTCCAAGACAGTCTACAGTTAAAAGTCTTGTCGGAAATTTGTGACCAGGACAGTCTACAGTTAAAAGTCTTGTCGGAAATTTGTGACCAAGACAGTCTACAGTTAAAAGTCTTGTCGGAAATTTGTGACCAAGACAGTCTACAGTTAAAAGTCTTGTCGGAAATTTGTGACCAAGACAGTCTACAGTTAAAAGTCTTGTCGGAAATTTGTGACCACGGCAGACTAAAAGTCTTGTCCAAAAATTATGATCCATATTAAAAAGTTGAAGATTTTAGTCTAAAAATGTTTGGGACTATACCTAGACCCAGTATCTCAACGGTTTGTAGACATGAGTGAAAAGAAATGTTTTATCACTACTGAGTCGATCATCTACATTTTACATTAATTGTTGATTCTCCGAATAAAACCATGATTAACTAGAACTGCCTCTTGAGTCCCAAATAACCCCTCCCCCACCTCAACATCTACAAGGGGTTTAATGTTTTCCCGCGACCTTGACCTTTCCGATATGATCTTGGATCAAGGTCATGACACACCTTTGGGCCATGAAGGTTATCCATGTTTATGGCAGTCTTTAAGCAATTATGAGATACAGTACAGGTCTGTCGAAAGTTTAACACTGAGCCAACAAGCTTGTTCTGAATCACCAGCTCATCTCGGTCCCTCGTTACCTAGAGTACATATCTGTTGAAAGTTTAACTTTAAGATAGCAAATTAAATTAGTACCGTTCATCTCTGCCCATAGTTAACAACAGCTCAACAGGTTTTTGGCAGCTGTTATCTATCTCTTGATAGTTTTTCGGTCACTAGGCCACTCGGTTGCCGGGCCTACACTACTTTTTGTTAGCTAGGTGTTAAAGTGTAAGTACAATGAAAAACGATATTAACATATTTTAATAAACTCCTTTCCCTGAGACGAACGCCGTATTTCTTTCAAAAATCGAATCACTAATTACGGAGAAATTTTGAAATAACCCCTTTTGCACACCTGAATGGAAACTTGAATTTCTCTCTGATGACTCGTGACGTCACAAGTGTGACAGCCAATGTTTGCAGACATGCGCAAAACCACCCACTTGTTTACATAAACAAGTATGGCGCCCGCCGAAACTTAAAAATGTTCAGCCAAACCGCATTAAAGGATCTCCACTGAGGACAACTTTACATAGGTTTAGTAAGAAGAAGACGAATATATCGCAAGTGATCTGTTCATGCATTATGATGAGGTGTGGTGGTTAAATTAGCTTGTAAACAGCCACAACCGTTCCATAACACATGCACATGACCCCTCCTCCCTGTTCAACTTGCTGTTGTTGATGTTGAGTTCATAGCGGAATTTAATCACGACTGACCTAATAATCCTTAAATCCTTTTCTAATAAAATTGATCCATAGACAGAAGATATGGAGTGTACATTATATTTGGACAGATGGACAGGGTGATTCCCATATACCCCAGTGGGCCCCAACTTTGTTTGCATACAACTCTGAATTATTCAATATAATGGAAAATACTTAAATAGAACTTGGCCATATTTGGCCTGTGAGACCTATGAATATACAGAGGTTCAAAATTGTCTTGGTCTGGGATATATTGGGTGTTGGGACCCTTGAAAAGTTAAAAGTTAAAATTTGAAAAGTCTGATGGACCCAAAATTTTTCTCTTAACAAGAAAATACTACTTTTTCTTTTAAATGATTACATATTTTCAAATGTCAACTCAATTGCACATGGAACTTTCAGTGATATTTGTCTTTCAAAAAATTATGTTGAACCCATGAAAAAAGGCAAAAGGTCCTGGACCTTTAATTAAAAAAATATGTTTTGAAATTTTGAACCCTTATTTAGATATATTAAACAAGAGTCACATATGCCTTAATTAACACTCACCAGAGGATATGTCCCAAATCTACTGAAGAAGTTAAATAAACAATAACATTAATTACAAGGACTGTCAAAATCTTGTCAATTTTGAACCCCACTGTTATCATGACAGATCAATGTAAATCCCATCATGTGACTGCTATACTGTATTTGTTAAGCCTTCATTATCTTTTTATGCAATTTGTTTTATCTGAAAAGAGAAATATTTTAAGTATTAAAAGAGGCTTCATTGAAAACAATGAAATAATTAACCATTAATTTCTGCTATATCAGAATTATGTATACCAAGTTATTTAAAGTGCAATGAATTTTGATTGTTTGAAAACATTTTTTTTTACATTTAAATCTAACCCAACATAATTAGACCCATAATTGGTACCTGGGGTAGGACATGCTATCAAGAGTGTATGGTAGGGTAAAACAGATAGACACAACAGCACATGTGTAATAAGTTTTTCTGGAAAGAAAGTTGAACAATGTCATATTTACCAGAGAACAAGATGGTCATTAGACTGTCTTGACCACAAATTGGATAACAACTATTATCCAGTCAGGATTAAAACAAGTGATTTGCATACACACATGAGGTTGGGTATTCACAGATTATGGATATTTCAATTCATCTGCCTGATACAAAATTGTACATCCTCCCCACTGTATACCTATTAAACAGCGCAAACTGATTAATGATGGATATATTGAATGTCTTCCTTAGATACCCATGTAACAGAGAAGAATAATCAAATACATTTTTTTCAATTTACAATAAATATAATCCTGAGTGGTGATGTTTTAAAACTAGACTTTAACAGATTTATAATTATTATTATTTTTATTATTATTATCATTAAGAAATGATGTTTTGACATGTTGAAACTGACACTAGCTGATCAGCTCAAGTTGTGAAAGTAAGGATTATGGGGTTCAAACCTAAGGCAAGTAGCCAACCAGTAACTTCATATCGCACTATATTATATTTTTAACAAGCAGTGCATGCTAAGATAGTGGTTATGACAACCTATGCAAATGTAAACCAAAAACCCCAGAATGCATTGGAATTTGTACCCGTATAAGGCAAAATAATAGGATTGTCAGCTGGTCATTGTCATGATTGTGGTATGTGGAACCGGTAGCCTGTACTAAAACGTGCATGTGGTGTGGTTGTGACACATAGACACCTACTTATATTAAACATTGACCCTTAAACGCAAGGGAAAAAAAATGACAATACACTGTAGATCTGCTGTAAAAAATGAGACAATAGTTCGTAAAAATTACAATATACACTACCATGTACAGCATTAACCCTGTCAGACAGTTTCTTCTGATGAATCTGATACATTTTCCACCTCACAGTTTCGTATGGCTCGTAAAATTTACTGAATGTTCTGTCATGTTTACACCTTGAAGTCTGTCAGTATTTTGTATTCCCGTAAATTCCGCCGTTGATCGGAGAGCTGAAGCGCACCTTTCAGTCGTTGTACCCCAGAAAGTTGTTAGTGCATCACGCGCACTTTCGCGCTACATGTACTTATTGATGACGTCACAAGTGTGATCGTCGAAAACCGGAAGTTGCCTGTACAGGCTTGATTACAAAATTTTCCAGGTGCAAAATTGGAGGTTTCACCACGTATATCTCGAAAAGGAGAACATGTACGATCACGGGGTTTTCGACATTGTTTTAATTACGGCATTTACTATTTATACTCAAATTATCGAAAATCGTTTAACTTACACTTTAAACTTGCGACAGGTCTGATCTGTACTGTATATCTCGACAGCTTCTCGCAAGCTGCTATCTGCCTCTTGTCAGCTTTTCGGTCAGTAACTACCAATATCTCGGCAGTCGAGCTTTAACGCCCTTTCGTTAACTCGGTGTTAAACTTTCGACAGGCCTGTACTGTAAGTTTAATTCACTCACGTTTGAACTACAATGTAGACATGATATATTTACATATGTACTTCAAAATAAGGATTATCTGTTTATAAAAAGCCCATTAAACCGTCTCTAAATGGTTACATAACCTATGTATATAAATATCTTTGTTTTATATTAAAATACAAATACAAATAATTTTATTCAATACTATAATCAAACAACATAGACCTGTCCGCTTGACCTTTTATTTGATTTCACATTTAATATAGAGAACGGGTGTTAATTTCGTCTAGTTCATGCGATACCATGCATCTTTTATGTACTAACTGGGAATCCTAACACTTCTCATATAATGATTGGATTGTCGTATTTGAACATACATAATAAAAAGGTCAAATGGACAGGTCAGTGTTGTTGCCTATACAAAGCCTATAAAATACCATTGGATATACAATATAGTGTTCTCCATTATGACATATAAAACATTAGTCATATATACATTTCTGTTAAAGAATTTTCATTTATAGAAGCTAATTTGCGTTTTAGGAATGAAAAAATGGTATACCCTTTATAATAATTCCAGGAATTTAATCATCTTGGTTCTTTTTTATCTGTGACTGGTGAAGGATCTATAAGAAACGTTTTTGTCAGTACCAAAATTTATATTATATATCACTTCCTTATGAGGATAAAAAGACGGAGTTGTGAAATATAGAGATTTTTTTTAGTTTGAAGTGAAATTGAAAATTTTACGGTGTGTGCAAACTTTTTGAAATAATTATTGTGCAGTCCATTAGGTCACTTCGGAAGTTGAATGCCACTAGAAAAATATAAATATTTGTAAAACGTGGCTATACAATCTCTGAAAAACGAGGTTTTAGTAATAATGAATATGGTTTAATTTTTCTCTTTACAGCAGAGACAGATCATTTTATTCACCAAAAAGCATGTTTAAAAGACATCATTCCAAGTCCCAGAGGACGTGCAACAGGTACTCGTTCCACAGACTTCGACACGATCTGAAGAGGACATTATGGCACGCGTTTGACGCACTTAGTAATGACAGCGGGAATGTACACAAATCACAATTAAAGGTACGTGTAATTTTGAAGCAAAGAAAAATTCTTGCCTCCACCAAGGTTCGAACCTGATACCTCTAGCCTGTGTTCTTGTCTGCGCCAAAGATGGATTTTGATACCGCTGCCACGCCAGTCCGCTCGTTACATATATCTCGTCACCTCAAGTTTCTGGACCTGCTTTATATTTTTAGACATCTTTTCTATCACTACCTATCTATATACTATATCTGCCGCTCAGCAGTCGAATCTCGACTACTTTCCATCAGCATATTGTGAACGTATTTAATTTCGCGTGTATTTATTTTTGAGGTATATGAAATTCAGACATTTCTGCTTAGTTAATTTTTTGCGTTTTTTAAAATATGCACTATAATACAATAAGCATAATTTAATTTTCGCTCGGCATTAATTTTCGCGCAAAACAAACGGCTGCGAAATAAGCGAAAATTAGTACACCGCGAAAATAAATACGTTTACAGTTAAACTACTGTACGGCACAGGTCTGTTTAAAATTTCACGATGAGCTAACGAAAAGGAGTCGAACCTCGGCTGTCGAGTGGCCGATATACAGAATAGCTATTGGCAGAAAAGCTGGCCAAAGATAGATAGCAACTGCCAAATATCTGCCGAAATATTACTGACAGACGTGATTAAGATTCGACACTAAATGTGTTAAACTTTCGACATGTCTGTATACGTATATGTTTATTGTAAAGATTGATTGATTAGATGGGGTTTTACGTCCAAGTCAAGAATATTTCACTTATATCAAGACGTTACCAGCTATAGGTGAATTAGCAGAAATTTTTACCTTTACAGTAGCAATGTACAAGGAGAACTCTTAGACGTGTCACGCCTGTCGTTACACGAGGCATCGGTTTTTAAGATATCTTCCGATGAACCCTGTTGTTTCATTGCAAAACGTCGAGCGCTTGGCGAAAGAACAATCACTAGTTATTTTCAAGACTTGGTCAGACCCTACCCTGGTTTGAACACACGACCTCCCTTCCACATACGAACTGCCAACTGAGCTTATGTATTGGTAACAATTTTAAGTCGGTTTTGCTCATACAAATTTGTCATATACAATGATCTTACAATGGACTTTAAACGTTTTTTATATTTGTCTTAAAGTGATTTTATAGTGAAACACTTGTGACTTACGTGTTCTGAGCTTGGTAGCTCTGAGCATTGTCAAGTATATACTAGTCATCAGTGTGTTCTTTTTTCATTTGGGGATTGTCTCATAGCGGTACAGTACGGGCCAGTCAGAAGTTAAACATTAAGCTAACACAATAAGGCCGGCTCTTGTCATTTCAAGTTTGGCATCTGGGAAATTTCTGGGGAGCTTTTTTGGTTGCTAGCCATCCATATCTCTACCGTTTGGTAGCAGATCATCGACTTTTTTCACCAGCTTAATGACGACTATGGTGGCTCAGTTGGTAAAGCACTCGCTCCGTATGTGGGAGGACCTAGGTTCGAACCCCGGCCGGATCAGACCAAGACTTAAAAATACTAGTAGGTAGTGACTATTCTTTCCGTAAGCATTGGTTATTTAGAAATGAAACTCACTTGGTCCTGATGAAGTGAAAACAGTCTGTTTCATATGTAGCTAGATTTAACCACTGTATCCCATGATCCATCACACCTTTCACAGACTATATTAAGTAGCCGGAAGATAAAGTTGTCATCATGTCGTTAATCTTGACCCTCTTCATGACGTCAGAAGTTGTTTGTGTATTTATTTTAAGATGTACTTGTAATCATCTGATAAACAACGTATTGTGCTGTATCATGAATGAAACAAGCCTTAGTAACAAAAATAAAGATTGTATTGTATTAAAAACATGCGTCAAACTTTTTTTCAGAATTTGAGAAATTGGAGTTTGTTCTCACTGAATTTAAAAAATCATCAAAATCTAGTAACTAATACTTCGAAATCTTGCCTTATCTCGAGGTATTAACAACATTAAAGAATTTAAAGTGCGATATGGTGTCATACGTAGGCTCCTTGGAAAGCTTTAACTAGTGTGCTGTATATTCCATGTGGTACCACAGGCCATTTTATAGGCCCCTTGTTTAATCTGGGGATTGAGTGGAGTGGAGTGGTTGTCTTTTTAATTTGATATCTCATAGTCTCATGTCCTTTTCATTCTCGATTTTAGTTTCACACGTGACGGATGTAGCTAGCTAGACAAGATGTGATTACACTAACGGAGCACCATGTTTCTTTTCCCTCGTGGACGTTCGCCTGTTTTACATTTTTTTTCAAACCATTTACTTCGCTTTTTTTATTTTGATTTTAACATGAACCTTTGTTTTTACAAGTTGCCCATAAAACTGCAATATTGTACTTGAACTCAATATTGTGTACGCAAATATTGGTACACATATAACCATTACTACATATATAACATAATGTTAGCGAAAAGCGGGCGGAAAAAATCTCAGTGCAATGGTATCAGCGCGTTTCAAACGTCTTTGAATAATATTTTACGTTATGTTTATGTGTAGTTGCCTACGAACATGCATTGATAATGTCCCAATACATAATTTGAATGGCCATGGTTTCACCAAACTTACAAACATTTTTGTGACGTCCTCAATTACTTAATAGCTTAATAGAACGCGCTTACACTTCCGGGATACCCGGTCTCACTTCTCTGATAGAGATACTGACTGACAATTTTTTTTATCCAGGTTTTGGCTTCTAGCATTGGTAGACCATTAGGCGTAGACAAATGTGAAGAGTTTTTGGATAAAAACGAATCCATTGATTTAGAATACCCAGAATTTTACGCCATTTTAGATGAAAAACTGTTCGAGCCATTAGCTAGATCGCCAGCAGAGACTGTACAAATAGGTGATAACGACTTTGAGGAAGTGCACCATGTTTGTTGGACCCTGTGTTCTAGTAAAAGAATTTCCAGGCGGCTACCGGACTTAGACAAGTCACTGTCAGACGACGTGCTATACAAATTATGGCGGATTTTTAACTTTCTGGCCGAAGGTGATGATTTGTATCAGCCGATATATCCTTTAAGAATGGACAAAGAAGAAGTGAAATTAATTGCACAGGCCTTTCTTTCTGCATCTGGTCAAATGAAAATGGACAATGTTGTAAAATCTATTGAAGATCATGGGAATTATTCTTTCATGCAGTTCCAGTCCTTGTTTGAAATGGACATTACCAAGGATTTGTCTGATAAAATCTTGCATGACGCCATTGATACTATATATGACGATTACATCAATGACACACTTATAAAGGTAGGTTACATTTTAGTAAAAATATTTTTATACGCACGTTTCTTGAAACAGGTATACAACGACATGACGATTTCTGCCTGTCTGTTAAACTCTGCCCGGCTTACTCCCTCAGCACTATTGAATATTTATTATTTCTTAACGCGGTATACAGCCAGAAGAGGAGGTACCTCTTAGCATATTTCTCAGAGTTGTGCCCCTTGGAAATTTTAGCCATGTTTTTGCGATCTTTACCAACAGTTTAATGGCATAATTGTAAACAGGTGTATTCTTTTTTAAGAACCTAAATTATTTTTAATTTTTAAATACGACTTTAATGTTGCTGACTTAAAAGTTTTCTTCGACGCCTATAAGTTGAAATACGCAGTGACATATAGTGAAAAAGGTTTGTTTTACTTTATTGTCCATGGCGAGTCGAGTGACATAAAATATCTCTATGCGAAATCAAATAAAATGTTATCCTTTCCTCTTTGATTATTTATTGTGTGTTCTTGATTGCACACGCTTTGCCAAGTACACGTACATCTTATTCAACTAAAATTTCCGTAATTCATTATCATTTATTTAAGTTTATGCAAAGACATTAAACAAACCGACACCACCCTGCTGTAATATTCATCTTTTTATCATAAAATTATTTCAATCAATTTCCAGGGCATGATTAATAAACGTGGACATCAGGTCAAATCCTGGAAGGCCCGATGGATGGTTCTGACGGGTGGTGAACTTAGTTACTACACAGCATCAGATATGAAGGACATTAAAGGTTGTATCAAGTTTGACAATGATTGCAATGTAGAGGTGTGTACTGGTATAATTTACCTTATTTTCATATAATTGTTGAATTTTTTTATTTATATTTTATATTGTGACGCTATTAAAGCTATTAAGTAAGGTAAATAGATAAACAGAAACTATTTCAAGTTTCAGAGCGAGAATACAAGAATCCATTACGAGTATTCATGTAGGATAGGAATTTCTTACGGGAGGGGTTGAACGTTTTAGACACGAGGGTCACATGTGAGATAGGTTTTTGTCATGCGATATCAAAAAAAAAAAGAATCTACTCTTGTTTTAAGTGGGGCCAAAGAAAATAAATTATGAGAAAAAGAATCTCATTCCGAAGGTTGAGTTTGATTTGTCTTCACTACGTAGGTAGGAGTTGGTTCTTTTCTTCCATGTCAATATTTTGCTGTTTAGCGAAAGTTTTGTGATGCAAATTATCCTAAAACTACAAAGAACGTTATATTGTTTGCATTTGCAACAAATAACGTCATAATCTTAATTCCTTACATGGTGGGATTTTTCTGTCTCACCCTAGGATTGAGACAAGCTACACGCGCTATGATGTCACAATATCAGGCAGAAAAGATAATTCTAATCGAGTCGTCTCAAACGAGAATCTTCAAATAGCAAATAATAAAACTTCCTTGTCTTGCAAGGGTACAGAATTTTTGCAAGCGTCAAACATCCCTGTCACCGTAAGATACTTAACTTCCTGGGTTCTGAAAAAGTCACACCACTATCATCATATTTGTAACGTTTTATCATAAATCTTGATTTAGGGTCTATTTTACGTCATCGTATTTTGTATTAACCTTGTTGTCTGTTATAAATCAGCACGTTTAGTGTAATTTAAAAATGCACATTTAAAGGTTGAAAATTTGACCTTCATATCAAAGCCTGATGATAAAATACTTGTTATCTTATGTAACAGTTATTCTTTTTTATCAATACAGGAACTTTATGCAACAGCACTGCGTAATAACAAATTTTTGCAAGCGTAGGTTTATAAGGCACCCAATATGTTTTGGCTGTCACCACAATATTGTTTGATGTCTGATGTATCCAAAATTATGTCTGGATATATTTGACATTACATAGCTACACTCCATTTTTTGGTGTAGATTGCTAAACAGTAAATGCTTACCTTTTCGTAACACTCGACCTTACTTCCTTGTTAGAAGTTCACGAATGAAGGCTAAAATAGTACCATGGTCATACAGTGCTTTTTAATATTTGATCAATTGCTTAAACAATATTGTGGGTATAGAAAGACAAATTACATTATTCAAGGAAAGTTTCCAAGCACGGCTTCTGGATCATAAGGTTGATTGCAATTTTGAAAGAATATTAAAATACATGTACAACACAAGCCTTAATTTTTTTGTGAATAATTCTTTGCAATCGGACAATCAGCAAAACGTCTTGCTAATAACAGTTTTGCAACCAAAAATGCAACATATTGCAAAGATACTAAAATATTGAAGCGTTAAACGTCTATGTCACCATAAGATACGGTACTAAACTTTCTGGTATTTACACAGACACAATGTTATCATAATTTGTAACGTTTTATCATAAACCTTGATTTATGGATTATTTTACATCATTATTTGTGTTTATATTAGCGTTCTTATCAGCTGTAAATCTACATGTTGAGTGTAATTTAAAAATGTACATTTAAAGGTCGGGGTTTTTTACCTTCACATCAGAGCTTGATGATAAATACCCGCTTTCATCTATAGTGTAACAACTCTTTTACACAGACACAATGTTATCATTATTTGTAACGTTTTTATCATAAACTTTGATTTATGGTCTTTTTACATCATCATTTGTGTTTATATTAGCGTTCTTATCAGCTGTAAATCTACATGTCGAGTGTAATTTAAAAATGCACATTTTAAGGTCGGGGTTTTTGACCTTCACATCAGACCTTGATGATGAATACCCGCTATCATCGATAGTGTAACAACTCTTCCTTTTTGTTTCATTTTTATTTATACTGGGACATTATACAATGTAACAAGCTGCTTAAAAACAAATTGTTGAGATATTGTACGCCTAGGCTTATCTAGACTTTCAAAAAATTATGGCCACAATCACAATATTGTTGATAAGTATGTTATATCTGTATGTAAAATTATCCTGAATACATTTGACCATTCGTAGTTCCATGCATGTCCCTTTCAATTTCCATTCACGTGGCAATTGTGTTTAGATAAATAGGAAGTACTTACCCTTTCGGAGCACCCGGTCTCACTTCCCCGGTGGAAATTTATGTGTTTAACATAAGTTGCCAGCTTTTAAAGTTTTTATTTTGCTAAAAAAACTTTTGTTTTGTGATTGATTTTTGATATATTTTTTGTTTTGCTTTTTATTTCAACACTTTAATTATATTTGGATTTGCACAATGTTTGGTCCAAGCACTAATTATTTTATTCCGAAACGACCATCTAGTGCTATAAAATTAAAACAGGTTTAGTAATAATGAAATAAAAAAAAGTTTGATATCGGCAGTATATTTACCTAATCAAAAAACAAACAAACTAAATGTGATAAATACCATGTAATTATATCCTCACATGTTTGTGTATTTTGCATTCTTTTGAATCCTCAGTTTGTCTGCATAATTAAGATTGTGTACATATAGTATCATAGCAACTACAACACTTTATTGCGCACATCTGTACTTTTAAGTTTGATATAAACTGGAACAGAGTCACTCATTAGTAGTGCTATTTTTATCGTAAACCTTCACATGATTTGTACATATTTTATCAAAAACTAACGTTCTCGTCTATGTCTGAATCACAATCCAGACGCAAAGTAAAACTTTGAAATTGACAAGTTAGGTAAGACACATGAACGTCCACCAGGGAAGTGAGACCGGTGTGTTCCGGATGGTAAACACCGCCCGTGTAGGTAGCTACACTCGCCACGTGTGTAATCAAAATTGGGTGAAAAGAACATTGAACTTTCCGACGTCAAATATACCCAGGGCAATCCTGGACACGAAGACATACTTATCAAAAACTGTGATGGCGGCCAAAGTCTTGTAATATCCATGGGTCAATAAAGTATTTGCAAGCAGCATAGAGTAGTATCTAACCCTATCAACATACCGATCCATGTTCAAATCTCAAGCTCAATCACTAACATACCGATCCATGTACCCACATATGAGACCGCGGTGGCCTAATGGATAAGACGTTAGTCTACAAATCCAGGGTCTTCACCGTTATGAGTTCCAGTTTATTTTTCTACTGTTTACTAAAAACAAACTTTAGAACATCAATTACTGCTACTTGAGAACAGAGTGGAGTAACAGTGTATTTTCTCTTTTATATAGAGGCGGTATGCTTTTATATTTTACTTTAATTTGGTTGTTTATTGTTTTACATCTCCTTAGCAAGTATTAAGCAAACTTTAACGGTGGATTAAGTCATACTACATGTAATAGATAATGCATTTTTTTAATAAAATTACATTAGCCATATTCCATTGAACAAGAATTTCTTACTTTGCTATCTCACCCTCCTATATTTTGGTCAACCAGATCACACACAATAACTTCATGGTTTAATTTTGACTGAAAAAGTGTTCCTTACGCATCTTGCGAAAACAAAAGTCTTTTATGGTGTGATAAGTCTATTGCATCGAACGATAAATCAAAGATTGCATTGCTCTGATTGGTAAAAATAAAGGTTGAAAATATCCGTAAATAGAAGAGCTTTTTGTTCAATGGAACATTACCATTCGAACACATTTTGGTATAAAAGCAATACAAACAAAATTGTATTCAGCTAAAATAAAAAACCTTTTTTATTTAATATTTCAGATACTTTCGGAGGAAGCAGGACATAAACCCAACAGATTTGTTTTACACACTGGTTCAAAACCATACGAAATGAGTGCATCAGATATCAATACCAGGAACGAATGGGTTGCAGGTATGTCTTCAGATATAATCAAACTTTCACCAGGGAAGTAAGACCGCGTGCTTCAGACGAGTAAGTAATTCCTGTTTAGCTAGCTACACACGCCACGTGTGTAATCAAAATTTAAGATGATATGAAATATGGAAGTATGGGACGTTAAATTTCCAAGATAATTTGGCATATAGAGGCTTCATACTTTATTATGATGACGGATACCAAGAACGTATGGATGGCATGTAAACCATCAGATGTAAATACCAAATCAGAATGGATGGTTTGGCATTTGCACAGCGTCCATTCATATTATTTTTTAATCAATGCTTAAATGTTCACAAAGGCTAATGCTACCGTATCAATTGAAATCATATATATCCAGTACATGTATATGGTAATGTAGATCACTTTTATTTCGCGAGAGATTTATTTTCGCGTAAATTCGCGACTCATCCTATTCGCGAATTCAAATATCACGCGAATATATCCAGCACACAGGTATTTCTATGTTGACATACATATGCTGTGATAGGTAAGATTCCAAACGCGAATAAGGTCAAGATTGTCTTGACGAGAAATTTTCTACTCGCAAAAAATAATAAGCTATCTACAGTTTTCATTTTTATTGTTTTATAGCTTTAAGAAGTGCTATTGAACATTGTGACGATGACAGTTTTCATTTCCATCAAAATGATTTTGTCCGGCGTCGAGAAAAACGAGAAGAACAAAGAAAACAAAAAGAAAAAGAAGAAAGATTGAAACAAGAAGAGGCAGAAAATATCAGACGTATGCAAGAGGAATTTGATCATGTGAGTGTTCAATAGCTATTGTTAAATACTTAAATTTGTATCATATTATACCAGTGTTATATTAAAATACATGTTTCAGCTATGTACTAAGTAAATCTAAATAGACCGAGGAAGCATCTCGCTAAGCGACAAGGTAAGAATGAACCATTTTTAATTTTTATCATTGCCTTATGAATTTGGTTAGGTACAATCTAATCAAAAACAAACAGTCCTTGTTTCCTTCACAATCCAAGAAGCAAAGTAAAACTTTGCAAATTGGCAAATCTAATTAGCATGTGAACTTCCACAAAATATGTAAGGTCTGGCCCCGGTTTTACAGTCATTCCTTAGCTAAGATTTTCCTTAACTTAAATTTAGCAAATTTTGTTATTTTTTTTTTAACTACAAGTGACTTTTTTTGTCAAACCTAATGCAGATGTTTTAATCTAGAAGTGATCTTAAAAATGACACCTTAAGTTCCTGAATATTTTGACAATTAACAACATTATAAAAAATTAAAATTCTACAAGATTTCAGTTAAGGAATAATTTAGCTAAGGAATGATTGTGAAACCGGGGCCTGGTGCTCTGGAAATATATCATCCCCTGATCAGCAAGCTACATCACCACATGTGAAATCAATATTGTAAATGAACAGAACATGGAATTATGTCAATTCTATTATGTCCAGGATAATTTTGGAGACGGACACACAATATATCATCATCAACAATATTGTGATGATAGTCAAAAAGGTACAACAAATTTATCTTTTATTGGGTCAGCAATGGCATCATCAGCCAATGCTCTAAAAAGAAAACAAACATGAATTGGTTCCTTTTTTATTATAATGAATCGTTTTCGAATCGGTATCGTTTGTAAAGATTGTTGTGCCATTTGAAGCATTATCAATCGGGAAAGCATATGCATAATTGTTGGAAACCATACAAAATGAATGTGCACTATGACTAAAGCCGTTTTGATTTTGCATCACTGGATGTTCGGCCGTGTCGGAATAATATCAGTAGTGCTCGGACCAAATTTGTTACAAATCCCCCCCCCCCCCCCCCCCCCCCCCCCCCCCGATATTTTAAGATGTTGGCATGAAAAAAAAGGACCAAAATGTATTTTACCACATTTTATTTTATTTGTGTTACCATTTAAAAATGAAACGTAGTGATAGTTGTACGTTAATTTGTTGCAGAAACACAGAGAAGATACACAGCGTCTTCAGGAACAAATGGAACAACTTGAAAGGGAACGGAAGGTTAGTGTTCATTATTTGAAATATCTCTTTTATAAAAATTAGTCGGCCCTTAACATGCGATCATAAGCGTTCAATATTAAAGTATTGTGTTACATTAATTTTGAAAGTGCTTGAAAATAAGGATAAATACCCAATCAGCCGTACAATCAACCACAAACACGCCGATCTATGTTCAATTATAAACATCTAAATCAAAGAAAAAACTTTGTAAACTTTAGCAAATTTAATAAAACATGTGAACTTTCACTAGGGAAGCGAGACTTGTTGCTGCTGAAGGGTAGGCACCTCATGATCATGCTTAGATAGCTACACCCATAAGCGCCACATATAAAATTAAAATGCGGAAAGAAAGGAAAATAGGTAAAATAATTTCTGATACAGGGTTAGTATGCATATCAACAATGCTGTGATGGCAGTTATAAAACTTCCTTTGGCTTTGAAGAGCCAGGCTTGCAATATACATGAGCCACCAATCTATTTTAAGCAGTTTGCGTCATGATATAAAGTCCAATAGTGGGAACAGGCGCTATAATGGCGTGTTAACTGTGACACAAATACACTTTAAGCAGAATATATAGAAATAGATACGAGTAGTTGATAATAGAAAAATTGAAGTCATCACGTTTGTCATACAGCTTCAAAAACAACATTTATGTGTATTATTATAATTAAAACTAGTGTTACAAATTACTGAGGTGATTTTATATAATGTGTTTAGGAGAGAGAAGCTCTTGAGGCCAAGTTAAGAGAAGGAGCCGCATTAAGAGAATTAGACCAACAGAGACTACGCGAGCTGGAAGCATTGAAGGAAGAATAGAGAGGTTATTGAAAGAAGAAAGACAAGCTAAGAGAGATGAGGAAATAGTTAGAGCACTGCAGGCTAGGTACTAATGTATACATACAAAAGAAATAAAAATAAAATGTGTATAGATGAAGATCAATGTCATAAATACACAACAATACAATAGTTAATCACCCATGGTCAAAATTTCACAATGACAAAAACGACAGTTACAGTTTATTATATGTTGAAATTCTGTTTTAAAATAATAGGCTTAATGACGATGGGTGAAGACTAGTTAAGAAGATGAAATTTTCTTCACATTGAAAATACCTTAGCCAGGTTTGTAAATGGTTGAAAGTTTTCAGCCAACTAATTACTAAGCAAAACAAAGTTGAATCATTTGTTCATGTCATTCAGGCTGTGTTACCCTTCCAAATATCAAATATAAAAATATCATTTCAAGTCTGCATCATAAACCAAAGCTAAGTGAAAATTTTGAGAACTGTGAGCTTCTACAAGGAATGTGAGGTCAGGTGCTCTGGGCGGGTTAGTAATCATTTTAGAGGATTTATATAAGTTTTATATACACACAAATATGCAAACATTTCTGTCTTATTTGAATCAAAGGATACTTGAGGAAGAAACAGAAAAGAGAGAAGAGTTAGAGAAACTAAAAGAACAGCAAGAGGAATTGCTGAAAATGGAAAGACAAAAACGTGAAGGACTTGAGGGTCAAAAGGAACAGCAAGAAAGTTTACTGCAACAGGCTCGAGATAAACTACAAGAATTGGAAAATAAGAGAAAAGAAGCCGATGAGAAACTACAGGTCTGTTATATTATTCTGACGTCCATAAATAACTATATGAATTTATATTTTCCATGCATTTACTCTGGAAGAGTAAGTGCTTCCTGACTTCCTGTTTAGCTAGCTACATCCATCCGCTTTGTGTGTATTCAAAATGTAGAATAAAAGGGATATTGACCTATGGGGCGTCTTATATGTCCATATACATCTAGGGTAATTTTAAAAACAAAACCAAACAAACTTATAAACAATATGGTGAGGGAGATCATATATCGTTTAAGGGCCTTGAAACGCTTAGAACTGCAATAATCCTGAGTCAACAATTTATTTGTTAGCAGTTTGCTTGGTTGTATAAAGTTCACGGAGTGGGAACAAGCTCTAATTAGCTAATGAATCGTAATAATTACCTTTTACAATTTCAAAATTAATATTAATGTAATTCCGTCTAATACGTTTTATTAATGACAGAGTCAGGTTTTATTTCAAACATTGTTTTTTTGGCTTTTGCATCTGATATGTAAATATTTCATCTGCAATTTTATATACAATATTTTTGTGTTTTACAACGCCTGTTATATCTTGTTTAAAAGTTAATACAAAGGACCAGTGTAGGAAGACCAGTCGACGATTGACTGTCACATGACAAAGCCCCAAACCAAAGTTGGCAAATTATAAAATGACTTTTTAAATTATGATATTTATACAATTGGTTTTATTTGCTCTAAATTCTTATTCTCAACAGGAAGCCCATATAAAGCTACAAGATGCTGAAAAGGAGCGAATGAAGTTGCAAGACAAGGTAAAGTTGTGGAAAACTCCAAATATCGGACTTGCACGACCGATACAGCCAAAAGTAGACCCACTTATTACACATAGGGGTAAAGGTGCTTTTTGTAATGGAGACTTTGTTAAGCATCAGGACATTGTTGAAGAAAATTCCAGCGATTCAAAGGAAGGTCTTAATATTGTACAGTCAGTTAAACCCACTTCTGACGACCCACCGTCACAGTCAGTAGATAACGAAAGTGTATGTGCCAACAAAGACCCTAATGAAAGTGAAATTCAACAATCAAAAACCACAGAACATGAAAACGAAACATTTTTTTCTGAAAACACAAATGCAAAAAATAGTGTAACAAATGGACACAGTGACAGCAAAACGGATGCTAAAAATAGTGCCAATATTGAAAGTGGACATGGCGAAGAAACCAAGACGGATACCGAAAATAGTGACATTGTTGATAGTGGACATGGCGAAGACAAAACGGATACTGAAAATAGTGACAACGTTGAAAGTGGTGAACATGGACTGTCACAAAACAGAGATAACGAATTTGAAGAAAACGTAAATAGACTTTCTGGAGATAAGAACCTTTATGAAATGTTAAACCTGGTATGGAATCCGATTCCTTAGAAAATAAGGAAAATCTGGAATCCATTGAGACAACGAATATCAGCGCAAATGACAAAGAAAACGTGAATAGACAGTCAGGAGAAAGACATTTGTATGAGAATGTAAAATCCGATTCGATAGAAAATGGTGAAAATGTGGACACAGTTGACACGCCAAACATAACGGCATATGATAATATGATTTACGAAAGTGTTGAACTTAAAATAGTTGAACCTGGTGATTAAATTTAAATTGATTGGTTTAATTTTCTTTAGTTACAGTGCAGATCTAGACATGTGAAAAGTTTCTCATAGGGCTAACGGAAAGGAGTCGAAGCTCGACTACCTACTGGTCGATAAATGAATAGCTAGTTGCCGCAAAGCTGCTACCAAAATGGGAATAGCAGGTGCTAAAACGCTGTCAGGACATAGCTAACGAGTGCCTGAGATCAACTGCTGATTCGTCACTAATTCGTAAGCTTAGTGTTAAAACTTTTGATAGGTCTGTTCTACATTTAATTGATATGACATCTGCCCTGAGGGCATTCATTCTGAGTATACATTATGTCATTGTTTTCTTTCTGTTTCAGCTACGTTAGAGACTTAGATAAAAATACGGAATTTTTAAAATGGATTTTCTTTTTGTGATGGAATGGCACAAAGTAACACATATTTCATTATATCAGTATATCATATGCGTGTTAAAAGGTTTCTCACAAAGGCGCAATTTATATATAACTATGAAAAATTGAATGTAATTTCCAAATTTACTAAATTGATGGGTGGCATAATTAGCTTATTACAAAAGTGTTTAGGGGTTCATTGTTGTTTTTATGCTTTGAACATACCATAGTATACCGTGATATTTGTGTTTGAAAAAGGAAAATTTCTCAATCATATGACGTAGTGTTGCTAAATCATTGATATATATATATATATATAGAGAGAGAGAGAGAGAGAGAGAGAGAGAGAGATTTGGATATAATGATTGCACATTTGAGAAAATTGAATGTAGACTTCTAATTTATGAAATTTATTGGCAGCTGTACTTGTAAGGCTTTGTGTGGATTAGCTGTAGCTTATGGTAGCTTAGTATAAAAGCGTTTTATTGTTGTATTTGGATATTTTGATATACTGAACATGTTTGTCATTGATGTATAAGAAAAATGAAATGTTTGTCATTGATGTATAAGAAAAATGAAGCAAATGTAAATTATTGATTTATTGTTTATGGCACATGGTTGTCGTTTCCAAAGAAAGTTGCTAATATTTATTGTTAATTGCCAATGTATGTATTATTGATTCAAAACCGCCGGTTCTAAATTTTATTCTGATTAACATGTAATGTGATTTTATTTGTGTGCCCAATCAAATCTGTCATTGATAAGCGTATACAATAAATGCATTAAGATTATGCTCATTTATGGCCTTTTCTGTTTTTACTATTGACACACTTCTACCAGACAACTCGTTTCAAAGTCATAATAAATTACATATTATACCAGTTTTAATTTTACAGTACTAGACGTTCGTTTCGGAATACCATTCATAATCAGTAGTTATTGGACCAAAATTATGAAACGAAACTTTTTCAAAATGTTGAAAAGATGCCCAATGGACCAAAATATATTTCAACAAATTTAGCTAACAATACTTTGCATGAGGGAATATACCTAAGCTTTTAAGGAATTTGAAATTTTAACTAGAAGCAAATTTAGACAATTGTATATTTTTGACAATAATACACAATTATTGCCTACTGAGTTTGTGTTATCCTCTGGGGAAACATTGTCAAGCAGAGATACCGACTTAGTGGTTTAAAATACATATTGTATCAGTTTTAATTTTACAGCACTAGACGGTCGTTTCGTAATTCAATTCTTCATCAGTAATCCTTTGACCAAAATTGTGAAACCAATTACTTTTCAAGACGCTGAAAAGATACCCAAAGGACAAAAATATATTTTACCAAATTTAGCTAAGGAACTGCTTTGCATGGCGAGTATATTTTAGTTTTGGGGGAATTTCAAATTTAATCTTGCAGTAAATGTAGATAATATTTTTTTTCTGACAATAATACACAATTATTGCCTACTGGGTTTATGATTTCCCCGGAAAAAATCCACCAACAGAGATTTTACAAAAAACCTTCATTGATATTAATGAGGCAGACAGTACACGCGTTACAAAACAAAACAAGAGGCCCATGGGCCTGATGCGCTCACCTGACAACTAATGGCTAGCTGATAGATTTAAAGAAAACATAAATACTAAACCCCAATGACTTTTTTCTTTAAATCATGATAACTGTTGTATCAATACCTACAACATTCTAATATAAATGCCTATACAAAAGTTAATAGTTTTCAAGATAGTTAACCATTTCAGTATTGTTTCACATCTGTGACCTTGACCTTTGAACTCATGACCTTTTTCTATACATCAATATGATCGTTGTATCAATACCTACAACATTCTAATATACATGCCTATACAAAAAGTTTATAGTTTTCGAGATAATTAACCATTTCGGTATTGTTTCGCATATGTGACCTTGACCTTTAAACCCATAACCTTTTTCTATACATCAAAATGATTGTTGTATCAATATCTACAACATTCTAATATACATGCATATACAAAAAGTTTATAGTTTTCGAGATAATTAACCATTACGGTATTGTTTCGCATCTGTGACCTTGACCTTTGAACCGATGACCTTTTTCTATACATCAAAATGATCGTTGTATCAATACTTACAACATTCTAATATACATGCCTATACAAAAAGTTTATAGTTTTTGAGATAATTAACCATTTGGGTATTGTTTTGCATCTGTGACCTTGACCTTTGAACCCATGACCTTTTTCTATACATCAAAATGATCGTTGTATCAATACTTACAACATTCTAATATACATGCCTATACAAAAAATTTATAGTTTTCGAGATAATTAACCATTTTGGTATTGTTTCACATCTGTGACCTTGACCTTTGAACCCATGACCTTTTTCTATACATCAAAATGATCATTGTATCAATACCTACAACATTCTAATATACATGCCTATACAAAATGTTAATAGTTTTCGAGATAATTAACCATTTCTGTATTGTTTCGAATCTGTGACCTTGACCTTTGAACCCATGACCTTTTTCTATACATCAAAATGATCGTTGTATCAATACCTACAACATTCTAATATACATGCCTATACAAAAAGTTTATAGTTTTCGAGATAATTAACCATTTCAGTATTGTTTCACATCTGTGACCTTGACCTTTGAACCCATGACCTTTTTCTATACATCAAAATGATCGTTGTATCAATACTTACAACATTCTAATATACATGCCTATACAAAAAGTTTATAGTTTTTGAGATAATTAACCATTTGGGTATTGTTTTGCATCTGTGACCTTGACCTTTGAACCCATGACCTTTTTCTATACATCAAAATGATCGTTGTATCAATACTTACAACATTCTAATATACATGCCTATACAAAAAATTTATAGTTTTCGAGATAATTAACCATTTTGGTATTGTTTCACATCTGTGACCTTGACCTTTGAACCCATGACCTTTTTCTATACATCAAAATGATCATTGTATCAATACCTACAACATTCTAATATACATGCCTATACAAAATGTTAATAGTTTTCGAGATAATTAACCATTTCTGTATTGTTTCGAATCTGTGACCTTGACCTTTGAACCCATGACCTTTTTCTATACATCAAAATGATCGTTGTATCAATACCTACAACATTCTAATATACATGCCTATACAAAAAGTTTATAGTTTTCGAGATAATTAACCATTTTGGTATTGTTTCGCATCTGTGACCTTGACCTTTGAACCCATGACCTTTTTCTATACATCAAAATGATCGTTGTATCAATACCTACAACATTCTAATATACATGCCTATACAAAATGTTTATAGTTTTCGAGATAATTAACCATTTGGGTATTGTTTCGCATCTGTGACCTTGACCTTTCAACCCATGACCTTTTTCTATACATCAAAATGATCGTTGTATCAATACCTACAACATTCTAATATACATGCCTATACAAAAAGTTTATAGTTTTTAAGATAATTAACCATTTCGGTATTGTTTCACATCTGTGACCTTGACCTTTAAACCCATGACCTTTTTCTATACATCAAAATGATCGTTGTATCAATACCTACAACATTCTAATATACATGCCTATACAAAAAGTTTATAGTTTTCGAGATAATAATTATAATCAGAGGTAAAAAAAAATTAGGTCACGACCTTCACAATTGACCTTGACCTCAATTTGAAGATACTAACAAGAAGATGTCAAAACTGAAAACCCCATGTCATTATCTGGTCAAATAGTCACGTTATAACAATTTGAAGCTATTTTACGATTTTTTTCAAAATTAAACGCAAAAACGCGTAACCTATTTTTTATCCGAATTTCACAAAATGAACAAACTATAGGCTTAAGACCCTAGAGAAGCCAAATATCACATCAGATTTTTTCTCCAATCAGTACTTTCGGAGAAGAAGATTTTTTAAGATTTTTGCACCCCTAGGTCACCTTGACCTAGTTATGGTAGCCATGGCAACGTAACGAACAAATCTGAATTGCACTGGCCCATATATACTTCTGACAAAGTTTCATTAAAAACTGTCCAGTAGTTTCAGAGGAGAAGTCGAAAATAGGTGTTAACGACGCACACACGCACACACGCACACACGCACATACACACGCTGCGCTATGCCATAAGCTCACATGACCTTCGGTCAGGTGAGCTAAAAAACTATATAAATAGCCAGATAATAAGAAGGAAAGGGCAAAAGGAAACGTAGAAATAATTCAAAAAATTTTATTATAAGGTGAAAATTGAAATATTGGAAAGAAACTTCAAGCGACGTCAGTATCACAGGTGAGCACTTGCGCTTCATCAATTTATTTCAATGTTTAAACGGTGTATCAGATGCAGTTAATTATTTCACATACGAAGCGAGCACTCTACCAACAGAGCTACCATAGTGATTTGACAGTTTAGCATGTCGCCTTTTTAAAAACCTCAGCATTGCTGAGGCGTGGGTGGGTGTTTGTCTCTCGAAAAACTGCTTTAGTTTAGATGCAGTTAACTCTTTCACATACGAGGCGAGCACTCTACCAACTGAGCTACCGTAGTGATTTGACAGTTTAGCATTTCGCCATTTTAAAATAACTTAGCATTGCTGAGGCGTGGGGTATAAATTTGTCCCTCGAAAAACTGCTTTAGTTTAGATGCAGTTAACTCTTTCACATACAAGACGAGCACTCTACCAACTGAGCTACCGTAGTGTAGGACAGTTTAGCATTTCGCATTTTTAAAATAGCTCAGCATTGCTGAGGCATGGGGTATTTTTAGATCGAAAAACTGCTTTAGTTTAGATGCAGTTAACGCCTTCACATACGAAGCGAGCACTCTACCAACTGAGCTACCGTAGTGTAGGACAGTTTAGCATTTCGCATTTTTAAAATAGCTCAGCATTGCTGAGGCATGGGGTATTTGTAGATCGAAAAACTGCTTTAGTTTAGATGCAGTTAACAATTTCACATACGAGGCGAGCACTCTACCAACGGAGCTACCGTAGTGTAGGACAGTTTAGCATTTCGCCATTTTAAAATAACTCAGCAGTGCTGAGGCGTGGGGTATAAATTTGTCCCTCGAAAAACTGCTTTATAACTCTTTCACATACGAGGCGAGCACTCTACCAACTGAGCTACCGTAGTGTAGGACAGTTTAGCATTTCGCCTCTTTAAAATAGCTCAGCATTGCTGAGGCATGGGTGTTTGTCTCTTGAAAAACTGCTTTAGTTTAGATGCAGTTAACGCCTTCACATACAAAGCGAGCATTTTACCAACTGAGCTACCGTAGTGTAGGACAGTTTAGCATGTCGCCTTTTTAAAATAGCTCAGCATTGCTGAGGCATGGGGTATTTGTAGATCGAAAAACTGCTTTAGTTTAGATGCAGTTAACGCTTTCACATACGAATCGAGCACTCTACCAACTGAGCTACCGTAGTGTAGGACAGTTTAGCATTTCGCCTTTTTAAAATAGCTCAACATTGCTGAGGCATGGGGTATTTGTAGATCGAAAAACTGCTTTAGTTTAGATGCAGTTAACGCCTTCACATACGAATCGAGCACTCTACCAACTGAGCTACCGTAGTGTAGGACAGTTTAGCATTTCGCCTTTTTAAAATAGCTCAACATTGCTGAGGCATGGGGTATTTGTAGATCGAAAAACTGCTTTAGTTTAGATGCAGTTAACTCTTTCACATACGAATCAAGCACTCTACCAACTGAGCTACCGTAGCTGTGTCTTAGTTTAAACAGTATTTATTTTGATAAATTAGATATAATACATATAACATTATAAATAATTAATTAATAGGATTCTGGAACTAGAGAATATCTCTAATATTAACCAGTCTCCTATATCTTAGAGAACTTAAACATCTAATAAAGGTGTATAATTAATTACATAATAATAGTAGTAGTAATAATATGATAACAATAATAATAGAAAATTGTGGTAGAATAATAATAATGATAATAATAGTAATAAAATTGTGAATAAAATTATAATAATAATAGTGAATAATAATAATAATAATAATAATAATAATAATAATAATAATAATAATAATAATAATAAATATGTGTGTCTTATTTACTCACTCGATGTTAAATCAGTCTGGCTAAATCCATATTACTGATAAGGTTCTAACATTAATCGGTATTTCATGGAGTTTAATCAAAATTACAAAACAAATTAAAACCAAATTTATCCAAATATCTACCGATAAATGTTATGTGTTGCATTTTGTAATACTTTGTATCGTAAAAAAATCAAATAAACACATGACACAGAGATAATTAAAATACTATGTGTGATGAAAATAAACTGTGAATACTGAAGCAGGGGCGTAGCTGGGTCCGAGATATCATGTAGGCACAAACACGTGATGCTCAAAGCGCCGATGGGGGAGGGTGTGGGAGGGTTTTTTGGGGAGGTGGGTTCCGGGGGGGGGGGCGTCGGGTCCCTCGGAAATTTTGAAATATATTATCGAAAAACATCGGAGTGTTTCAATGCCTATATTACACATTGTATGCTGTGAAAACTTTATACTGAAATCGTCAAATGAAAGAGAAATTTTGACTTTATTTCAGTAGATTGCTGTCAAAGTCAAATGAGATTTTATAGCAGGGTGTTTCTCTGGTTTGTGTTTTTTAAAAATCTTAGTTTCTCGTCATAGTCTATGGTAAATGCGGTAGCTCGGTTGGTTTAATGCTCGCTTCGTATGTGGAATGTCGGGGTTCCAATACCGGCCAGGCAGACCAAAGACTTGAAAAGTGGTAGTTCAGCAATTAGAAATGAAAGTCACGGATCCTTTGGACGTGATCTATAAAAACCGATGCCATTGGCATGGTAGGCGACACATTAAAAACACTCACTAGACATTATCCTACACGCACTAGTTCTAAACTAATTAAATTTATTTAAATAATTCTTAATACATTAATATCTTTGTCAAAATAATGTGTAAAGTGTGGACACGTGCCCTTAATTAAGGCAGTTACGCCTTATTATCACCAGTTTTTTTCAGGTGTTTTTTTTTTTTTTTTTTTTTTTTTTTTTGACATATTTCCAGGCTATGATTTTCAATTTCGATTTGGTGGGTCACCACTGTTGCTAGCTAAACAGGAGGTGCTTACCCTTATGGCTGAGCACGCGGTCGTTTTTTTACAAAGTTTTCATTTTGTTTATGGATTGCGGTTTGGACATGGATTGATATATTCGTTTATGCCGAAAGATTACTTGAACAGTTAGACCTACCTCAGAATGCGCTGTACTTCTACAGGTGACATTAGTCACTTTTGACGATTATGTAACGTGTGGTGCTGGTCGTAAGAGTAGTAGAGAAAATAGGAATGTTAGAACTTGAACAGGTTTAAAGAAGAAAGATGGATAAAAGATAGAATTCCAGTTGTGTATTTCGCCCCTTCAGCTCAAGCCTCTCCGGTTACGATGGCCGCGGCCGGTACAGCCTTGAGCCCGAAGCACTGGTAGCTACTTACATAAACTTGGGGACTTAAATCCCCGCTTGAAGATACTAAGTCAGGGGATTCTGCAATATGAACAGATAGACTTTGGAACAGAGGTGGGTTTTCATTAAATTTGAATTTAACGAGTTGTCAACCTTCACTGAAATATGCCTCAGAAATTAGACAAATTATCTCGCTAGAATAAAAAAATACGAAAGATAAAAACAACTTATCATGACTTTTAGTAATCTTTTAATATTAAATGGGTATGCTATCTTACAGTGATGTAAGGAACTGTTAGTGTAAGGGTTTTAACTATTAGTAGAGTGTTAACCAGTTATATGGCGGATGTGGCGGTGCTCCAGAGGTTAAAGGAAACTACAACAAGTAAACACGTAAGTACCTTTTACCGACATATCATTTAATTTGATTTAAATAATCGGTGTAAAGTTTGTAATTTAAACTTTGTTTTTAATTATGACAGATTATTTGTATTCTTATAGGCCTATTTGAGTTTTGTTCAAATAAGGTCTCATTAAACACTTCGCCCTTTCCCATAGGGTCCCATGTTAAATTACCCAACTTTGTGACGCCATTGTGAGTTTCTGTACGTAATATGTACATTAAATTATACACCATTTGAAAGGGAATTAAAAACACTTCAATAATCAATTGTAAAAACGGTACCATTACCGTTGATTTTTTTCGCTAGATGGGATTATATGCATACCACATGAAAAACACGTATTCACGGCTTGTGTTTATTGGAACCTTAGCCGGATGCTGTCCACCTATTTACTTCCGCTTATACAAGTGTATCTTACGCAATTTCTCAATTTTTTAATTACACAGTTATTCTGTGTATCTTCTACTTTCCAATGATATATTGTTTATCCCAATAACATTTGTGTACCCGATTTTATCAGCCATACCCATTATTATTAGTATTTTAATGTCTAAGAGGTACTATTTGGAACCAGGGCCAATTGACCTTTTGTGACCTGGAAGTGTTTAATGAGACCTTAAGAATTTGACATGTTTTCTAACTTTTACATTTTGAACACCATTGCAAAGTTTGACTTATTACAAATTAAACAAATGCTTATTTATTCATTTCCGTTGACTTAAAACATTTTTATGCCCAAAAACAGATCACTGTGATATCGCTGAATTAACAGTGATTGCAGTTAATAAGAGATAAACGACAACAAAAAATCCAAACCTCCATTTCATAAATGATGTGATATATCATTCTTGCATGGCCTATTCAGAAACTTGCATTCAAATAGTATGTTTTACCTAAAGCAAACACGCGATTATCACTCAGTACAACTTTGAAAACTTAAGGGTCACCAGTGAAAAGCTACCTATCTTGTCAAAGGGAGGTAACTCCTTTTGTAGAACAAAAATCATTCTCTCATTATTATGAAAAACATTTGTTTGTTCTTTGGCCTATGCTATTCACAAATACAATTAAATAGCCATTAATTCCATACGCATACTCCGCATACGCAACATGAAAATAATACTTAAATCTATTGGTCAATTGTTCAAATAATTTGTATCCATTGTGTTTGTCTACCATCACTATGACATCATAATCGTCTATGACGTCATTGCCATTATGCATCACAGCTGCTATAGTTTCATGTAAGAGTACTAAACTATAACGCCAAAATTCCATTATGTGTAAGGTCCGTAAACAATCCTACGGCCCATTGATTTACGATGTGGAAAATGCATACAGCTTTCCATCTAGAGCTGATGAAAAGACACATAGGCATATTTATCACTTGTAAACAGGCTAAAATGCTGGATTTATGGTTATATTTCTGTAAAAATCATGTCCGAACATCGGAATTTTAGTATTAAAGAACATAAATAACCGTAACTCAAACTTCCCATGCATGCTTTTCCATAAATGTGGCCTAAGCATTGAATCCGAGATACAAACACTCCGTTTTTAGGAAAATAGCCTGTGGCTACTTAAGAATTTGACATGTTTTCTAACTTTTACATTTTGAACACCATTGCAAAGTTTGACTTATTACAAATTAAACAAATGCTTATTTATTCATTTCCGTTGACTTAAAACATTTTTATGCCCAAAAACAGATCACTGTGATATCGCTGAATTAACAGTGATTGCAGTTAATAAGAGATAAACGACAACAAAAAATCCAAACCTCCATTTCATAAATGATGTGATATATCATTCTTGCATGGCCTATTCAGAAACTTGCATTCAAATAGTATGTTTTACCTAAAGCAAACACGCGATTATCACTCAGTACAACTTTGAAAACTTAAGGGTCACCAGTGAAAAGCTACCTATCTTGTCAAAGGGAGGTAACTCCTTTTGTAGAACAAAAATCATTCTCTCATTATTATGAAAAACATTTGTTTGTTCTTTGGCCTATGCTATTCACAAATACAATTAAATAGCCATTAATTCCATACGCATACTCCGCATACGCAACATGAAAATAATACTTAAATCTATTGGTCAATTGTTCAAATAATTTGTATCCATTGTGTTTGTCTACCATCACTATGACATCATAATCGTCTATGACGTCATTGGCATTATGCATCACAGCTGCTATAGTTTCATGTAAGAGTACTAAACTATAACGCCAAAATGCCGTTATGTGTAAGGTCCGTAAACAATCCTACGGCCCATTGATTTACAATGTGGAAAATGCATACAGCTTTCCATCTAGAGCTGATGAAAAGACACTCTGGCATATTTATCACTTGTAAACAAGCTAAAATGCTGGATTTATGGTTATATTTCTGTAAAAATCATGTCCGAACATCGGAATTTTAGTATTAAAGAACATAAATAACCGTAACTCAAACTTCCCATCCATGCTTTTCCATCAATTTGGCCTAAGCATTGAATCCGAGATACAAACACTCCGTTTTTAGGAAAATAGCCTGTGGCGACTTAAGGTCTCATTAAACACTTCGCCCTTTCCCATAGGGTCCCATGTTAAATTACCCAACTTTGTGACGCCATTGTGAGTTTCTGTACGTAATAGGTACATTAAATTATACACCATTTGAAAGGGAATTAAAACACTTCAATAATCAATTGTAAAAACGGTACCATTACCGTTGATTTTTTTCGCTAGATGGGATTATATGCATACCACATGAAAAACACTTATTCACGGCTTGTGTTTATTGGAACCTTAGCCGGATGCTGTCCACCTATTTACTTCCGCTTATACAAGTGTATCTTACGCAATTTCTCAATTTTTTAATTACACAGTTATTCTGTGTATCTTCTACTTTCCAATGATATATTGTTTATCCCAATAACATTTGTGTACCCGATTTTATCAGCCATACCCCTTATTATTAGTATTTTAATGTCTAAGAGGTACTATTTGGAACCAGGGCCAATTGACCTTTTGTGACCTGGAAGTGTTTAATGAGACCTTAAGAATTTGACACGTTTTGTAACTTTTACATTTTGAACACCATTGCAAAGTTTGACTTATTACAAATTAAACAAATGCTTATTTATTCATTTCCGTTGACTTAAACCATTTTTATGCCCAAAAACAGATCACTGTGATATCGCTGAATTAACAGTGATTGCAGTTAATAAGAGATAAACGACAACGAAAATCCAAACCACCATTTCATAAATGATGTGATATATCATTCTTGCATGGCCTATTCAGAAACTTGCATTCAAATAGTATGTTTTACCTAAAGCAAAACGCGATTATCACTCAGTACAACTTTGAAAACTTAAGGGTCACCAGTGAAAGCTACATATCTTGTCAAAGGTGAGGTAACTCCTTTTGTAGAACAAAAATCATTCTCTCATTATTATGAAAAGCATTTGTTTGTTCTTTGGCCTATGCTATTCACAAATACAATTAAATAGACATTAATTCCATACGCATACTCCGCATACGCAACATGAAATAATGCTTAAATCTATTGGTCAATTGTTCAAATAATTTGTATCCATTGTGTTTGTCTACCATCACTATGACATCATAATCGTCTATGACGTCATTGGCATTATGCATCACAGCTGCTATAGTTTCATGTAAGAGTACTAAACTATAACGCCAAAATGCCGTTATGTGTAAGGTCCGTAAACAATCCTACGGCCCATTGATTTACAATGTGGAAAATGCATACAGCTTTCCATCTAGAGCTGATGAAAAGACACTCTGGCATATTTATCACTTGTAAACAAGCTAAAATGCTGGATTTATGGTTATATTTCTGTAAAAATCATGTCCGAACATCGGAATTTTAGTATTAAAGAACATAAATAACCGTAACTCAAACTTCCCATCCATGCTTTTCCATCAATTTGGCCTAAGCATTGAATCCGAGATACAAACACTCCGTTTTTAGGAAATAGCCTGTGGCGACTTAAGGTCTCATTAAACACTTCGCCCTTTCCCATAGGGTCCCATGTTAAATTACCCAACTTTGTGACGCCATTGTGAGTTTCTGTACGTAATAGGTACATTAAATTATACACCATTTGAAAGGAATTAAAACACTTCAATAATCAATTGTAAAAACGGTACCATTACCGTTGATTTTTTTCGCTAGATGGGATTATATGCATACCACATGAAAAACACTTATTCACGGCTTGTGTTTATTGGAACCTTAGCCGGATGCTGTCCACCTATTTACTTCCGCTTATACAAGTGTATCTTACGCAATTTCTCAATTTTTTAATTACACAGTTATTCTGTGTATCTTCTACTTTCCAATGATATATTGTTTATCCCAATAACATTTGTGTACCCGATTTTATCAGCCATACCCCTTATTATTAGTATTTTAATGTCTAAGAGGTACTATTTGGAACCAGGGCCAATTGACCTTTTGTGACCTGGAAGTGTTTAATGAGACCTTAAGAATTTGACACGTTTTGTAACTTTTACATTTTGAACACCATTGCAAAGTTTGACTTATTACAAATTAAACAAATGCTTATTTATTCATTTCCGTTGACTTAAACCATTTTTATGCCCAAAACAGATCACTGTGATATCGCTGAATTAACAGTGATTGCAGTTAATAAGAGATAAACGACAACGAAAATCCAAACCACCATTTCATAAATGATGTGATATATCATTCTTGCATGGCCTATTCAGAAACTTGCATTCAAATAGTATGTTTTTACCTAAAGCAAACACGCGATTATCACTCAGTACAACTTTGAAAACTTAAGGGTCACCAGTGAAAAGCTACATATCTTGTCAAAGGTGAGGTAACTCCTTTTGTAGAACAAAAATCATTCTCTCATTATTATGAAAAGCATTTGTTTGTTCTTTGGCCTATGCTATTCACAAATACAATTAAATAGACATTAATTCCATACGCATACTCCGCATACGCAACATGAAATAATGCTTAAATCTATTGGTCAATTGTTCAAATAATTTGTATCCATTGTGTTTGTCTACCATCACTATGACATCATAATCGTCTATGACGTCATTGGCATTATGCATCACAGCTGCTATAGTTTCATGTAAGAGTACTAAACTATAACGCCAAAATGCCGTTATGTGTAAGGTCCGTAAACAATCCTACGGCCCATTGATTTACAATGTGGAAAATGCATACAGCTTTCCATCTAGAGCTGATGAAAAGACACTCTGGCATATTTATCACTTGTAAACAAGCTAAAATGCTGGATTTATGGTTATATTTCTGTAAAAATCATGTCCGAACATCGGAATTTTAGTATTAAAGAACATAAATAACCGTAACTCAAACTTCCCATCCATGCTTTTCCATCAATTTGGCCTAAGCATTGAATCCGAGATACAAACACTCCGTTTTTAGGAAAATAGCCTGTGGCGACTTAAGGTCTCATTAAACACTTCGCCCTTTCCCATAGGGTCCCATGTTAAATTACCCAACTTTGTGACGCCATTGTGAGTTTCTGTACGTAATAGGTACATTAAATTATACACCATTTGAAAGGGAATTAAAAACACTTCAATAATCAATTGTAAAAACGGTACCATTACCGTTGATTTTTTTCGCTAGATGGGATTATATGCATACCACATGAAAAACACTTATTCACGGCTTGTGTTTATTGGAACCTTAGCCGGATGCTGTCCACCTATTTACTTCCGCTTATACAAGTGTATCTTACGCAATTTCTCAATTTTTTAATTACACAGTTATTCTGTGTATCTTCTACTTTCCAATGATATATTGTTTATCCCAATAACATTTGTGTACCCGATTTTATCAGCCATACCCCTTATTATTAGTATTTTAATGTCTAAGAGGTACTATTTGGAACCAGGGCCAATTGACCTTTTGTGACCTGGAAGTGTTTAATGAGACCTTAAATTTGACACGTTTTGTAACTTTTACATTTTGAACACCATTGCAAAGTTTGACTTATTACAAATTAAACAAATGCTTATTTATTCATTTCCGTTGACTTAAACCATTTTTATGCCCAAAAACAGATCACTGTGATATCGCTGAATTAACAGTGATTGCAGTTAATAAGAGATAAACGACAACGAAAATCCAAACCACCATTTCATAAATGATGTGATATATCATTCTTGCATGGCCTATTCAGAAACTTGCATTCAAATAGTATGTTTTACCTAAAGCAAACACGCGATTATCACTCAGTACAACTTTGAAAACTTAAGGGTCACCAGTGAAAAGCTACATATCTTGTCAAAGGTGAGGTAACTCCTTTTGTAGAACAAAAATCATTCTCTCATTATTATGAAAAGCATTTGTTTGTTCTTTGGCCTATGCTATTCACAAATACAATTAAATAGACATTAATTCCATACGCATACTCCGCATACGCAACATGAAATAATGCTTAAATCTATTGGTCAATTGTTCAAATAATTTGTATCCATTGTGTTTGTCTACCATCACTATGACATCATAATCGTCTATGACGTCATTGGCATTATGCATCACAGCTGCTATAGTTTCATGTAAGAGTACTAAACTATAACGCCAAAATGCCGTTATGTGTAAGGTCCGTAAACAATCCTACGGCCCATTGATTTACAATGTGGAAAATGCATACAGCTTTCCATCTAGAGCTGATGAAAAGACACTCTGGCATATTTATCACTTGTAAACAAGCTAAAATGCTGGATTTATGGTTATATTTCTGTAAAAATCATGTCCGAACATCGGAATTTTAGTATTAAAGAACATAAATAACCGTAACTCAAACTTCCCATCCATGCTTTTCCATCAATTTGGCCTAAGCATTGAATCCGAGATACAAACACTCCGTTTTTAGGAAAATAGCCTGTGGCGACTTAAGGTCTCATTAAACACTTCGCCCTTTCCCATAGGGTCCCATGTTAAATTACCCAACTTTGTGACGCCATTGTGAGTTTCTGTACGTAATAGGTACATTAAATTATACACCATTTGAAAGGGAATTAAAAACACTTCAATAATCAATTGTAAAAACGGTACCATTACCGTTGATTTTTTTCGCTAGATGGGATTATATGCATACCACATGAAAAACACTTATTCACGGCTTGTGTTTATTGGAACCTTAGCCGGATGCTGTCCACCTATTTACTTCCGCTTATACAAGTGTATCTTACGCAATTTCTCAATTTTTTTACACAGTTATTCTGTGTATCTTCTACTTTCCAATGATATATTGTTTATCCCAATAACATTTGTGTACCCGATTTTATCAGCCATACCCCTTATTATTAGTATTTTAATGTCTAAGAGGTACTATTTGGAACCAGGGCCAATTGACCTTTTGTGACCTGGAAGTGTTTAATGAGACCTTAAGAATTTGACACGTTTTGTAACTTTTACATTTTGAACACCATTGCAAAGTTTGACTTATTACAAATTAAACAAATGCTTATTTATTCATTTCCGTTGACTTAAACCATTTTTATGCCCAAAACAGATCACTGTGATATCGCTGAATTAACAGTGATTGCAGTTAATAAGAGATAAACGACAACGAAAATCCAAACCACCATTTCATAAATGATGTGATATATCATTCTTGCATGGCCTATTCAGAAACTTGCATTCAAATAGTATGTTTTACCTAAAGCAAACACGCGATTATCACTCAGTACAACTTTGAAAACTTAAGGGTCACCAGTGAAAAGCTACATATCTGGTCAAAGTGAGGTAACTCCTTTTGTAGAACAAAATCATTTCTCTCATTATTATGAAAAGCATTTGTTTGTTCTTTGGCCTATGCTATTCACAAATACAATTAAATAGACATTAATTCCATACGCATACTCCGCATACGCAACATGAAATAATGCTTAAATCTATTGGTCAATTGTTCAAATAATTTGTATCCATTGTGTTTGTCTACCATCACTATGACATCATAATCGTCTATGACGTCATTGGCATTATGCATCACAGCTGCTATAGTTTCATGTAAGAGTACTAAACTATAACGCCAAAATGCCGTTATGTGTAAGGTCCGTAAACAATCCTACGGCCCATTGATTTACAATGTGGAAAATGCATACAGCTTTCCATCTAGAGCTGATGAAAAGACACTCTGGCATATTTATCACTTGTAAACAAGCTAAAATGCTGGATTTATGGTTATATTTCTGTAAAAATCATGTCCGAACATCGGAATTTTAGTATTAAAGAACATAAATAACCGTAACTCAAACTTCCCATCCATGCTTTTCCATCAATTTGGCCTAAGCATTGAATCCGAGATACAAACACTCCGTTTTTAGGAAAATAGCCTGTGGCGACTTAAGGTCTCATTAAACACTTCGCCCTTTCCCATAGGGTCCCATGTTAAATTACCCAACTTTGTGACGCCATTGTGAGTTTCTGTACGTAATAGGTACATTAAATTATACACCATTTGAAAGGGAATTAAAAACACTTCAATAATCAATTGTAAAAACGGTACCATTACCGTTGATTTTTTTCGCTAGATGGGATTATATGCATACCACATGAAAAACACTTATTCACGGCTTGTGTTTATTGGAACCTTAGCCGGATGCTGTCCACCTATTTACTTCCGCTTATACAAGTGTATCTTACGCAATTTCTCAATTTTTTAATTACACAGTTATTCTGTGTATCTTCTACTTTCCAATGATATATTGTTTATCCCAATAACATTTGTGTACCCGATTTTATCAGCCATACCCCTTATTATTAGTATTTTAATGTCTAAGAGGTACTATTTGGAACCAGGGCCAATTGACCTTTTGTGACCTGGAAGTGTTTAATGAGACCTTATTGTCTAGATAGATTATCTCCCTTTGACCATTCACTGATTGATAGAAAAAAGATAGAGAATTCTGAAAAAATAATGAGGTACTCAATCGTCCATTTTTATTTATTTATTTATTTATTTATTTATTTATTTATTTATTGATTTATTTATTGATTTATGTATTCATGGAACATAAACGTTTTAGGAAATTCTGAAATAAATAGCATTTAATTAATAAGATTTTATTCATTTTATTCATTTATTTCTTATTATTAATGGAATGTAAAAAATTAAGAAAATTCTAAAAAAAATAAATAAATAGGTACTCCATCGTCCATTTAATGACTTAAGTAATTCATTCATTTATTAATTGATTTACTTTAATTAATTAATTAATTAATTTTAATTTTGTTTTAATTTGCACTTAAAGTCTTAGTCATTACCGAATGAGTTGCCGAGCTGTTGACAACTCAAAGTGCCGAGGGGCCGAATGAGCTGCCGAGCTGTGGACAACTCAAGTGCTGAGGGGCCGAATGAGCTGCCGAGCTGTGGACAACTCAAAGTGCCGAGAGGCCGAATGAGCTGCCGAGCTGTGGACAACTCAAAGTGCCGAGGGCCGAATGAGCTGCCGAGCTGTGGACAACTCAAAGTGCTGAGGGGCCGAATGAGTTGCCGAGCTGTGGACAACTCAAAGTGCCGAGAGGCCGAATGAGCTGCCGAGCTGTGGACAACTCAAAGTGCTGAGAGGCCGAATGAGTTGCCGAGCTGTGGACAACTTAAATTGCCGAGAGGCCGAATGAGCTGCCGAGCTGTGGACAACTCAAAGTGCCGAGAGGCCGAATGAGCTGCCGAGCTGTGGACAACTCAAAGTGCTGAGGGGCCGAATGAGCTGCCGAGCTGTGGACAACTCAAAGTGCCGAGAGGCCGAATGAGCTGCCGAGCTGTGGACAACTCAAAGTGCCGAGAGACCGAATGAGCTGCCGAGCTGTGGACAACTCAAAGTGCCGAGAAGCCGAATGAGCTGCCGAGCTGTGGACAACTCAAAGTGCTGAGGGGCCGAATGAGTTGCCGAGCTGTGGACAACTCAAAGTGCCGAGAGGCCGAATGAGCTGCCGAGCTGTGGACAACTCAAAGTGCTGAGAGGCCGAATGAGTTGCCGAGCTGTGGACAACTTAAATTGCCGAGAGGCCGAATGAGTTGCCGAGCTGTGGACAACTCAAAGTGCTGAGGGGCCGAATGAGTTGCCGAGCTGTGGACAACTCAAAGTGCTGAGGGGCCGAATGAGTTGCCGAGCTGTGGACAACTCAAAGTGCCGAGAGGCCGAATGAGTTGCCGAGCTGTGGACAACTCAAAGTGCCGAGAGGCCGAATGAGTTGCCGAGCTGTGGACAACTCAAAGTGCCGAGATGCCGAATGAGTTGCCGAGCTGTGGACAACTCAAAGTGCCGAGAGGCCGAATGAGTTGCCGAGCTGTGGACAACTTAAATTGCCGAGAGGCCGAATGAGCTGCCGAGCTGTGGACAACTCAAAGTGCCGAGAGGCCGAATGAGCTGCCGAGCTGTGGACAACTCAAAGTGCTGAGGGGCCGAATGAGTTGCCGAGCTGTGGACAACTCAAAGTGCCGAGAGGCCGAATGAGCTGCCGAGCTGTGGACAACTCAAAGTGCTGAGGGGCCGAATGAGTTGCCGAGCTGTGGACAACTCAAAGTGCCGAGAGGCCGAATGAGTTGCCGAGCTGTGGATAACTCAAAATGCCGAGAGGCCGAATGAGCTGCCGAGCTGTGGACAACTCAAAGTGCTGAGGGGCCGAATGAGTTGCCGAGCTGTGGACAACTCAAAGTGCCGAGAGGCCGAATGAGTTGCCGAGCTGTGGACAACTCAAAGTGCCGAGAGGCCGAATGAGCTGCCGAGCTGTGGACAACTCAAAGTGGTGAGGGGCCGAATGAGTTGCCGAGCTGTGGACAACTCAAAGTGCCGAGAGGCCGAATGAGTTGCCGAGCTGTGGACAACTCAAAGTGCCGAGAGGCCGAATGAGTTGCCGAGCTGTGGACAACTCAAAGTGCCGAGAGGCCGAATGAGCTGCCGAGCTGTGGACAACTCAAAGTGCCGAGAGGCCGAATGAGTTGCCGAGCTGTGGACAACTCAAAGTGCCGAGAGGCCGAATGAGCTGCCGAGCTGTGGACAACTCAAAGTGCCGAGAGGCCGAATGAGCTGCCGAGCTGTGGACAACTCAAAGTGCCGAGGGGCCGAATGAGTTGCCGAGCTGTGGACAACTCAAAGTGCCGAGAGGCCGAATGAGTTGCCGAGCTGTGGACAACTCAAAGTGCCGAGAGGCCGAATGAGTTGCCGAGCTGTGGACAACTCAAAGTGCCGAGAGGCCGAATGAGCTGCCGAGCTGTGGACAACTCAAAGTGCCGAGAGGCCGAATGAGTTGCCGAGCTGTGGACAACTCAAAGTGCCAAGAGGCCGAATGAGTTGCCGAGCTGTGGACAACTCAAAGTGCCGAGAGGCCGAATGAGTTGCCGAGCTGTGGACAACTCAAAGTGCCGAGAGGCCGAATGAGCTGCCGAGCTGTGGACAACTCAAAGTGCCGAGAGGCCGAATGAGTTGCCGAGCTGTGGGAGTTTTAGTTGCCGAGGGGCCGAGAGTGGACAGTTTTTTGGCCACTAGCTGTCTCGGTCCCTTGGCAGCCGAGTCTCGGCTTCTTTTAGTCAGCTCAGTGTTAAACTTTCGACAGGTCTGTACTGTAGCTACATCCACCACGTATGTAATCAATATTGTGAAAAAGGGATATGGCACCTCAAATATATCCAGGGCGATCCGGGGCACAGAGAGATCAAACTATACTTGATGACGGCCATAAAACTGTTTGAGAGGCTTGCAATATCCCTGGGTCAACAATTTATTTGCAAGCAGCCTGCATCGTTGCACAAGGTATTATTATTGCTATTTTCATCTGATCACTTTCTTGAACGATTGTTTACCATTTTTCTCTAAGCCGCATCGATAAATCTGAATCAAATTTCAGGGTAGTTTCCCGTACCCATTGAAATTTTGCAATCGTGTATTTAAATCTTGGATGGTTCAATGGATAGGGGCATGTAGGTGGCATCTTAAAATAATGATCGCAAATTTTGTCATATGTAGATTGTTTTGTAATAATAAACTATATATATTCACGACCAGCATTAATCCATATTACAGAATTGTAGCCTTGGAGTGGAGAGTTATCATCCTCGAAGATAAAAAAACAAATTCATGGTAATGCGTTTAAATGAAAAAAGAACGAAATAGAAAAATTAATAAAACGAAAAAAAAATCGGTTATGTTGATCAATAGGTGTGTGTGTGTGTGTGTGTGTGTGTGTGTGTGTGTGTGTGTGTGTGTGCCCATATACATTTCAGTACAGAGAGTACAAGATAAATAATTAAGTGTGTTTACCTCATTCATTATTGTGATCATGTACGTTTGAAGATTGCTCTCTGCTACCGCAGCGTCATTGCCTGCCAGACTCAGGAAACTAAAAATAAAATCAATCACTTTGTTAATTTTTAAACACGATTCTTGTGTGATTGATTTAATCCGCAGAGCAAATTGATAATAATTGGAGAATATTAAAGTATTAAATATTAAATAATCTTCTGTTCATGTAATGATCAATATTATGCATTGAAGCAGGAGCAATCAAATTGGCGAAAACCAGAGTTTTTTCAGAAGGCAGAATTAGTTATTTGTTCCGTTAGCTTTTTCGCTAGCACTTGGTTGCTATATAGTTGCTATATTTCTTTGCAATAAAATCAATTGATGATTTTGAATGTTCATTTGCAATAAAATAGAATGTATACTTTACTTTCATTCAATAAAGTAACGTGACTAAATGAACCACAAAAATATCACCAAACAAGAGCCCTATCAGACCTGATACATTCACCTGATATATAATGGCTGACTGGAAAATTTATAAGTAAAAAATGAAGTCCAAACATGAAAATCTGATCATCTTATCATATACAAAACATGAGTTTTCAAGATAATTTTAAAAATCACAAAAGTATGATCTTTGTTCAAGCCTAGGTGAGCTAAACATAAAAAAATGATAACAGATATAACATATATCGGGTAAATTTGAAGAAGAATAAACAATAAATAAAACATAAAAGACACATCAAAACGTTATAAACTGTATAGACCTATTGCACGCAAACGACCGCCATATTGAAACTCTCATTATATATTCAGGTCAAAGGTCAATCGGGGTAAAAAGCGCTCACTTTTTTTAGGAATTATGTATACAAGATGGAGATTCCCGCAACTGACGTCTGTTTAATATTTGTTGAACTGGTGTTTCTATTTGCTATACGGTATATTTTTGATATGTTTTACAGTTTTCATTAACTTTACGTCATTTTTACAATATTTTCTACATTTTACTGTATTTTTACAAGGCTATTTACCGTTAACACTATAATGGATCCTGGGTCAAACTATTCGTTGGACTGTTTTTCACATTGGACA